>CAJHZI010000514.1:2755000-2822500 GCA_905160935.1 Enchytraeus crypticus | reverse complement strand
ATTCATAGCCCTGTTAACAGCTGTTGTTATCGGTGTTCTTGTTCTCTGTACCGGGGTATTCTATATCAGAAGGTATCACTCTACGATATTTCTGAACCTAAGCAGTTCCCGACAGTATTGTGCATTAACAAATTATACAATATCAATACTGTAGAGCTGTATATATGTGTTTCGGAACAAAATCGTTGAAAATACCACAATGACAGGAAAATTAAACGGCAAACGAAGTAGAGGTCGGCAGAGGACGACATTTATAATAATTATATAAATATACATTAGTAACATTACAATATAAATAACTTTGCAATACGTATAATATCACTCGTATGTCAAATCACTCGAACTGTCAAAGAAAATGATACATCTTCACAAATGAAGCGTCATCAGTTCAGCGTCAGGCTTCTCTTCAGAAAACCATGCCAGGATCGTCTTAGGCGCTGATGTCAAAACCAGTATAGAATAGTTATACTACTATACTAGTCCAGTGATAATTCAAGTTCAATATCTAGAATTTTTGTATAACTAGTTTCAATTGCAAGGCAGTTTAGTCGATTATCCATTGGACCGATTTTGTTTATATCTGGGATGACGCTTACTGAGAAAATCTTGTATGAATTTGAATCTTGAGGCATGATATTTCACTGCACCTGACATTTAGGGTATGACGTAATAAGCCCAATAAATTGTGAATCTAAATTTACATTTTGTTTAAAATTATATTTTCCATGAATGACTGGGCATGTTTGATAACAATCAAAAATACATTGGATCTTAATAATAAGTAATATTTCCCCGAAATACCTCTCAAATAGAAACTCAGTACTTTTAAATTTTTAACGTACTTTTAATTAGTATCGCTCTGCTCGCATTAATATAATAGAGTAATTGCTCTTCGCGTAGTCTAGTAAGCTATGTGTTGTATGAATTCATTCCTGAAATCGATGGCTGAGGCACGAGTCTTAACTCTAACAGATTATAAATCCGGCGGTGAAAATATAATTTTTTCTTTTTGAACAAACTACCTTTTAGAGAAAGAAAATTATGCCCGTTATTAATTTATGAAATTATTATTTAGAGAACACTGCTTTATTTATTTCCAATCTCAGGGTTTCAATTAGCTTAAAAGTTATTTCATTTGCTCATTTTCGTCCAAATTTGTATCAGTCATGTAAGCATAAATTATTCGAATAATGCTACATTATGATGTACTAGTTGTGAGTTGCATTAAATCGCACTGCAATAAAAAAGCTGGTAAAGCTAAGGTTAACGTCAGTTTCCGCACTCGAAAGCGATGTCAGTGACGGGCGAGCCCAGGATTTGAACCCCGCACATACTGATCCGCGGTCGGGTATCTTACCGACTTCGCCACTGGCTCCAGCCAATAATTGTAATAACTGTTTCATATTACATGAAGCAATTATTTTAAAGAGTTAATATTATTAATATTATTATTATTACAATACCATATAATTATTATTATTAGCATATTTTTATTATCACAATATGAAACAGTTACTTTTAGTATATTATTATTATTATCATTATTATAGTAATAATAATAATTACATGTATTATATTATATATTATTATTTGTATATTTATTTCTATATTTTCATTATACAGGAGAGCAACAATCCAATCCACAATTCTAGATTCCACTGCATGCAGAGCTGACATTCCACGTTCCTGCTACTCAAAACACGACAGTCATTATTGGGTCAACACATATTGCCCGGCTGCGAATATTTCTACTTCTTCTTTCAAACATTCCACTGAGCTGAACCGGCGTGATGGACATAACGACAATCCAACAAGTCCCTCTACATGTAGGTATCTCTCTCATCGAAGAGAACTCTCTCGTAACACACGTTCCAACTGTTTGCTGCACAACCCCATCGATCTTTCACATTCCACTGTTTCAAACATTGTCTGCTCCGGACGTCAAAGCACTCCTTCTGTTGGTCTAACCTGCAGCAGTCACAACAATGAGTGCGAAGATCTGGAGGATGAAGATCCGGGCCTACTGGAGTGCAGAAGGAACTCTTCCAGTCTCTGTGGAGGTGATGTTGGATTGAGTTCAGTTTTTATCAGATCACACGAAAATGTTCTATCAGGCAGTGGGATGTTTGAAGCCTTAGATTCTGACAATAATGACCACAGTTTTTATGAAAAGCCTGAGATACATTGCAAATTGACTAGTCAGAGAGGCAGGCAATCTCTTAGCAAAACCGAGTCTGATACGGCCTTACCATTTTCACCAAATATTATTGAATACTGTATATCGAACAACATTTTGGAGGATGAACGTCATTCAGACAGTTCTGAAATTTTTGTCGTTTATTCAAATAGTGCAAATTCCATTGCATCGACATATTCATGCGCCAGCCCGCCAAGTATTGAGTTAGAACTTAAACCAGCCTGTGTAATTCAAGAGGACGATGATGATGAAATCAAATATTCGAAGATTAAAAATGGTAATGAATTCTTCTCAGACCACTTCAAACTAATTTTCCCTGATTCGGAAGACTTAGGTTATCACTATCAAACTCAAACGCTCTAATGCAGTATATATAGCTAACTATTACAACATATTACATATTACATATATATATATATATATATATATATATATATATATATATATACTGTATATCTATATACATACATATATATATATATATATATACATGTATATATATATATATGTATATATGGTGTTATATATATGCGACCTACAGGTATCTATATAACAAATACATAGGCCTAACATACTATATACGTTTACAGTGTACAATAATAATTACAGTAAGGATAAAATATTAATTCAATTCTACATTTTATTTCTTTATCTTTGCACGATAAAAGCATATCTAATCTTCGTTTACTAAATATATTCCATACAAAAAATGAACTAATCCGATGATTAGGATAAATCATATATTTGATATCAGAATCGGTTGTACGGTACATGTATTTAAAATTAATTTGCTATATTTAAATTAAACGGTACTTAGATATGCGCTGTTTATGTTTTACTGTACTTATACATGTACATACAATAAAATTAAACTAATTAAGAAATAGATATTACAAATACCTATTTAGTAACGTAATAGTCATTTTTTGTAGTTAAGATTTGAGGTGATTTTGCCAGCTATTAGGCCTATTTATCGAAGTTTCTTACAGAGCTCTATTATAGTAGCCACTTTCATATTGCTTGTGTGTTTATCTAATTACTGTTACAGGTATGTTTCTGTTATCTATACGTGTAAAATCTGTGCCGAGATATTACTTAGTTCGTTTATCTCTGATAAACCGACACAAACAGTTAAACTTAAACGTTTCAGCATATTTATTTTATAAATTTGGCCTAAACAGGGATTCGAAAATGGATTTTATCTTTCATATAAGCAGGAGTGCGCAAATACAATCACTTGACTATCACAACTATGCGGGTTTCATATGCGGGTTTCAAATTGAAACCTACTTGTACTTGAATCTCATTAGTAGAGTACTACATGTGTCATAATTCTTAAATAGCCAATTATACAATTTCGTGTGGATCTAAGTTTATCAAATTAAAATTTTAGAAACTATTCAGGACTGTCACTTGGCTTAGCTGGTAGACTTGCTACTTAAATGAATTTTATTCTCACTGCAGTAACCCGTGGACTCCTGGGCTCGCTCGTCAGTGACATCGCTTTAGAGTGAGGAAACTGACGTTAAACTTAGCTTTACCAGCTTTAGGCAACACCAGCTTCTATAGATCGATTGCCAACGAGAAAACAAAACATTTTATTAAGTGAGGCATTGGCTCAAGAGTAGGGGTAACGTCATGAAGTTTTAAATGACCGATCTTGAGGTGAATTGAACTCTCTTGAGTTCGAATCCCAGCCATGCTGATCTGAGAGTAAAATCTCAGACATTCACAAGTCTAGTTACAAGGAAAATTGACCTCATTGTCTAACGGCTTAAACATGTGGTATTAACAGTGAAAGATACCAAAACTAGTTGATCATTTCACTATAATGCATACTTATTACTTATTTTACTTATTAGTACTGTCACTGTACTGATAATGGACCATGTGTATGCTGCTCTTGTTGTTAGAGACAGTATGAGAAGAAATAGAAGGAAGCATTGATTGGCCATCTTTAATTTTAACTCAATTCTAGAATTTAACAGCTAGTGATAACTTCTCCAAAGTAAAATGTGAGTAGAATAGATAGTAGACACCATTCTACAAGAACGCTTTTAGGAAATGTTCAAATTTTTAACGTGAACAAAAAACATGTAGTGGGTTCGACCCTCTTAAATACCGGTAATTCTAGAACTGCTAATATAGAAGTTAGTAGAGCCATAACATCTGTGATTAAATCAATCTAAGTTGAATGGAAAGCTCTTTTGGTTTACGTAAATCAGATTAGTAGAGTTTACACCTTAAATTTGATATTTTTTCAGAAAGCTAGCCTGAGAGAGATAGGCTGAGGCTAGTTTTTGTTTTTACTTTAAATATAAACACACGATTTACATGTAGTCTATAGAGACCAAAGATACAGATCACGACCACAGACTTTGATCACGACACATAAAGCTGCTATTTTTACTGACAAATATGTCTGCATTGCACTACAGCATACTGAAGTTAATCGACCTTGTTGGAAAATCCTCGACAAAAACCCACAGATTGATTTAGTTAAAGCAATCACGTGATGTTTACAAAGACTGTTTGGCAAGCTTTGAGCTATCAGGCTTGTCAGTCAGTAGCGCTTTTAGTTTTGTTTGGTTCACAGCTAATGTACGAGAGATAGCATAGTACTGCAACAACAGGTAGGCAATTTACGTATTATGCTGTGTTGCATTGTTGTAATGAGCGTTATTCTAACGTGGAGCCTATATTTAATACTATATAATTAATGTATCCTTTCTGCGAGCAATCATAAATAATAATAATTGACTGCGCAGGTTAAAAAGCAAACAATATCTTCGTAGTTTCGTATTTGCTCTGTCGATATTTAAGCATTAAGTTGTTAATTTGACAACGAAACTGCGCAATTACATATTTCCACTACTAGTAATCTAAAATATATGAAATAACTACAACTAAATTATGCATCTTCATTTCTCTCCAGCAATATGATTAAATTTTGCAAATTAATTATCTACCTAGTATATTAAGACGTTATCACTTTTTGATAGATTCTAAAATTTGAATCTCTGTTTCGTTGCCAAAGACGGTGATTCAAATTTTTGAAGTACATTCAGTATTTGAAGCACTTAACCTGATAGGTTTGAATGAAGAAAATCAAAGGTTATTCTTGCATCCACGCTAAAATTGCTTTCTCATAAGGCAACGACTACTACTAATCATAGACATTACATTAGACAGACTAGATGGCAAAGAAGGTAGGTAAAAGCGGACTTACAGACGTGCTGGACTTAGCTGGCGCTAGTCAGGGAAAATTTTATTTAGAATGATGTTTCAGATTTTTATCCAGCTATTTTCTTTCAAAGTAGCCCAATGCTATTTATACGGCACTTACGGAAGAAAATTATATAAAAATAGTATTTCTTTCACAGCTGTGACCTATATAAAAGCTAGATCACATTTCTTTTCTTTTGCAAAATAAGCAGTCACACTAGCAATAGCAATCTGATTACATCAGATTTTAAACTCTTTCATAATTTTGCTAGTACACATTCTCCACGTGAATGGAAAGGATCTAGTTAAGGAACTATTCTCGATGCTGTACTCTTCTTTTTCCACTAGTTTTTCAATGCAATTGATAAAGCCAACAGCAGATGATTTAACGTATCCATGACTCAATTAGATTGATCTCAACAAATCTAGATCTTCGCAACACCAACATCGTTGGCAGCAGCATAATTGGATTGCTCTTCCCTGGCCGTCTGTCTCACTTCCGGTCTCTCCTGTGCGACCTCTATACGACCAGACCTCTGTACGACCAGACCTCTATACGACCAGACCTCTATACGACCAGACCTCTTTACGACCAGACCTCTATACGACCAGACCTCTGTACGACCAGACCTCTATACGATCAGACCTCTATACGACCAGACCTCTATACGACAAACCCCTTTACGACCAGACCAATATACGACCAGACCTCTATACGACCAGACCTCTATACGACCAGACCTCTATACGACCAGACCTCTATACAGTCAAACCTCTATACAACCAGACCTCTATACGACCAGACCTCTATACGACCAGACCTATATACGACCAGACCTCTATACGACCAGACCTCTATACAATCAAACCTCTATACGACCAGACCTCTATACGACCAGACCTCTATACGACCAGACCTCTTTACGACTAGACCTCTTTACGACTAGACCTCTATACTACCAGACTTCTATACGACCAGGGTCATATTTGAAAGCAACACGAAGCATAGTATATAGAAATGGGTGGCAGAAGGTTTAGAAGATAGTACAAAGTAAGATAATAGAGTGATGAAGGAAAACGACATGAAAATCAGTCCAGTCTGGGCAAATGTTCGAATGAGATGGGAAGCACAAATGTTGTTGTGAAGTAAAGACCATAAATCTTCTGACCTTGACGTTAAAAGTACTCAATACTGGAGTTCAGAGTAACGGAGAAGAAGTTTAGGGTAACAGAGATATTGACGTCCTAGGTGGAGCGATGTATTCGCTGAGTCTCCTCGTCCGACTTTTTCTGGACTGGTAATGGATGCTGTTTAATTTGTTCTACTTCATAATTACTACTGCGAGCTTTTAGGGCCCATGCATGCAATATATGATAAGCAATTTATGCTGTAGTGATGATTATAACATACTTTAGTCGCTACTATACATACACTTTGTATAAAATTATTATATAATTATTCGATATCAAGAAATTCGTTTGTATAATTTTCAGATCCAATATTTTAATTTGTGACTGAAGAATTCTCTCATGCCCTTTTTGGTAGATTTAAATATTGATGGAATTCCTAAATTCTCTTAACTTCTGTATTTCATTAGATGAACGAACTGTTTGTTGTTCATTCGTTTAAATTTTTGCTCTGCTTAACAATAGCAGCAACTAAATAAAACACAAACGAGGCTATGGTTAAATCAGGGGTGACATTTAGCGCACTTGCTTTGTCTACGCGTCACTGAACGAAGTTAAGCTACGACGAGCCCGGCTAGTACATGAGTGACCACCTTGGAAGACTGAACGTTAACAGCTTTAAATGAAAAAAATCCCCATGGTGTTAGAAGGTTTTCCTAGATCCGTGTCGGTTGCATTCGTGCGCTATCAAAAGACAACTATATGTATTACTAATAACCATAATTTGGAAGGAGGAAACAAAAATAACGAAAACTAAAAACAGAAACTAAGCAAATACATGCGGTATGTCATATTTTTAACCATATGAACAAAACAAAAAAAACCGTTAGGGTCTTTGTAAAACGATGAGTGAAGCAAAGATTCGACGCTATAATTATAGGATTCTCTTCGACATTCACGTACAACTGTATGTCTACATTTGTAGTACTTATGAAATAAAGCTATTAACTCATGAGTGCTAATTAGAGTCTACTTCCTCTATATGACATTTTTTACTGTGCTATAGTTTTCTTGTTCGATGAATTTAAACGGAAATTCATATGATTGAGCTTAATTGCTTAGTCAAAAGTACACACAGAAAATTTCCACTGCGCATAATTTATATTAATATTGCTTAGGTCTGCTCCATTGTGTGCATACTGCTGAACTTTATGATAAAATTATGGCTACCGGGAAAATTAAGCTGCCACGTGATGTCTTATGCACTTATAGGTTGTTATCTCCCAGAAAGTAGGCCGATTTGCAATTAGACTCGTTTCTATAAAAGGCATACATATGATTTATGTTAGTGTTGAAATATTTATAAAATTATAGTTTTCCTTATGCTTAATACTGTTGACACATGATTGATGGTCAGATTGTTTGTTACACTAGAAACATGCCTATGCGTCATACATCTATGGTGAATAATTATTCTGTTTTCGAGACATTTACTTTCACTATATTTAACTGGTTACAAAAACAGTTATAGCAAGCTATAGAGCGTTTCTTTAAAACAAACTAGTTTGCTACTATTTATCTTATTATAGTGGCATGATCGCAATTTTAAGATGTAATTTTAAATTTTTAGATGCTAAATTGTGCTCCGGAAAACTCTTTCGCCCCTGAACCTAAGACGAAATTATATAATTAATTTAGACATGAGCTTATCCTTAAATTTGCGGGTCTGTCAGTCCAGAAACCTTAAAGTTCTCTAAAGAAGGGCTGCAAGCATTATAACAGTATAAGTTATAAGCAGTATAGGCTTAAAGAAAATTTGTGTTCGACGTAGAATTGAAGTGTATGAATGTTGAAAGAAATTAGCGTGCTCATTTGTGACGAACGCTTGATTCCTTTTGCTAGGTTTGGTGATTTGAAAAAGACAATTGTAAAATAAATAAATTGGGATAATGTAACTCGAAAATCTTGTAATTAGATGACAGAAGTAGAAATGTTGTATTATTATATCATCTCTGAACTCAATATGCTTGGTCTCTCTAAAGCTCCTGCTTTAGAGAGACCAAAAACCGAGTGTAAAACCGTCCGCAGCTACATGGCAGATGATTTTTCTCTCTAGTGTTTAATGCTATTACGTTATGAACGTGTAAACTCGCTGCCATATACGGTTACGGATTCTGAGACCAAAGGGGCCCGTCTACAAGCAAACTAATTGTTTTGTCACTTGTTGTGCATGTACTGTTATAGTTATAGTTTTGTTCTCAATTGGATGAGCTCTATCATGCGGCGGCTTGTAAACTTGTGGATCTTATTTTCTTGTTGTATATTACCACTTTGTGAACTAACGTGTTAATTAACAGTAAAAACCGGTTAGATCGGATCAGTTGGCGTTAAAAGTTGGTGACTTATAAGTGTGGCAATTCAATGACAAACCAATCTTTATGTTCATTTGTAAATCACGAATTGGAAAATTGAAGGCTCAAATCGTGTTGTATTTAAATTTAATCGAAACAGATTCTAATTCAGTACTTCAGAAAAGGCTCAGTGTAATATCTAAAATATTAATGTGAAGAATTTTCCAGCTGATACAGCTGTTGCAAAGTTAGTTTTTGTGAGACTATAGTCAATTTTAAGTATTTTTACGTCATCGTTGACTAAGAAACACCGAAACTTACGCTAACTGTAGGTGTTGTCGTGTTTTCCAGTTAAAATTCAGAATTTATCTTCAAGATAGATCGTTAGGATGGGAGCTTGCTCGGTTGTTACGTTGCTGATGGTGCTCATCAGTGCAGCACTCTGCTCAGCCTACAGTATCTTTGATGGGCCCGGTCTAAACAGCGCCATCTTTAGTTCAGATGAGAAGAGCTCTGAGTCAATCTCTGCCTTAGACGAAGCGTGGCTCAGCTTCAAATCTCAGTACAGTAAGTATAGGCACCGTGCAGCATTGTCTAAATATATTGTTGTTATCAGTACATGCAATTTTAAGTAATTATGTATGCATGCTGCTTATACTTTCTAATTCGTAATATATGTTTATGTTAAGAATATTTAACTAATTATGCAAAATACTCTTCTTTCTTCGCATATTTTATTACCGGTTTTCATCATCATCATCATCCTCCCTTGAATACCAGTTTATTACCGGTTTTGTTTTTCTTAAATTATGATTGCAGGTATATGAACTGTAGTTGGTTGCATGACTCCTTTTTATAATTTCAAAATAAAAAGAATATGTACTTTATACAGTATGTTTCACTTCTGCATTCATCCGGCGTCTTTACAGAATAATGGACGTTTCATACAATTAGTGCTTTGAAGAAACAATAGGAAAAAAAGAAAGGAGAAAATCTGCTGCAAGATTCGAAGTTTGTGATGGCATTTAGGCCTATAGTATGCAAGTTTAGGATGCGAGGCTGAATCACAGCTGCTTATAATTGGCTTAATGCGGCGGCTTAGACATAAGTTAGGCCTACGTAGTTTAACTGAAAATTATTGTTTATAATTGCATTCAAAAGGTCTGTGTGTCTATTTTTTACTTAATAAAATTGCATGTGACGGAAATTAATAGTAGCTATAGAATTATCAGTATACATATGCGTTTATGATACAGTTTAGTGGCTAAGCATCATAATTCTACCTTGTGATTCATTAACCTTTCCCCTATAAAATATCTCTGCTCAATTTTAGCTTTCAGTATAAGCATATTTTAAGGCATGCTTGTGTTCCTTTTCTTAACGTGCATCGTACTCGTTCAATCATCGTTTAGACGTCACTTGACGTTTGTTTTTACTCATTTTTTAATTAATATTATATCTTTCTCACTTCATAGTTTTGTGCAAAGTTGATATTATCATTAATTATTCCGAGTACTACACGTCAGTACTTCAAATTAGTAGCACTAATGAATACGGGCTGTTCACTAGTCCCCGATTACTGAATCTCATCATTCACATTTCTAAACTCAAATCTCTGAGCTATGACGAGGTCGCCATCGGGCTACTTCTTCTTTCAAGCGTATGTCGTACTCTTTCAACCATCGTGTAGACGTCACTTGAGTGTTGACTGTGTTAGGATTTTACTGTAATTAGTAATGTAATAGAAATTTTTGTATTTCAGACTTAGTAGACTCTGCTATAGCTGCTAATTATGGTATTACCAGAGCTATGGCTCTTTTATGGTATCCTCTTTCGTATTGCTGTTTGTTTGTCTGACTACATGCACGTTCCTATTGTTTGTATAATCTGTGCTGTGATGAACAAATAAACGATACTAAACCGTGAAAAGCTAAACTTCGGCAATATAAAAGAAAAGATTTGCTGTTGAAACGAATATGGCCGAGATTCTTTAAATTAGTTGTAAAATTCGGCCGCTTGATAGATTCCTTTCCGCCGACATTATTCATGTTTCTGAAGTGAAATATTTTGGCTGAGCACTTCTTGAATTAATTATGAATTGAACCTTTGTTTACGTAGGGCATAAACTGATCTGGGATTTGAACCCAGGCCAATTGCGTCCGAGGCGAATACCTTAACCGAATAGCTATAATCTATGTAGTTGTTGTAATTAGACGATTCGCCATTGTGCATTTCACTTATCGCTTAAAAGAAATAAAAAGGTAAATAAGTTGTTTTGCGTTACTTACGGTTCTGATTTTATTACTTTGCAGATAGAGGATTTACCAGTTCTGAAGAAGAAATCCGACGTAAACAAATATTCGCCGATAATCTCAAAGTGATCGAGAAGCATAATTTTCTTGAATCCGTCGGGCTTAAAACCTTCAAACTTGGTGTCAACCAGTTTGCTGATTTGGTAATTTACATCATTCTCAAATATAGATTTGCTTATTTCGTTTAGTTATACGCCTGACAAAAACACACGTACTTACAGAGTTCCCGTGCTTTGCTGCTGTTCTATAGCTCTTTATTTATTTTCCTTTCCATGTTTATTTCTATTTGAATTTTAATAGACAGTTGCTGCTACTACAGATTTAAGAATTATCTTCCAACATCCCAGGGTTTGTGTTGAATGCTTTCGGCACTTGGTGATACAAAGTGGTTCAATGCTATCCGAACCCCAAGTTGCTTAACTTTGTTTATGAAGCGCATGCTCTCTCAATGCGTTAAACCCCGCCATTTATCTTAAAAGTGTATTTATGAATAAAGAAACAACTGAAAAACGAACTAATACATGACTGGGTGATCCAATGATCCAATGAATGATTTAATTAAGGAACGAGTAAAGGAGTTAATTGGAATAGATTTCGCAAAGAAATGAATGACCTCTAGGAAGCTCGAGCAATACATTCATTTCCTATCTTATATAATTATAAACTAAAGCAAAACTGGTTAAATGTAAAATCTAATAAATAATTTTTCAACTGGAAATTAAAACAACTTTTTCATTATAAATGTTAATAAAAATCAATAATACATATGATATTCATTGAATAAAACAAGTCGCCTAACTTATGTGCGAATAAGATGAGAAAAACGAAAGATGCACAATCATGAATTTTCTAGTTATTGAGATAGTCAATGAGTGGATTTGGCATATTAAAAAAACACTTCGTGAAGTTGCAATATCTCGTTTTAAGATGCTGCATGTCGTGTATCTTCTTATCTTGAAGCATCAGAGCTGTCTACTATTTGACTTCAAGCAAATTATACCGTGAAGTATTAAGTTCATATAGCAAAAATAATGCACTTATTTTGTGTAACTTTAAAATAACATATAAGATATTTTGCAATACTATCTGCATAGTTTTGTAAGAATTAACATGAATATGACAGTCTCTCTCTATCTCACTCACTAGTATTCTGTTAGCGGTAGCTCCATGGTACATATTCATACTCTCGAATCTGCTTTCACGCTTCATAATTATAGAGCCCTCCATAGATCACCGACTTAATCCCTTCACAAAAGGCTATGCCTTCTCCACACCTTAATGTAGCCAATAGCTTGGGAATAATATGGCTTCTGAGGTGGTTTCACATTGCCTTCTTTAGTTATTGAGTACTCTATTCTTGAGTTTCAAGGCAGTCTGTATTGGACTAAAAGTGGAATTCTTAATATTTATTCGCACATTTTGCATTCTAAGGTTCAATAATTATGTTAAACCAGATGCAAGAAACGATCTGTTGCTGTCATTTTGAAACTGTGATAACGTGGATAATTAGTTATAGAGTAAGCGGATGTAGGCTACGGAATAAATTGCTGTGTACAGGCCTTTATAATAGTTTATATAACACACACACAGTCGTAATTTATTTGTGTTTAACTGATAGCCAAGTGTTAGCTGCTACAACATTGCAATGGCATTTGTGAAGTTAATATTTGTGTGCACACTCGTCACACCAATCTCTAACTAATTATTAATCTGCTATTCAACAATTTACTGCCTCCTGATCTAGCTATTTATATACTTATTATAATATTCTCAGAGGTCAGTGAAATATTAAATTTCATTAACGATAAGCATAAACCTTCAAAATCACGCGCTTGGCGCTTACAAATGTGTTCATGGCAAGGACTGCTCACGTTTCATATTTTGAAACAAACACACAAATACTTATCGCACAGTTGATGAAGCCATCGGCCAGAAACTTAAAATTCCGTTAAACTACTTTTACACTCTTTATGTACAGGAACTGAAGGAGTTTTCAGCTCTTATGAAGGGATATAAATACGACAACCGCACGAGAACTCCTGGAGCGACCTATTTGTCCCCTCTAATTCCGTTCACTCTTCCAGATATCATGGATTGGAGAACTAAGGGATACGTCACCCCGGTCAAAAACCAGGTCTATTGAGACTTGTACTTCTTCACTTTCTCACTCTCTCTCTGTCTCTCTCTATCTCTCTCTCTCTCTCACTCTCTCTCTCTCTCTCTATCTATCTATCTATCTATCTATCTATCTATCTATCTATACATCTGTCGCGCAGTCTAGTGCATTTTAGATGATCTATCAGTTCTGGATTAATACGTGCAATCTCTCTCTCTTTCTTACACACACGCATACTTACTTCACACACACGCGCACCTTTCGGTGTAGGCCTATGCTCATACTTATTATATTACACCACCATAATATACAAAAGTACCAATTAACGACAATTGTGTTGACGAAAACAAATGTAACATTTCTGCAAATAAAGTACCCTCAATGCTTTATACAGTATTTAAAATATGCTCAAGAAATACTCTCGCCCTTTCTAATTTACGAGATTCGCGTAGTCATTTTAGTTAGGTTTTACTTTTAGAAAAAAAGGTATGGAACTGTTAACTTTGTTAAGCATGAAATCGGTAAATATCGTCTAGATCAATTCTAACGTAAAAAAGCTGGTAAAGCTAAGGTTAACGTTAGTTTCCTCACTCGAAAGCGATGTCAGTGACGGTCGACCCCAGGATTTGAACCCCGCACGTACTGATCCGCGGTCGGTATCTTACCGACTTCGCCACAGGCTGGAGCCTGTGGCGAAGTCGGTAACGTAACGTTTCGCTGAAGGTCTAGGACAGGTACTTAAACTGATTTTATTCCTATTCTTGGTGTTTTATTATTTCGTTAATTATCATTATTTCGTATTACATTTGCAATTAAATTAAAATAAAAAATATATTTCGTAATGCATTAAACATTTGAATTATTTGAAATCATTTTCCCTGACGTCGCTGACATTGGCTTAGATCAGGAACCGGACGTTAAATTCTTATTGATTGACTGATTAGTGATTTTAATTTAATCATTTCGCAATTTATTAAGGAGGTGTATTATAGCAATTTGTATAATCGTATGCATTGCTCAATATATCTACTCGTAGAAATATTTTAAAATTATTCGTTTGTTGTTCCAATGTTGCAGAAACGTTGCGGGTCGTGTTGGGCATTCAGCACGGTAAGATATGCTTAAACTAGTGTCACTTGATTGTTTCATTTACGTTATAATTAAGCTAAAAGAATTCAAGGGCTTCATGTTTCAAGGTCTGGATTTATGGTTCATTGTCAATGTCAGAACTTGATATAAGCAGACCCATTCAGAGCAAAACAAAAACTAAGCTCTTCTTAAGGTCATTGTCAAAGTTTAACGATACTAGTTAAATACCAGTTCCCACATTTTCAATTAGCATGAATATTGAGTGGTGATATAACGACATACAATAAACTCTCCTTAACTTATTATAACTTTACAAAAACTTCAACTACAGATGCACATGCTGCAGCATGTTAGCGGGAAATTTAAACTTATAGCAAAATATTTAGTAGGATGCTTAAACTTATACTAGTAGGATAGTAAACTTACAGTAGGATATTTAAACCTTTATCAGGATATTTGAACTTATAGCAGGATATTTAAGCTTATAGCAGGATATATAAACTTATAGCAGGATATATATATAAACTTATATAGGATATTTAAAGCAATTACCATATTGACATATGATCTGCTGTATATCGCTCCGCTCTGCTTCAATTAGAATGAGTTGTAATTTTCAGTTAGAGCATAAAATAAAATGACAAATTGCACGTTTTTGAGCGAAAGCATAATCAGATTATGAATCTATGACAGCTAAATACACCGCGTGAGCCATAAAATTGTTTCACCTCATATAACGGAGCAAATTCAACTTTCATAGTGTATTTTTATCATATATATTGTATATGTATAAATATATAATATACTTATATAATATATATATATATGATATATATATATATGTATATGTATATACATGTATATATGTATATAATATATGATTACATACAATATATGATATACACTATATATATATATATATATATATATGTGCTATATATATATATATATATATATATATATGTGCTATATATATATATATATATATATATATATATATATATATATATATATATATATATATATATACTTGTCACGGCAGACTGGGTCTCTGGAGGGGCAGACATTTCGTAAGACTGGTAAGCTGGTGTCCCTCAGTGAACAGAACCTGGTCGATTGCTCTGGCGGCAAGTACGGTAACCAGGGATGCAATGGAGGTCTGATGGACAATGCTTTCACGTACATCAAAGAGAATGGCGGTATTGATACCGAACAATCTTATCCATACGAAGCCAAGGTATATTCTATAAGTATATATTAGTCTAGCAATATTACGGTAGCGCTGGTATGCAGGTAGAGCCCATTAAGTATTTAGACATCTTAAATGTCCTTCATTGTTTTATAACTTGTTATTCTCCTTTTTCAATTCAAATTTTGAAAAATTGCCAGGTTGATCCTGCAGCATGCGCTGTAACGTAACAATTTAATACTACCTGCATATGTCTGTATTTTAGTACAAGAAGTTGATATTTTCACCAGTACGACCTGCCTATATATCCCAAATATGCATGTACGATTTTCTCTGTTGGAGGAAAAGAACAATCGCTTCAATTAACTAACTTATTTATGTTGTGTACATTATGTTTATGATAATACTTTGTAAATCTATTATAAATTATTAACATGAATTAGGATTAATTTGGCTTGTGAAGTAGAGCAGGAGTGTAATGTGTAATGGTATATTATAATGTAATAGTATAATGTAATGGCTTGAGCTTTGAACTCGGAATCAAACAGTACGAGTTTGAATCTGCATCATCCCCGCCCCCTTTTTCCTTACTCATCATTGCTAGATTGAGGCTGTCACATAATAATAGTTATGCCATATGCTATGCAGCATTTGTTACATTTGTAATTAATGTAATTTCATTCATTCTGAAAAATTGCGAATAAATAAATTATTATCGTCTTAACGATTCATAAGCGTAGCTCTAGATAAATGAAACTGATTATCATCTCTGTATAGATGTAACGCTACACTGAAAGATGGCAAAAAGTTTCATATTCTGACGATATTAATTCAATATTGACACATTTGATATCTCACATTCTTGCACCTGAGCACTTTGAAATAGTTGAGAGTTTTTGAATCATTTAGTGGTTCGATAAATTGTAATTAACCTCGTAATTTTTTGATTGGAGTCTGAATATATTTCATATATTTCTAAATTTGATTGATTGCTAACTTTACTTGTGGACGAGTTTATGTCAAATATGTACAGTGTTATACCTACTTCAACTCTTTTAGAGTTGAACTGATTTCAATGGGTGCCTATTTGTTGTATTTTTTGTTTAGTTAATCATTTGTATTGCACTTCAGAACAGCGATTAACTATACATCAAAGACAAGTAAATGCAAAAATAAGGCTATACCTAAGGCACAAGGCACTTTTAGGGACACTCAGCATAAATACTTAGAAATATGTCACGGAATGGGTATCCGAGGCATAAATTTCACTTCGACATAAAGTTAGGAACTCTCCGGTAAAACTCTACGTGAAGTGGGCCACGGTTCAATTTCAGCTTTAATGGTTTTTGAAGTACTGAATTATTGGTTTCCTACTAATTGATGGATAATATATTTCACAATTATATTAATAAACAACACAAAAGCACTGTCAACATTAGCATATGCAACCATAGCAATGTATTAACTTAAAACCTTCGTGTGAATATAAAAATGTTAATTAAATAACAGAAATACAGTGTGAGAAAAGAGGAAAGAAGGAAAATAAAGTAGAACACAAAAATAGGCAGAAAATAGAGCTAATATTAAATAGAGTATTAAGTCCACAGTTTTTAGGTTATAGTTCATATAGACAAATGTATCAAATACAGTTCAGGCTCACAATGACATCAAGCACCGTTCATATACACAATTGCAAAAGAAGAAGAAAAGAAGAAGAACGAGAACTGCTGAGTCACAGGTAGGCCTACATTTGATTAAAACAAACCGGAAGAGAATCTCATATCACTCCACAAAATGAGGAAAACAAAATTATAAAGTGTCCTTTCAAACTCGACCAGGAAATGACTGTAATGACGCGACTGTTCACAACAAGTATTTAAGTATTTGGTATACCCTTAACAACCTGTAGGCTACCGATGGCTATAGCAGTTCACCTGTACCGTTAAACATAAGTATGTTAAACTATCTTTTAAAAGATACTTTCTAGAGTCTCAGGTAACCGTTTCCAACACGAGGAAGTCCTTACCCCTTTACACGAGCACTCTATGAAACTTCAAATACTCAAACACATTATTACAGTCAACCTCTCCGGCTGGACGTATGCACACAATATCCCGAATTAACTATAAATATTATACATTAACTGTGACCTCAGCAATCCTAAGTAAATGACTTGCCACCTCTGGAGTCTAGGGCAAAACTACAGTTTTTAACACAACCCTAACGTAAAAGGCTTATACGTAAAATGGTAAGTTAAACTTAAATAAAAGTCCGTTCCATACTTAGTTAATGCTTAAATATTAAATTGCAAAACATTAAATTTCAAATAACATAGGTCTTCCCATCAACGACTCCAGAGGGCAAGTGAAGGGAAAGATAAACATCAACTAACTTAGGCTTAGACCCCAAGGCAAAATGAAATATAAATTCTAAGCAATATCGACAAATGAATGCCACAGCTAACTCTATTAGCTGAAGAATTTCGCTATCATTAAAATTCAGTCAGGCGTATCTGGCCAGTCTAAAGTACACGGCCATTATCACCCTAGCAACATCTAGCTTTCTGACATATAATATAATACTCCGTGATACAACCAGCTTGATTAAAACAACGTGATGGGAAAGCTAAGTTAAAGTTAAATTATATAATTAGTTAGTAGTGGCAAAGGACAAAATTAAGTAAAATCAGATAAAAATAAAATAAAATGAGCACTATAAAATTGAGAAATAGTAGGCTTATTGTAAACATGCATTAGAAAGAAAACGTACCTGAAATGAAAGGTGAATGAGTCAGAAGAACTCAAAATTCCACTCGCTGCAATTTTCACAATTACTAAATATTTTTATTTTAGGAAGGGAGGTGTCGATTCAAGAAGGAGAATGTAGGGGCCACAGTCTCGGGCCACACTGATGTGCCAAAGAGCGAGTCAAAACTCCAGGAGGCCGTGGCTACTATTGGACCAATATCCGTAGCCATCGACGCAAATCACAATTCCTTTCGGCTATACCGCTCGGGTAGATCTACATATATATTTACTAGTGATTTATATTTAATGCTGTAGAATAAGATTCGTCTGATTTTACTTGAATTACCCCAGACAGCACTGTTTATCGAAGAAACGGATGAAATGTCCTATTTAACGTCGTATTTAATGTAGTTTTGCAACTTTCGTAAATGTTCTAAGTTTTAAATAATTTGAGCCACCCATTGATCACTGATATGTGATTAGATTGATATTAGGTGATTTAGATTGATACACTGAGTAATTTCTTCCTCTATTCGCTGGTTATGAACTGATTTGCGAAGCACTACTTACTCTGCACTACTACTGCAACATCGCATTGCCTTACGCAGCTTGAAAAAATATTTGTCCAAACGAAATGTTTCGTGTAACACTTCTTAAAACGTTCTATGTATTACGAAATTTTCCGTGTTATACGAAACGTTGTGTGTAAGTATCAATACAGATAATATCGAAAAAACAAGAGAAAATATACTTTCTCTCTCGAAATTGCTCTCTTTTGAAACGATTTTTATAGCAGTGTCATATTCGGCCTTAGCGTGTACTTGACAAGTTGCTTAATCATACATGTAAATTTACAGTATAGCGATTCGATTACCCGGCAGCTTCGATTCGTTATTAATCATCTTGAAGCTCGAGGGTATAATCAGTATTTAGTAAACTGGGCTGACCTTAATGATCTTAAACATCCATCAAACCGAGGTCACGTGCTCACGAAGCGAGTACATTCGTTTTATCATGTATTTAGTAATTTCACCTACTCTGTTGTAAATTATAAGTACAATATACATGTATCGGTTTTTTAAGAAAGGCTACATTTTATTTGAAATGATTATGGTCGTTAGGAATAACGTGACGTCACGTTAAATGGCGAATGTTTATATTTACAAAAAAATAACGTTCACTTTGGATATACATTAACTTTTATATCCGTACTCATATTATTTCGTGCCTCTAACTATTTTTAGTGACTACGCCAAATATCGAGTTGTTCATCTTCGGAATTTTGCGATGGTTTATTATTATAGATTTCCAAACTAGACAATATGTTACCTAAACAATCTCCACTGCCTTGTGGATGACTCGGGAGAGTAAAAGGCTATGATGACCAGCCATCAGAAATTGGGCGGACGAACTTTTTTTTTATTAAAGTCAACGGCCAGCTGGATAGAGATGGTGTCTCGAAAAAAATACCTGGCGGAAGGATTAATCGCCCACCGCTGTATTTGATATAGTTTATCATGGTCAAAGGAAATAAAAATAATACCAACGGCGTTAAGGGGGTACACACTGAATACAGGTGGGACACCTCGCTCGGTACAGAATCTTGTGTAAGACAGGGGAAACTGGACCGTCATCCAACGGCTGTCTCGGAATTGGATAAATCAAGTAACCAAGTAGGTAAATGTAATAAAATAGAAAGATACACACGCTTAGGTACATGGAATGTACGAACGCTGTACCAGGCAGGAAAATTCAGTAACATAATTCAAGAAATGAAGAGACTCAAAGTGAACATCATGGGTATGTGTGAAACAAGATGGATTGGATCAGGCAGGGTTAATCAGGATGGTTCTACGATGTATTATTCAGGTGGTGTTCAACATATTAATGGAGTGGCTATAATAACAGATAGCATCACATCAAAATGTGTTGATGGCCATTGGGCTATTTCGGATCGAATGATGTTGTTGAAAATCAGAACACGCCATTTCGTAATGAATATTGTTCAGGTATATGCTCCCACAGCCCAATGTGAGGAAGAAGGAATCGAGCGATTTCATGACGATTTAGAAACAGCAAAATCACAATGCAAAAGCCAAGAAATCTTAATTATAATGGGAGATATGAATGCCAAAGTTGGAGAAGAGCAATATGGAAATATAGTTGGAAAATATGGCCTCGGCAAGAGGAATGAACGAGGAGAAAGATTCATTAATTGGTGCCAAAGCCACAATCAAATAATAGCTAACACATGGTACAAACAGCACAAAAGGAGAAGATATACTTGGAAGAGTCCTGGAGATAAAATAAGAAATCAAATCGATTACATAACTATCAACGAAAGATTTCGTAATTCAATCAGAAATTGCAAAACTTATCCAGGTGCAGACTGTGACTCAGACCATATTCCAGTAATTTGCAATATACTTATAAAATTAAAAAAGATTGAAAGAAAAGAGAGAACATTAGTACAAGATTTCTCCACTCTAATAAAAGATCAAACTATTCAATATAGATATAAAGTAGAAGTTCAAAATAGATTCCAAGTATTGGCAGAAAATGATGGTCTGAATAACATCAACAACAAATGGGATAATTTCAAAAATGCATTAGTAGTAACAGCAAATGAAATCATCCCAGAAAAGAATATGCAAAGGAAAACTAAATGGATAAATCAGAACATTTTACAATTAATGAAAGAACGACAAAAGATTAAAGATAGAGAAAGTATGGAGTATAGAGTTTCGAACAATGCAATAAAGAAACTTTACAAACATGAAAAGGAAGAGCGGTTAAAGATGTGATGAGATTGAAAAAGATGAAATTTACAGACACAATGAAAATGTACAAAGAGATAAATGAAATAACTAATCGGAAATCTAATTGCTCACATAGTAAATGCATCAAGGCTAAGAATGGAGATATTCTCATGACAAAGAAAGATATACTTGATAGATGGTCAGAGTATATCGATGACCTTTTTAAAGATAATCGAATGGAGCTTCCAGAAATAACTAAAGAAATAGCAGGTCCTAAAATCTTAGAAGACGAAGTTAGATATGCCATTAGGAAATTAAAAAGAAACAAAGCAAGCGGACCAGATAACATAACAGCAGAAATGATTCAAGCCACGGAAGAATTTAGCGTAAAAGAGATCACGTCAATAGCAAACAACATTTATGACAATGGCGAATTTCCTAAAGATCTATTGAGATCGATATTTATTGCATTACCGAAGAAACCTGGTGCGGTAGAATGTGAACTGCACAGAACTATAAGTCTAATGAGTGTAGTCATTAAAATCTATTTAAGAATTCTGCTAATGAGAATGAGAAATAAAATTAGACCTGAAATAAATCCCGTGCAATATGGCTTTATGGATGATTCCTGTACAAGGAATGCTATTTTCGTTCTAAGAATTCTGTGTGAAAGAGCCATAGAATTAAATAATGATCTATTCCTTTGTTTCATTGATTATACCAAAGCTTTTGACAAAGTTAGACACAGCAAATTGATTGATCTTCTTCATGAATTGGATATAGATGGCAAAGACATAAGAAGTGTTAGGAATTTATACTGGAATCAAGAAGCTGCAATGATATATGAGAACGAGTACAGTAGCTTTTGCAAAATTAAGAGAGGAGTAAGGCAAGGCTGTGTAATGTCACCAGATCTTTTTAACTTATATAGTGAAAATATAATGAGGAATATCAGTGAAATAAAAGGATTAGTAATTGGAGGATACAATCTAAATAATATTCGTTATGCTGATGACATAGTTCTTATTGCCGACTCGCGAGACAAACTTCAAGAAATGTTGGATATTGTAACATATCATAGTGAGGCTAGTGGATTATTTATAAATATGAAGAAAACGGAATGCATGACAGTCAGCAAACTAAAAATGCCACAGCTATGCTTAATAAATGTAAGAGGTCAAAATGTCAAACAAGTTGAATCAGTCATATATTTAGGGTCACTTATTCATCAAAATGGGAAATGTGACAAGGAAATAAACAGAAGAATAGCCATGGCTAAGGAGGCATATAACAGAATGTCAAAGATTTTTAGAAGCCATGAATTATCAATTGATACCAAAAAAAAGACTTCTTCAATGCTACATTCAACCAATATTGTTATATGGAAGTGAAGTTTGGACAATCTCTTCTGTAATGGAATCGAAACTTGAGGCAACAGAGATGTGGTTCTATAGAAGAATGCTGCGTATATCTTATAAAGACCACATTAAAAATGAAGATGTTCTACAAAGAATGTCAACTTGTCGTGACCTTTTGAACCGAATACGACGACAACAGATGAAATTTTTCGGACACATTATGCGGAACAAAATAGTTGAAAATACCGTAGTGACAGGAATAATAGAAGGAAAAAGATGCAAGGGTCGACAGCGAATGACGTTTATTAAGAGTCTTAGCAAATGGATGCAGTTAACTGAAACAGAGATGATCAGAGCAACAATGAACAGAGACATATGGAGGAATATGACCATGACCGCCCAGGCTTGGAACAGGCACGGCACTTAAAGAAGAAGAAGAATGGTCGTTGTGATGCGATCATATTGTTGGTGATGATGTTAAATTTGGCGCGATAACGCGCTGCCTGCTTGTAGATTTTATTACTTCAGATTCTGTAGTTGTGCGCTACATTTACGGAACGCTTAATGGGTTGACGATCTAATTTTTAATAGTGTCTGCAATGAACCCAGTCAATGATGTTTTACTTGTAGGTGTCCACAATGACCCCAGTCAATAATGTTTTACTGGTAGGTGTTTACAATGAACCCCAATCAATGATGCTTTACTTGTAGGTGTTTACAATGAACCCAGTCAATGATGTTTTACTGGTAGGTGTTTACAATGAACCCCAGTCAATGATGCTTTACTTGTAGGTGTTTACAATGAACCCAATCAATGATGTTTTACTTGTAGGTGTCTACAATGAACCCCAGTGCACGGATGAGCTCGATCACGCTGTGCTCGTTGTTGGATATGGAAGTTTGAACGGAAAAGACTACTGGCTTGTAAAGAACAGGTAGCGTGTTGAAAACAGTTGTTTTATTTTATCTGGCTGGTAAAGAACAGCTAAGGTGTTGAAGATATTAATTTTATTCTATCTGGCTTGTAAGGAACAGGTAACATGTGCTGATGATGCTGCTACAGTAAATTCTGCCAAAATCAGTCAGGTTACAAAGTAAGCTTAAATTACTATGCATACTATTAATCCAGAAGTTTTTTGTTGGTTTTCTTAAAATATCATAGAAATAGCAACTGAAATTTGCGCGTTTTTCAAGGAAGTCCATTGCTGCAGTTAGACAAAATAGGAATTAACACCAAGAGGCGTGAAGTGAATAATTGAAGGTTCTCTCGATAATTAATTATTCTATCACGGTATCGACTAGCTTCGGCTGGTCGATAGGCGCTCATTTGCAAGTGGATGCTTTCATTTGATATTTTTAACCCAATCTAAATTATTCGCATTCAGCTTTGAATTTCCATATTCTGCCTTCTTTAATGAAATTACATTTAGCTTTTTATGAATTTTTAGCAAGCATGCAATGACCTAGGACCTTGATTAGCACTGTACTCCTGAGTTCCAAGCAGCTTAGGCTTATCTCTAAGCACCTTTTGACTTGAAAAGTACACGTGTTACTGAGGTAGGCCTGTAACTTACTCACATGCAATGATCCCATATGTCATGAAACGTTTTTTTATTAGTTTGAAAGTCAATTCGTATCCCGAGCCTGGTTAAACTGGGATTTAAGGGAAGATGATGATGATGATGATGATGATGATGATGATGATCCAATAGGTCACGCAGGCATTACCTATCAAGTGATGCATTTATTAGTTAATGCTGTTATTATTGTATTTTATGTTTTAGTTGGGACACGACGTGGGGATCTAATGGATACATTATGATGTCTCGTAACCATAACAACCAATGTGGTATTGCTAACATGGCAACCTACCCTATCGTCTAGACGTCCAACCGAATCTACCATGAACTTAATAGTTTAGCACTCTGTTACTCTTGAGAGAAATTAAGAAAGCTAGATTTAACTTCCGTTTCCTTACTCGTGGATGATTTCAAGGTGTTTAATTAATTGTCATAAAGCTATATTTTTGCGTAATTTCAATTGCTTATATTAACTCTATATGTTAATCGCTAACTGCAGTAATATAATGATGTTAGATGATGCTACAATATATTACTATATTGTAGCGCTATTATTAAATAATAGCGCTCAAATTCCCAAGGAGGGAATTTGTTACAAGATGTACGATTTGCAGATGACCAAGGAATGGTAGCGGGCAGCGAGATTGGATTGCAGAAGGTAATGGATAGGCTGATTAATACGGCCCTAAGATATGGCATGAAGATTAATATAAAAAAGACCAAGGTTATGAGAGTATCCAATAATAAAGGTGAAGTTAGTATCACAATAAATGGTACGAAATTGGAACAGGTAAGTAGTTTCAAATATTTGGGTCATACTATAACCGATGATGGGAAATGCGAGACGGAAATATGCAGTAGGATTGCACAAGCAAAAGCGGCCTTTGGTAGTAGAAAAGAACTATTAACAAAAAGTCTAAAGAAAGATACAAAGATAAAGATAGTGAAAACTTTGGTTTGGACCACGCTATTATATGGATGTGAAACATGGACCTTAAGAAAGGAAGATATTAGGAAACTGGAGGCATTGGAAATGTGAATTTGGAGAAGAATGGAGAGGATTAGCTGGAGTCAAAAGGTTACAAATGAGGAAGTCCTGGAGAGAGTTGGCACAGATAGACAGTTGATAAATGTATTAAGAAATAGGAAGAAGAGATGGATAGGACACATTCTAAGGGGGGAAGGTCTCTTAAAAGAGGTCATAGAAGGTAGAATGGAAGGAAAAAGAGGCAGGGGCAGGCCGAGATTAGGTATGTTAGATGATTTAAAGACCCACTCGTATGTGGAAATGAAGAGGAAGGCGGAAGACAGAGAAGAGTGGAGGCGTTATGTACTATGGACCTGCCAGTAGGCAGTGCACTAAGAGAGAGAGATTATTAAATATAGATGAATTATTATTGTAATTTTTTATATTATAATATAGTAGTTCATATAATAAGGACAAACGGAAACCAAACGACTTATTGATTAATAATTCACAATTCACATTCACAACTTTAGAAACAGAAGTAGCATTGGGAATAGATTAAATAGATTTAAATACTTTTTATTTTACAAATAATTTCTTACTAATTGACTCATCTCTCTCTCTCTCTCTCACTCTCTCTCTCTCCTCTCTCTCTCGTTCCTTCAAGGAGCGGCAGAGTCAATGACTGTAATCCGTTAAATTTTACATAAAATAATCAAGATGCAATTATCATTTTCGGAAGTCAATAGTATTCATTTACTTTTATACGTAGGTTATTGTTTGACGTTGTGGTTACTAGCGTTCAGTGTTGAGCGCTGATTTCATCGTCATAATAAGCGCTTGTAATTAATTATTTAAAGAACTGATACTGTTGAGTCAGATATTGGCACATTTAAGGTTCGTTTTGAGTGCTTCAGAGCGCTTATACGTAAACCTCCATTCCGCTAGAACCCTTCCTTGGATTGAATTCCCGGATTTTCGTTCGCACCGCTTTTGTACCCACACTCTGCCTATTTGCTGGATCTGGTCCATAGTGCTTAGTGTTGTCACGGGCAACAGTAGCACTCATGGTAGGGATTTAGCGCACTCGGTTTAGATGCGCGTCAATTGAACAAAGATAAATTACGTCGCGCGCGGTTAGTGCTTTGTGGATTATCACCTAGGAAGATCGAGTGTCGACAGCTTTGAATGACAAAATATCCCGAGGGTGTTGGAAGGTTATTCTTAAATCCGTGCCGGATGCAATCAATGCGCCAACAAAAGACAACGAACACTAATGACCACGGAGAGAAAGAAGGAAATTACTAAAGCGACAAAACAGAAACTAAGAAAGCAAACTTTGTAAGCACATTCGGTTGTTACGTGTGTAACCATACGAACAAAAAACTTTAATTGCGTTGTTGTTGTACATCAGAAGCAAGGCTCAATTTTGCTATTTAATTAGAGGTTTATTTAATCTGATCTGTAATATTCTCTACTATAATAACGTGCCTCTAATTCTACCAAGATATATGTGTGATGGAAGGTATTCTCAAACATAATACATAATCAAATAATATATAGTCAGCCTATAGTCTATTCGTATCCCGACCCTGGTTGAACTGGGATTTAAGGGAAGATGATGATGATGATATAGTCAGCCTCTAGCGTCTAGAGTCCTTTCAAATATGCACCACAGAGTGCCTGTAACCTGCATACCAGTCTCTACACTGGCGGAGAGAGAAGCTTAGCACTCGGAACTACTACTACTAAATAATAATTATTATAAGAGTAATCAAAAGGAATGTTATAGATGATTTAAAGATCCACACATATGTGGACGTGAAGAGGAAAATGGAAGATAGAGAATAGTGGAGGCGTTATATGCCATGGACCTGCCAGTAGGCAGTGCACTAAGAGAGAGAGAGAGAATAATAGTAATAATAATAATAATAATAATAATCATAATAATACAGATAGTAATAATAGCAAGTCAATTTATATTAGCGCAGTTTCACGCAACATGGCATTGTAGCCGTAAAACTACTTATTATTGGCGCGATCTACTAGGACAGGTAGATCCTTCTGAAAGCCGAAAAGGAAGAGCTCAGACAGTCCCAGACTGGGAAGTTTGTTCCAGACAGTTGGACCAGAGACATTGAAAGACTTGCGTCTTATCTTTGTTCTAGCCCGTAGAACAGAGATTCCGCAGATCGCTAGATCTTGTCAATAATGTTTTGCGCTTGTAGGTGTCTACAATGAACCCAGCTGCTCTAATTAACATGCAACTTGGGGCTTCATGATATACTCAACGAGGGAGATGTAGTTTTTTGCGGGCTGGGCCCAAATTACCTTTCTGCTTGCTTAGCTATATAGCGGTAATTAACTTTGTCACGATCATCTATCTTTTTATATTTCATCTGATACAGAAGAAATGGATCATTTACATTTTGATTTGTCTGTTTGCAAATGAAACACCGCAAGTTTGACAGGTTTTTAGCATAAGTTGCAGTTTGTGTACACTAGCTGTTTCTTCTCACTCAATCATTATTCATATTAGCTAACTTTTCTCAGCTCATATTGATTTCATTTTATTTATATTTTCTTACCAGATTGATTTTATTATTAGCTGATTGTTCATCAAGAATACTCTGGTTTACATATACTGCAATCAAGTTAACTCTAATCCGACGTCAACACTGAAAACCGACACGCTAAACGTTTCTCGAATGGCGGTCTATATTTCAAGCTTATTTGCACACTTTCAAAGGCAACGATAGAAATTGAAATTAAAACCTTATTGGTTTGTACATTTTCAGTTGCGGAGCACGTCATGAGGAATGAATGGCTACATTATGATGTCTCATAACAAGGACAATCAATGTGGTATAGCATCTTACCAGAACTTCCTCATTTGTAACCTTTTGAGTCCAGCTAATCCTCTCTATTCTTCTCCATATCCACAATTCCAATGTCTCTAGTTTCCTTTTGTTTTCCTTCCTTTAGGTCCATGTTTCACATCCATAAACCAGTGTCACCCAACATCTCATGAGACAGAATACGTAGAAGCCTTAGAGTATTATAAACATTATAAATATAATTTACGCATCAAAATTTTGCGTTAAAAATGACATTATACAAATCAATGTTGTAATTAACTAACTAACGTTAACTTATATCTAATTTTCTTCGCTTAGCAGTTAAATCGTCCTGTCTCTCATTAACAACAGATTTAATATCATTCTTAATATCATCAATCTCTAGCAACGGCTGCATAGTTAGCTCTGTTAGCTCCGAGCTATCCGTATTTAAGTCGACAATGTCAGATGAGAGACTGTGAACATTATCTGAATCGCAAGCATTCCGTTCCAAATCAGCAGGAGCTTGATCGATGTAGCAAGATTCTGACAGATTCAATTCCTGGTCGTTCGACCACTGTGCGGTAGATTCAGCGAAACTCCCAGTTACCGGAGACTTAATATGACTGGAGGAGTCATCGTTTATAGCTGACGTATTTCTGCTACGTGATACAACAGTGAGTGATGGAGAAAGACGATACACTGAAGATGATGCAATCAAATGGTTACGTTCCGAAACACTGTTCTCTGGTGAACTCTTGATAGATGTATTAGATGTTGAGAGAATATAAACAGGTTCAACATTCGCCGTACTTGATTTGACAGTCTCCACTCTTGATTTAGCAGTTGAAATACTAGATTCAGTAGCTGCCAAATTTGACTCGTTTGTGACCCTAATAAACTGTAGAACATGTTGCGGATGTTTAGGTTTTAGAATTTTGCTTAATGATGATAGAACAGATGTTTCTGAAAATAAAAAACAAAATTATAAATAAATATATCAGAGCTTAACTTTTGGCCCAATGCCTTAAGCAAATTTGGACGTTACTTTCAGTCATTTTTCTTCACAGCCTAGTAATCCTTAGCACATATTCATTCATTTTAACATAGCTTAAGATTTTTATTTCAAAAGCCAGTCTGCTTGCAAAAATATATTCATAAAATATCCTCAAAATAGCATACAATCAGGGAAATTAACATAGGGCCTAATACTTTCTAGAATTTCACATAATTGAAATGACTAATTTTTTAATCTTAAAAAACGTACTCCTACATGTAACGTCTGCTTTAGTCCTACTACTGTACTGCTCGATATGGTAATTCAAGAAATATTTGAGTTAGTGGAATTGATTTCACTGCTAGCGTAGTGTTCTGTAAACATAAGATCTATAATGGAATTCTAAAACACAACATATTTATAAATAACAGAAGTTAGGATATAATAGGATACAAAATACAATGTTATGTACAGTGTATAACTGTATATATATATATATATATATATATATATATATATATATATATATATATATATATATATATATATATATATATTACAAAAATATAATATAATTAAAATAACAACAGTTGAAACACTTCCAATTTAACTAAATTTGTGATGAGATCAACAAGTATGAAAACAGACTATGAGCAAAAATATGTACATTGGACGTGCTATTGAGCAGAAAACTAAAGAGGAGAGAAAGAAACAGACAATTTTTAATTTAAAATTACTACACAATACGACGTCAATTTCTGTTTCCTCAGAATTTTACACTAACACGTCAAAAGCGATCCAGGCCTAATTAAAAGTTTAAAATATGATTGGCCATAAAACTTTAATACTCTAATTTCTAACTTCTCTCATTTCTAAGAAAAGAATCTAAACCTGAGCCTGCAATGATACTAGAAGATGCAAGAGTTGTTGACTTCTCCGTGTTATAATCTGCTAATGATTCACTCCTCTGGATTAGAGAATCCACATCAGTAGATGCGGTGAATGTGGATTGAGGATTCCACACTGAAGGATGAGACATACAGGAAGGACTTGTGGAAGTGGAGTGGGACTGCTCTGATCTACCGACAGCTCTATACGGCACGATACGTATCTGCCGACCATTGGGACCTGAGGCTAAGATCATCATTTGAGACACCTACAGCAGCATATCATTCCAAATGAATTCAAATCCATTCCACGATCGCCACTGGCTGGAGCCAGTGGCGGTGTCTGTAAGATACTTAACCGCGGGGTCGGTATGTGTGGGGTTCAAATTCTGGGCTCGCCAGTCACTAACATCGCTTTCGAGTTAGAAAACTGACGTTAACATTAGCTTTTATGACTCAGAAAAATATTTGGGAATTTCAGTGTTGTAATAAATTAATTATATTGCCAAGTTAAATTTTAAATTGTAAGAGTTTAACTAGTTAGTTCAACGTTTTTACTGTCGCTATATTTATTATGCTAGCAATCTTCTATAGTACGCTTGTTTGGTTAAATTACAATTTTGTCAATTAGTGCCGTTATTATATTTTTTATAACGGAAACTAATATAGAAATGTCATGATCGAAATCAGTCATTGAGACTGCTTGACAACCTCAATTAATCATCACCATCTTTCCTTGAAGCCAGTTTAACTAGGGTAAGGAAACAAGCCAAAATTAATAGATTAAAATTAAGTCAGTGGAATAGATTATAAACTAGCTCCTATACAGCAGACGACGTCTGACACGAATTTAAACAGTATATGATATGCATGCAACGAAACATACTACCACAAGCTTAACAATCCTACACATTCATATCTATATCTATACGCTGTATATAGGCCTACATTTCAGATCAGCAACGAAGTGAAGCTATGTTTTTTGCAATACATACAGGCACTGAAGGTTGTAGCGCAGGAATGGATATTTTCTCCGCTGGGTTAGAACTGATAGAATTTTCCTTCCCCAAATCACAGCAGTCGTCAACTTTTAATCCACTCAATTCTTCCAGGTGGCGCTTCAGCATCAGCTCATACTCTCTCCTCATGTCACATAACGACTCCACTGACGAATGTCTGGATCGTTGAGAAAATAGAGAGTTCAGCCGACTCTCTCGTTCTCGTAATCTTTCTATTTCCTCGCGCTGCAGCTCCACCTACATCATCATTATCATCATCATAATCATCATCATCATCATCACCACCATCATCATCATCATCATCATCACCATCATCATTATCACCATAATCATCATTTTACATCTGCTTTAATTCATCTTGTACTGTACTTATTTATCTTGTATGATGTACACCGTATTTTGATCTAATAAGCATATTTTCATTAAATAAATTGTAATAACTCAAATTGCATTGCCAAAGGAGTGATTCAAGGTTAAATCAGAAGGTATGTCGTCATAGTAAGTTTCATTTAGAGCATTCAGATACCTGCTTTCTTCTCAAAATCAGGCAATAAGGCAATCAGTGATGATACTAAATCTCTTCCAACTGTAACTGGCTGGAGCCAGTGGCGAAGTCGGTAAGATACTTGACCGCGGATCAGTATGCACGGGGTTCAAATCCTGGGCTCGCCCTTCACTGAAATCGCTTTCGAGTGAGGAAACTGATGTTAACCTTAGCTTTACCAGCCTTAACACCTACTAAAAATTCAGCAAGTTGGAAAATAATGACTCAAGCTACTGTTGCAGCAAACAAGATAATAATGATCCAGATTACAATGCAGTGCAGTGAGTAATACATAATGACCTGTTGTTGAAGCAGTTCTATCTGTTTTCTAAGTTCAGACTCGATTCCCTCACATCTCGCCTCTGCCTCCAATAGAAGGCGCCTATGCTCCGCTATGGAGATAATTTTCAGGCTCTCGTTTCCCTCCTCTTCAAATCCTGTCCCCTCATCAACGTATCTCGCTTCCATCTCCTCCTCACTCCCGGACTTCACTACCCCACTCCAGTCCACCTGATACACGGGATTTCCGGCCTGAAAGCATCACACACCACACAACCTCCTAGTGAACAATATGACTATATATGACTATATAATATATAAAGTGATAAAAGTAAACACGCATTATAGTGAAACGATCACCTATGTTGATATCTATCACTTTTTTAATACCACATGTTTAAACCGTTAGGCAATTTAGTCCATTTTACGTATAACCAGTCCAGTGAATGTCCGAGATTTTACTCTCAGATCAGCGCGGCTGGGAATCGAATCTGCGATGGTTCAATTCACTTCAGGATGTGTCATTTAAAACTTCATGACGTTACACATACGCTATTAAGACATTTGATGTGTGATGATACGTAGGTCAAACGCTTTCCAGTTCGTATTGAAGACTTTTAGACTGAATAATTTAGAGGCTGATCAACGATTATAATCATTCTATCATCTTGGCTATGAATTGAGAGAGACAACCTTGGATTAATTATCCATAAATCATTGCTTTTAGATTACTTTTCTGACAGCTTCAATGCATTTTACGGAGACTGTGTTAGCATACTAAACATTGATCAACAAAGAATCTTAATCTGGGTACAATATACATGATGTCACTTGTATTGTGTACCATATATTGTACTTTTTTGTAGCTATGCTACCATATGTTTTGTGAAATAAAGATGTATATATAAATGATCACTACCTCGTCGATAATATCCATGTCGAGATCGCTGTGTTTGATTGATACATTGTCACTTGCACTAATCAAATCATCCATCTGCTGGCGAACGATCATGATTGATTGGCTGATTGGCTGAGTGTCACTTCCATCCACTGTTTCATTGGCTGCCACAGACACTTGAACAACACGCTCGCATCCGGTTAATTTACTCAGCGTTTCGGAATCAATACCTTACGACATCATTCAAATCATTGTTTAGCTTACTAATAATATTAAGCTTATTAAGCGTATTTTAATTAAAAAATTCAATGCTCTGGAATCGATGCATCGATTCAAAATCAAAGATAGAATCGTGTTAAATTATTAGGTATTATATCAACCTATTAGTGCATTTTCATTATCAACTTGCATGCCTCCAACAGGATATTAAAGGAAATCAAGCAGATATCATACAACAAATTTTGGAATTTTCATTTTAGCTAGCAATCAGATTGAGCATAAAGTAAAAAAGCTAATGTTAAAGCCAGTTTCCTCACTCGAAAGCGATGTCAGTGACAGACGAGCCCAGGATTTAAACCCTGCACACACCGATCTACGGTCGAATATCTTACCAACATCGACACTGACTGTAACCGGGTAGTCATAGTTACAAAATGATGAAACGTAAAAAAGAATTTCTGAAAAATAATCAATAATGAACCATTGAAGCTACAACAAAGACACCTCACTTATAGACAATAACACTACACAATTTTAAAATTTAGAAAATTGCACAAATTCACAAGAGAGAACAAGAGGTAGATACATATTATGTAATAGTATGCAACATACTACTGTAGGATAAATATTAAATCATAGCATAAAATAAATTTAATTATACACAATACAGTCAGCAAAACTGAATAAATGCCATCAAGCATACAGAATGGAACAACTCTCTCTTCTTCTCTACAGTGCACTGCCAAGTGGCAGGTTCAAGGTACATATTCATACTCAAAGATTGCTTTCTCGCTCTATAAGAGCACTCCTTAGAGCAACAAGTTAATCCCTTCCCAAAGTCTATGCCTTATCCATACCTTATGTAGCCTATAGCTTGAGAAAAATATGGCTTCTGAGGTGGTATCCCGTTGCCTTTCTCAGTTAGTTGGATTAATTACCATTTAATCCTGGGGGAAAAAATTCCATAGTGAGGTGGGTCCCCTCTTGCCATCCTCAGCTCCTGCCTTTAGTGGCCTCTTACGTACACGCAGCAGATTGTTTGCGGTTGCCATATTCTGCAGTGGTCCAACCACACCCGAGCACAACACGGGGAACAACTAAAGATTAATAAAATTATATTAATATTTCATATTAATAAATATGTAACAAATTTTGTCTTGCATAGAATTATACAGAGTAAGTACAGCAATATATTTTGTCTTTCGAAGAATTATATATAGTACAGCAATAAATTTTGTCTTCATATAATAATACAGTAATATAATAGTACAGTAATAGCATAAAGAATCACCAGAGTTCCATTGATGCAGGGCTCTGCCTATAGACTGGGGAGAGTTCATAGTCAGAAACTCATCTCCAATAACAGCCGGAACCTTAGCAGTATCACTGTTGGGAGACCGGTACACTTCCTGTTTAGAAAGAAAGAAGCATAGAAGTTCATCATCCACTTTGTCCTTCAAGAATAACGACAATATATTAAACACAAAAGTATAATATACATCACCTCTCACTCTCTTAGTGCACTGTCTACTGACAGGTCCATGGTATATAACGCCTCCACTCTTCTCTGTCTTCCACTTTCCTCTTCATTCTCACATATGCGTGGGTCTTTAAATCATCCAACATACCTAATCTCGGCCTGCCCCTGCCTCTTTACCCTTCAATTCAATATACATCATAATGCTGGAATATACCATGAAAGAGCTACATAAAAATAAACTCAATATGCGCTTCAAGTTGTAGCAGGTTCTAATAGGATTGGTAATTTTCAGACGACATTGTTTAAAACGTCTTGCTCGAACCAGGTTTTGGACAGTTTTGGACATAGCAAAAGGTCAACAACGAAATTTAAATTAAATAAGGTTTTTATAAATTTAATGGAATGCCTCGTGGGGCAGTGAAAGAGAGTTCGCCTCTTGAATGAGAGGTCGCGGGATTTTCTCTTATGAGATGCGAATAAAAACCTAGTCATGTACAATTGGTGGTGTCAGGTCGATGGATAGCCGACCTCTTACTTTTCAATTTTCCATTTCCTATCTAGACCACTACGCGTGGACCCCAAATAGGAAATAACAGCATGATAAAAGTAAGTTTTTTAAAATTAAAAATTTCCTATGGATTAATATGGATAATTCATTCGTGTTGTGTCTCCCGTGTTGTGTCCGGGTTGTTTGAAGAATAGACCAACCGGTGACTGCACGTGTCGTAGAAGGCGACTAGAGCACTAAGATCCAAACCAACGTCAGAAAGGGCATTCGATTGGTGAGCGCCTATGCTCCAGAAATTTCCACAAAATTTTCTAAAAATGAATGGAAGAGATCTTGATATGGTATTGGACAAAGAGGAGTGGAGAAGGTTCATTCGAATCCCGACCCTAGTTAAACTGGGATTAAAGCGAAGAAGATGATGATGAATATGGATAATTCATTGCATTTTTCTGTTACGTGTTACCAATATTTAACGATCATCATTATCATCTTCGCTTAAATCCCAGTTTAATTAGGCTCGGGATACAAATAGACTTTCTCCAGTCCTCTCTGTCCCACACTACATCATCAGTCAATCCCCTATTTTTCATGTCCTTTTTAATCACCGCATTCCATGTCAGTTGTTGTCTACCTCTCTCTAGCTAAACATCCAGCTCTTCTCTCCAAACTCTCTTTACTACAGCCCCATCTGCCTTTGTCACAATTAGCTCATACCAACTCAATCTCGACTGAGCTAACCTATCCCAATTCCCTCAACATACAAATTCATCCTCACATTCCTTTTCCATTCCATCTCTGTAATTTTAACACACATTAGATGTAACATTCTCATTTCCGCCACATGCAAACTCTGTAAACGTTCATTTTTAGTGCTCAACACTTTGAACCAAATACCATTACTAATGTAAACTAGCAGAAACTTTAATTGCTAGTAGGGTTGGAAAGAATCCGACTGGTGAACACTTTGAATCCGACTTGATATGAATATCAAGACTGTAGTATAAATTATTCCAGACTTTTTGAAACATATAAATATCAAAAAGTTGAGTCATTGGCTGCAACGGAGATTCTGTTAACTAATTTTATTACAAAGTTAGGCAGGAACCTAGATATGTGAGAGCGGCATTGAAATTCTGGGCTACCATGTCATTCATACACTGCCTAAAGACGAAACATATGTCCATATTGACTTTATGAAAATCACCTGAAGATTTCTGTGAAAAACAAAATCTTATGTAATCTAAGCTCTCATTAATTATAGAATGTTTTGAATCATTGCTAGGACTGAGTCTGCATGTCAAATTTTACAGTTGCTATTCCAATGTCTGAATAAAACATCACACCTGAGCTATTTGAAGTTGAAATGTAGTTTGTGGTGTCTTGAAATGAGTCCTGTAATGCTTTAGAGCTTCGTCTCGACGATTGAATCCATTCTTGCAACTAAAGCAATGCCAGTGAGGGCGCTTGATATCTTTGTTACCCTTTATCGATCCAATTATATCACAGCGGTCACAGCAACGCAACATCTTTAAACCTACCAAGGCACAAAATAAACCGCAAAATATATTTAAATTCTCAATGCCTTAATCAAACTAGGAAAATTAATAACAATGACAGGCAAATTGTAGATAATAATCGTACAATAATGCAATTAAAATAAAAAAAGGCATGCAGCACTGGAAAATAAGTGTGTCAATAACATAAGGGTGAGCAAATCAATTGTAAATTCAGAAACTTCCTATAAATAATATGTTTTCTGCATGGAAAGTAAATAAGTGGGTAGACAAGTAGCCTCAGTTGTGTTTAAAAGTTCTAACACATATATTAACAAACATTTGGAAGTTCCAAGGCAAGCTCTACTTAAATTCTCATTAAAATTGCTACAAAGCAAAGCTAAAGCCATCAAATGAATTTGATATGCAAAAAATAAACAAATGCCAATCAATATATCTGTCAATTGCATTAGAATCTATGTTGATTACAATTCTAAGTTTTAGTTTACTTCAATTTAACCAAATTTCAAATGCAGAAAATAAGGTTGACTTACTAAAAATTGACTTTAAACAGACATTAAATAAACCCACCTCACACAATGTATGCTACTTATGAAAGTACACTTGGTAATGTAATAGTGAATGAGATGGTCTAAAACTCAATACTATGCTCTTTATACTAAGTTCATAGTGCGTAAAAAATAACAGTGCCCGGGCCATCAGCAAAATCAATCATCTAAGACAGATATCAGAAAATTCTTCCATCACAACAAAGAGCAATGACTCGACTCTCCTTTGTTCTGACTGACTGACACAAAATTAAATGGAACATTCAATTCCACTATATCCTTTGTGCGCTATTATCAGATAAATCATACCATATATGCAGATCAGAAGATAACATATCCAATTACACTGATATATACTTCTACAAGAGACACTTATGAATAGGCACTGGATCTTCATTAAATTAGTTGGATGGTCCTTTCACTCTACAGCATCACTTATGAGGCCAGTACTAGTATTATCCTCCTTGATGGACAACAACAACAACCTTATCTATCATCACCTTACTAAATAGTCAACAGCGTACCAGCAAAGTCAATAGCCTTGTCGACGTGTTTGACCTGATAGTGAGCTTTGATTATCTGCAGATCGGTGAATGACTCAGAGAGGAAGCAGAATGGACAGTGCATGTGAAAGATAGTGCTGCGACTACAGGTGCTATCAGCACAACTCTGAGGCTCAAATATCTTCTCTGTCCCCTTCAATCTCACACTGGTATGTGTCTGTGAAAATAGAAAATACCAGTGCTATTACTTTTATTTATTTATTTTATTTTTTATTATTATTATTTTTTGACCCTGATTTAACTGGGATTTGAGGGAAGATGATGATGATGATTCATCATCTACTTTATTATCAATACTTCTAGTGAATTCAAAGAAATGACTTCAAAACTGAATATAAAGTACAGATAGTAAAATTTTATTTTATCAAAATACAATATAATGTATATATACGTATAGTCAAAACATTACACTTCCTATTATATTTAATTTTTCAGTCACCAAATGTTACAATAAACAGCTAAATTCAACGTCTGCATTACTCTTGCAGTTCCACAGTTACTATCTGAAGCACATGAATTTGGAGCTCGCCAGTCACAGTTTACGACATGTAATATAAGGTGACACACATCAAAATCATACAGTTTAAACTTTAAATCTAAACAATTAATTAAGGAAGTGCAAATTTTAACCAGATAAATAAAGGTCTGTCTCATAGTAAATATTGAAAAATATCTGTTCTTACCGCAAACATATTAACACCTTGACTGTACTGTGATCTGATGTTGCTGCTCATTGTACTTTGTTAATGTGCTTTATACAAGTATCATCTGAAATAGGAACAATTAAACGAGCAATATAGAACAGAAGAATAATTATACGTGTTAAGTAGAGCATGCCCTTAGCAAAATATCTGAAAGAGTCATAATGTTCAAATGTACTGTGCTGAAATTTTATAATGTCATAAATATCACAGAATTTCAAAACATGTCTCCAAGTACACTTTTAAATCTAAGCTAATGTGAATTGAATTCACAAAAAATGGCTGAAACAAGTTTACAAATTAGTTAACTCACAGTGACCATATTGCAATTCAGAGTAGCTAGTTTAGAGGAATCTAAGCTGCTTACGCTTGGAAGGAAACCTGGTGAAAATTAATAGTTTCAACACTAGACCCTAATGTACTGATAAGTTACAAATGGCTTCAGCCCAAGATGGACATGTCTTGTCTGGATTTGCAAATGCCATAACCAGGTACAGAGGACAGCAACCCTACTTAAGTCAATAACAATCTACTGAAGAAACCACATTTTTATAAGCTGAAGTCCGCATTATAAAGTAAAAAAAATTGCGAACGAATAAATAACTGTTGTGATATGGGTCATCATCAACTTGTTATTCCTCAGTATAATCATTAACGAGCATGAAGGCAAGTAAGCAGAATTAAGCAAATAGCATTCGTAAGTGAACATAAAATAACTTTGAAAATAAAATGAGAGATATTTTCATAGAATATTATTTAAACAATTCTAAAAAGAAGCAAAGCAACTGAGTAGTTCATAGCGGTTAGGTGTTTAGGAACATCAGGCAGTACATTGGCCCAACAAGTCATAGCAGGTTGGAACACATCCAGTCTATGATAGGATTTTTGGTACGGAGCTACAAAACATACTTAGCTTCATAGGAAAAAACATTATTAGACAAACTAACCAACATTCAGGCTAAACGATACAATGATGAAACTATGAAACAAATGGCAGATAATGTTAACAAAACCATTAGTAGGCCTATTCTCTTTCATTGTTAGACCCATCGTTAGATTGGTTTTCTGGGCTTGCACCGTTTTAGACCCGATCCTTTGTTCGTCTACTTGGATTAGGTCTAACAGTGTTTGATGTTGAAAATGACGGTAGCAGCACTCTAATTTTTACAGTTGCGGTTATACTAAAAATAAATAAGAGTCCAGCAGGCAGTGATATCTCGTCTAGTAATTCGACGTCCAGATTTCAATAGTGTCGATTGATGTTCAGTAAATCGCGCATATTGCAGCAATCAAATAAAACCTAATTCGGTGATTAATTAGAAATCGGAATGTGGTGTATTTACTTTTATGTATAAATTACCGTTTTATTTATTTATTACTTTTTCAGGGTTTGTTTATTTACTGATTAAATTCTTATCCAGGTTCTTCAGTCTTACCATCCTCGAAGATTCGAATTTCAACACTTTCAAACTAGTAATTCGTAATTGTGATCAAGAAAGAAAACAATCATTATTCGTACTATTAGTATATTAATAAATAAATCTAGCCTCTAATCCTAAACCCTAACCCAACAAATAACCTAAACCCTAACCATAAACGTAAACCCTAAACCTAAACCCTAGCCCTAAACCTAAACCCTAAACCCATCTTTACCTAAACCCTAAACCCTAAACCTAGTCTTTTTTAAATAAGCAGATAAAAAGTTAATTTTAAATTTTTCTGTAATTTGAAAGTAATTTAATCTAAAAATAGAACACCCTAACCCTAATCCTTCACTCTAATCCTAACCCTTAACTTTGAAGACTATAAAAGTGAGCAATATGTCACGAATATACGTCAATAATATGCCTGCTCATATCTTTACCAGTTTTCCTAGATTAATTTCTCTCCTGATCATGTGTAGTACAACATTCAAAAGGGGACTTAAAAATGGACGATGGAAGAGAATTCCATAGTCTCAAATGACAAAGTTTCAAATGACAGACCCTGGGATGAATGGAACCCTCGTGGGTTCGAATCCCAGCCGTTCTGAGCTGAGAGTAAAATCTCGGACATTCAATGGACTGCCTATATGAAAAAATGAAAAAATTGCCTGATTTAACATGTGGTATTAAAAGTGATAGATATCAACGTAGTTGATCATTTCACTTTAATGTGTTTTATTATTGTTATATATTGTTGATTCCAAATCTGATCACTTACTATATATATTCCAAGAGTCAAAAGTTAACAGAAAATGTTGAGAGAGAACGGCACTGCTCTAAGACAGAGAATGATAGGAATAATCAGAAATGAGATATATACTTACTGAGTATTAAACATATACATGTATATATTATATATTTATATACAGTGTTGTATAGTAAAGAAGTAAAAATACTTCGTTACAAGTAAAAAGTACTCAACCGATACTTTTACTTGTAACGAAGGACCCAATTTACCTGAGTACTTTTTACTTGTAACGAAGTAATTTTTGTATTACTTTTTACTTTTAGTTTCAACCGTGGAAGTAAAAAAGTCGCGTTAGGCCTACATTTGAATAACTATGGATATTTCAATCGCCAAATTTTTAATACATAACAAAATGTCATGGGCCACCTGTTTTTAGTTTGATTTTGGTAATTGCTGTATGACGTAGATCAAACGTTTTGATATCGGCCTAGGCTTACCGTACATTGGCCTACGTCATTTCAATAGTTACATGTAAGCTTTGAAATGTCTTCTCATAGTAGAGATCAATGGTTCCCAACCTGCTTACCCCAACGACATCTATTTTTTTCCTTTTAGGTGGCGACCCTTGAGTTTTTAGCAGTCTTCTATTCTTTAATTAGAATTAATTAAAGAATATTTAGAAGATTTTTATTCTATTTCAATATCAACAGTCATATAGAGGCTAAACTACTTCTTTTAGTCCAGGGACGTCAACCAAGCTAAAATGAGCTCAACTGTCTGCTGTATGGATGATTTGTTTCGAAAATTTAGCCTTACCTAGCTTTCTCTCTCTCTCTCTCTCTCTCTCTCTCTCTCTATCTATCTATCTATCTATCTATCTCTCTCTCTCTCTTTCCCTATATATACATTGTATATATATATATATATATATATATATATATATATATAATATATATATATATATATATATATATATATTATATATATATATATATATATACATACATACATACATGGAAACAAATCTCTACCCATTTGTCTGCCGAACATTCTTGGCCGTATTTGTCATCCATATTTGAATTGATCAAATGTGAAGGGAAAATTTATCGCTTTAAATGTCTAAAATGTAGTAATTCTAACAGTTCTTTCTGCATCAGTTCATCAAATTTAAAGAAGCATTTTGAGGTATGTTATTTAGCTCTTTAATCATTCATATTCACAGGGGCGGATCCAGGTAGTTTTTAATTGGGGGGGGGGGGTGAAATTCTTTATACAGTGTCCTCTTTTGGTTTGTTTGACTTCACGATGAAGTACAAAATTTGTATGTAATTTTTAAAAATTTCTTCAGAAATAAAGCGAGAACCTTTTTGGACGTTCATTTTGGATTGGAACCGATTCAATTTTAGTCTAAAAATTATGCTGGAGCAGTGATACATGAATGATCGACGGGATTGTTTTATTGATTTATGGATTGATTATTTTTTAATTATAGAGAAGCATGCATACAGGGACGGATCCAGGAATTTTTTAAGGGGGGGCCCGAAATTTTTTTTGAGTGTGAACACATTTTTTGCTTACTCTCCGCAATCTTCGGGACATGTGACGGAACGTTACCAGAAACAATGCTGTGGTGGGGGGTGGGTTAAAAAAATTTCACTACTGCGCTCGGCTCATAGAGTGAGTGTATATCCGTATCTTACCTCCCACCCTCACTCATACCCGTACTATAGTGAAAGGAAAACCTAAAATGACTAAAATCCTACATTTGTTTTGGAAAAAGTAAGTTAATTTTTTTACCTCTGAAGAAACTCGGCTGATCTGAACGAATTGCAAAAGTGACCTAATTTTGGCAACAGAAGAGGGGGGGGGGGCTTAAGCCCCTAGCAGCTAAGGCTGTTTGCACCGTTCCGGGACAGAATTCATATTTTTTACTTACACACTTTTTAAATTTCGTCTTATACAGTAGTTAAAGTGAAAATTGAGTGCTAGTGAAACGATCAACATTTTTCGGGCCCCCTTTCATTAAATAGGGCTTCTAGAATACCAAATATGGGCCCAAATTTCCATATTTGAGTCTGTAGAACTGAGTTCCCTCTCCTACCCCCACCTCCCCCCCCCTAACCAATGCCCTTACAAACCTACTAACACATAGAAATTGTCATAGAAACAATGAAAATATAGTTTAAAAATTTTTATCGTCGGGCCTAAGGGGGGGCCCAGGCCACCCTGGATCCGAAACTGCATGCATATGTGTATCGATCATTGTTTTAGTTCAGAAAATTTAGACTTGAACTTAAATTTTCATTAACCTTTATTCTTCAGTTTCGTTTGTTCTTCAGTTTATTCTTCAGTTTTTAGTAACTGTTTTTAGTTAAAGTTAAATCAAGTAATTTGAAACTAATTTGAGAACGTTTAAAACGATTTTATCAATGTAGCCTATATATTATTTTCTTAAAAAATATGAGTACTTTTACATTTTACTCAAATGTACTACTTTTTTGTCGAGTTCTTTAACTTTTTACTTAAGTAAAATTCTGATTAAGTAGTTCTTACTTTGACTTTTACTTTCACTAACCAATTACTTTTACTTTTACTTGAAGTAATTTGCCGAGTATATATATATATATATATATATATATATATATATATATATATATATATATATATATATATATATATATATATAATTATTAATTAATGAGTATTTTTCTAGTATTCTGCTTTCATATTATCTTATTAAATGGACTATACAAACTAATCTCTAAGCAATTTGGTACAGCCATGTTCAAGCACATAGGCGTAACTACGACCGAAAATCTGGGGGGGGGACACAATCAGTGGCGTATCCACGGGTGGGCCCGGGGGCAATGCCCCCATCTTAGGTCCGCCTATAAAGAAATTTAAACTATATTTTCATTGTTTTTATGGCAATTTTTACATGTAAGATGGCAATATGCATGTAAGAGCAGTGGTTAAGCGCGGGGAGGGCGAGGGAACATAGTTTCACTAGCTCGAATTTTTCAAATATAGGCCCCACTAAGAGCCAAGATTTGGTATACTAGAGACCCTGTATAATGGAAGATTAAAATTATTTAATAAATTTTAACGGTTCTTCAATAAAGGGTAATTTGAGCGGCATGATGACGTTATATGGTTCCAAACACATTTTTCTGCTGTCATTTAGTTTTACAAATCCTTTCATATTATCATGAACTGATAGTTTCGTGAGAACGTCCTTATGGACACGGCGGACAACAACATCGTTCAGTCTCGGTTGTGTCATTGTGCTTCTAGCGTACATTTTCAGACGCCTTAAAGCACTGAACGATCTCGCATGACGAAGCGGTAAGATACTCGACCGTGGTTCAGTATGTGCGGGGTTCAAATCCTGGCCTCGCCCGTCACTGACATCGCTTTCTTTGAGGTAACTGACGTTAACATTAGCTTTACCAGCTTTTACCTTTCGAATATCGATCCACTGGCAGTGGCCTTGCCCTGCGCGGTAGAAGCAGCGCCGTGCGCAAATTTCTCGAGATTTTCTAGCAAAGCTCTGAATGATACTACAAAATTGCATTTAATTTCAATTTTCAGAATTCAAAATCGAAATTTAGTAATATATTAATTCTAACCAGATGTGGCTTCTTGGTCTTTGACAGAAGTTTATCCATGATGCAAATTATTCAGAACTTGGTTTACAGTCTATGAATTTATATTGTAACAAACTCCATAACCTAAGCCTTTATGCACATTTTTCAGAGCATCTACCGATGGTTGATAAGTTGACCTCTCAAGTTACATTAGGCCTATGCAGCCTCAACCGCTAGATAGGCCTCGATAGTTTCATCCCGCTTAGCTCAGCGAGTTGGCACTTTTCCATATTTCGTCACCCTCACTTAACATCGGTCGCTCAGCCATATAGTCTCTTGTAAGCCTACTACTAAAGTAGGTGACAATATATAGGAGTCTATGGCCGAGAATACACAGTACAACTACAGATGTCAATAATTAATATCATGGAAGCGTAGCCTATCAGTTTACCACTTGTTCTATTGCACGGCTCTGTAAATGCTAGTAAAATTTACACATGCTATTATTGAGAGACCTTGAAAATACGCACATTTTTTACATAGATTTGAGCCTAAATTCTGGAGAGGGACATTTGCATGCATGTCCCCCCACTCTAAATTCTGGGGGGACGTGTTCACCCTGTCCCCCCCCCGGTGGTTATTCCAATGTTCAAGCAAGAAAGCATGATATGTAGGCACCATAGAATAAAGATCTTTGATCTTTAAAGATCTTTGGTAGGCACCATAACTTGGACGTAAACACGAGTGAGAAAAAATAAAAATAAAAGCGAAAAATAAAAAGGGAAACTGGGTTATGTTTACTTTTAATCTCAATCAGTTTATAGTTTCTATTTATATCCGGCAATATATCCTGACACGATGATCATAAAAGAATAGTAAATATAATTTATTTATTGTAATTTCACATAAATATGAATAATTGGACGTTAGTTAGTTTCTGTTTGGTATAGTCTAATTTAGGTCTAATATGTGGAATTAAAAAAATTAGTAAATGTATTGTTTTTATTGTTTTCAAACATGCCGAAATTGATGACTATGGCCGCTTGCTATGAATCAGAAGTGAAAGGAATAATGCTAATGGTCATTGTATGGTAGTGGTACAGTTCCGACATTACAATATTTTATTAAGAATGCCGTACATAGCTAACTACACAGTTATAAACACTAACTCTAGGGTTATAAAGTTTCAGGTCTTTATAGAGGATAAAACATGACAGGATAGTTGACATCAGCTTGTCTGTAATCTACATTCTACAATTAGAAGAACAGCATATCAACTCATTACGCCATCTATTTCTAAGCAGTAGTGTGCGGTTCTTGTCACTTTATATTACTTTATGACCCTGTTAATACAAATAAATATGAATGGATATTGAACGATAAAAATTGTATATTATTAATTTTTTTCCTTACTATATGATGCTATTTTTATTTTATTTTAGCCGAATTACACTGCCGATGACAGTGGAGGAGGTAAATAAATCTTTTCTCTTTAGCTTTTCGCTTAAAAATGTTATAATTTATTGTAAAAGTTGTAGCCATAGGTAAGATGAGCGGAAGGTTCTTTTAACAGATAACGCAACTAACACAAATTAAAGGCTGAGCCTTTTAACAGCCACCAAGTGTAGAAGTTTTTACTTCACCGACAAAGAGGCTTTCTACTTGAACCTGTAGGCTCACAGAACAGTAGTGTGGCCATCAAACCAAAAATAACATCTGTCCTTAGCAGTTGTTGAAGCAATGTGTTAAGTTTTCACGTCATATAATCTTATTTGCCGTTTTTCACCTCAGAAGGAATGAGACAAGGATACAGCGATGCTATTTAAGCCTAAGGCCAAGTTTAATTTCAGTTTCCTGCTCGAATAGCATACTAGTGACTGGGAGAGCTCTGGATTTGAACCCTGCACCTACTAATCTGCTGTCAAACAATTTGCCAACAAGCCACTGGCTGAGCCCACTGTTTATTTACAGTGCATCAAATATATTACTTATTAATTATATTGTTATCAACTAATATTACTTACTGATTTTCTGGATTTTGGAATTTGCACCGTTTTTGGACCTTTTTGCTCACCGGCTTGATTTTGTCTCAATAGTGCTCGATGTTGTCATTGATGACTGTAGCACTCTAATTGTTGTTATTATTATTATCATTGAAGCGTTGTATTTTGCATTATTACAGTACCAGATAGCCCAGCTGTATTCTGTCGCTCAGGCCAGTAAGAATGAGACGGGAGGGGGTGAGGGCATAGAGGTTCTCAAGAATGAACCGTTCGCTGAGGCAGTGGGAGTTCAGCCTAAGACACCGCTACTTAACGGTCAATATAGGACTGGCCAGTTCACTCACAAGATCTACCATTTAGCCAGGTGAGCCAATATCTGAATGGGCCTATATACTTTATACTTGTAATTTTAATTCAGTCTACATTTAATTTACTTGTAATATTCTCTCTTTAACTGCTTTAAACAAACAGCTGTTATCGGTCATTATGTGTAATGGTTCGCCTGCAGTTCTTGAATATGCTTTTTTGCTACTGATCTAAAAGCCTATGCGCTCATTTTTTACATTCTTAGCCAAAGAATGATTATGGTGAATATACCAAATGTGATCATTGTACTTTCTCGTTGAATTTTTTCTTTGTATAAATAGTTTCATTTGTTTCAATGCAGTCATTATAGATTTATTGTATCAATTTATTTTATTTTTCAATTTTTGCATTGGTTGTCAATAATAATGTTATTTATAAATTTATTTATAATTTCCTAACATGTTTGCATTGTTACCCATGTTCTGTCCGGGTTGCAGAAGAATAGACCTGCCGTGGACTGCATGAGTCATAAAAGGCGAAAAGGCACTAAAATCCTAGCCAGCTTCAGAAAGAGCATTCAGTTGGTGAGCTCCTATGCTCCAGAAATAGTTGCTAAATTTTCTAATCCTGACCATAGTTAAACTGGAATTCATTGGAAGATAATGATGTTGATGATGATGATAATGTTGATGATGATAGAGCTAACCTAGTTGAACTGTAGGCTGATTGCTGCGATATTCTAGTATCAAAGTTTAAGTGTTAAGTTAGGCAGCAACAGTTTAAGTGTCTCTTTTAGACTTTCTTTCTTTAATTCTATCTGATGTTTAGCAATCAAATATATTCAAACAAAAATTGCTTTTATGTAGTAGATGATTCATTGATTAATAATTTTATAGCAGATGCTCAATGCCATTCTTCAGACTGAGCTTGAATTTTTCTCTTAGCTTAGTACTTGTGTGCACCATCTGTGGTCTTCTATAAATAACTGTGTATACAATAACATTGTTTTGTCGCATATTTCCTATTCAAATCTGCCGAGAGCAGTAAGGCTCCAAAGTTTGTGCGTGTTCTTGCGCCCAAGGGTTCAATGCACATTCACGAGGAAGCTTGGAATGCATTTCCTTACTGTCGTACTGTTGTATCGGTAAGGCAGGCTTAACTGCAGGAGTATTGTAATGTTAGCCTTAATTTGAATTTCTGTAGCAGTATATCCATTTTGAAGGGTCTTTAATAGAATTTTAATTAGAGTGAAAATCATTACCTTCTTTGTATTCTACGAAAGATTTTGGGTTGGGGCATTCTGTTAATTAGTTATTGCTAAAATTTAAAATTAGTTTTTTGCCTCTTATTTAATGTTGTCAATTTAGTAGTGCTTATTCACTATGTGCAAGTTGGTGTGAGGTTACAATAGTTTGACTGAATTCCAACAGTCAGTGTTTCTAAATTCTGGTTTAGAAATTATTCTGATTTTCTTAAGTATTTAGATATTAATATTTTAAATATAGTAAATTTACTTTATACTATATAGTGCACTGTATACATGAATATGAATTCTTGATGCAATAATTATTTTATATTTAATATACTTTTATATATAATATACTTTTGATGTTTTTTAAACAGATGCTGGTGTCAATTAAAATAAATACAACATTTGAATTTTATTTAATCAAGTTTTATAATTTGTTGTGTTTTTAACAGCAAAGTACCTACATATATTCTATGGCTTGCCCCAAAGGGTTCGTTAGAAATGCACGAAGAAGCCTGGAATGCCTATCCTTACTGTAGAACTGTTATAACGGTAATTTCATGGCAATTTTGTACTAATTATTAAAAGATGCTTTGATTCATTGCAATTAAGTGTAACTAATTTACAATTCGTTTAAATGGTTTTTGTTGGATCTTGGATTTGGTCTCAGGATTCCTGATTGAGTGGCAAATGTGTTAACATTTTTTGTGAACCTGAAATATCAAGAACCTATATCGCCCAGAATAAGCTAATCTAGTCTCGCAATTAGATGTGTATGGCTGCATTAAATACTTAGCATCAGCTTCTGAATAATATTTCCAGTGTACTTACGATAAATTGAAATTTCAGCATCGCCTTTTTATCATTTGCAATGTATCTACTGTATATTCTCCTGGGCGTCTGTTGAAAGTTACTGTTTATTAGAAGTTATAAATGTTTTAAACGTTACGGACTACTAAAGATCAGCGTTTGCTTGGTGAAGTAGATGCATTTGTGTCTCAATTCTGTGGTGTAAATTGACCAATATTTCATCCAATTTACAAAACGGATAGGCGAGTTTTGTAATGTTATAAAACTAATATTATTTATTGTTGTTCATCTAAATTGCAACTATTATCCTGTTCTACTGCATTATGGGTGATTTTACTGCATATCGATATAAGTTGCCAATTACTAGCTATAGAAAAGAGTCCTTATTGCCTATATTACTGTATTAATATTCGCTTTTTGGATTTTATGAACCTCTTTCGACTCTTAACTTCAAGTCTAGTCGATAACGTTATTTTTCCAAGAACTCTACGCTTTTGTGATCTGCTATTGGCTAGCGCCACCTGGACGGTTAAATCTTAGCGGCCAAGTGACAAGCTTGTTTAATTCATACAAGCGCCTAATTTAAAACACACCTCTCCACTCTTCGCTCAGGTAGCAAGCTGTTGCTGAGAACAATGAATGCCGCAGTATTACACAAGACATAAGAGGCTTAACCGGTGGAATTAGAGTCGATAAATCAGACGCTTAATATGCGGACTTTGCCAGCTCAAAAAGTCTTCATAAAATTCTAAAGTGAATATCCCATCGATAAAACCATCGGTATTGGAATGCCGTAAAATTTGCTAGTAGTGTCGGTACTAATTAAGACTTAGGCCTAGTATTTTTTCTCTTAAACGTAATGCTTAATTGTGAACTCTTTTAATGTTTTTGCTTGGATATTTGCATTCTATTTTAATGCATATTGCTTTGGTATTTGTTTGCTCACTAAGATATAGCTATTTTTTAGATATTAAAATTTTAGCCAAACTTGTAAGATATGTATTGACATATAATATTCTTTCGTGACAAGCAGTGCATCTTTGTGGTAATAGGAATTATTATTTGGTGGCATTATTGATAAACCAGAGATTTCTTAGAATCGGTTTTTAATTTCAAGAGTTGTCTATTAATTTCTTTTGATTGTCATACATAATAAACTATTCTATTGTACCTAATAAAAGTGATCACATTTTATTTTATTTTGCTGTTTCCAACATTTTATGTTTTTTGTATACATGTGTATTCACTCTTCTGTACTTTGTAAATGAAATGTTTATTATTTTTACACTACTTTCTGTCTGCGTAAGAATATAATGTTAGCAGTAAATACAATGTTTTTATTATTATTAACTATTTTTATTTAGTTGCTAGGCAGTGTGTTTAGAACCTCCCAATTTTCCATTGACAATCCATATCTAATCACATTTAGAATTTAGGCAAAAGTGTACGCTGTTATGAAATTTTTCCTAATCAGAGTTTTGAATAGCCTATTATTTATGCTAAAGAATTCAATTCTTGTTTTCACTATCATATGTCCGGTAATAAAAATTAGTGACCACACTTTAATCTAAATAACTCTAACTTTGTCTATTCAAGTCATGCGGTAGATTTAATAAAACTTAGGTCATATTTCAAGTGACAAATTATTTTTTTATTGAATATGTTCAATAAAAGAAATAATTGGTAATATTGTTTCCATAGACTACATATTTCAGTATTATAAATTTTTCAATATAGTATTCGCTAGTGTTTTGATGTTCAAGTATCAGTGTAGTAGTGAGGGGTAGGCTGGGGAGGGCATGTGCCTCCCCAAGATGTCGTGTAAAATTAATATTAAGCACATATAAAAAAATATAAATGCTCATATTGTATAAAGTCTGTGCCTCCGCCTAAGTACCTCCTCCAAGATTTAAGTGCCTGCCCCAAGATTAAAGTACCTGCCCCATGATTAAAGTGCCTGCCCCATGATTAAAGTGCCGGCCACAAGATTAAAGTGCCTGTCCCTAGATTAAAGTTCCTCCCCCAAGATTAAAGTACCTCCCCAAGATTAAAGTGCCTGTCCCAAGATTAGTGTCAGCCCCATGATTAAAGTGCCTCCCCCATGATTAAATTGGCTGCCCCGTGATTAAATCCTGGCTACGCCACTGTCAAGTATATAGCATGTTTGCTTGGTAAATAGGAGGACATTGGTTCAAATCCATTAAGTAATTTATTCCATTTTCCATGTAACCAGTCCAGTGAATATCCGAGATTTTACTCTCAGATCAGCGCGGCTGGGATGTTTTGGTAACCTTTGGGAATCCCCAAAGTTGCCGCTATCACTGAAAACTTGATGATTATTCAATTCATGCTGTGAACTTTTAATTAATCTAAATTTTACAAATTAATGCAATATACAGCTGTCATTAAATTTGTGCCGCTGGCTTGCGATTAGGAGACCTCTAAAAGAAAAAAATGAGAAGTTGACTCTAGATTTACAGGAATAGCTAACCAACAATATTTTACTGGCATTTATTTGTGTGTGAGTTTTTCTGGGACTGTGTGAGATACAAGTTGAGCTGTTTTTTTTTGACTGAGATCAGAGGTTCAGATCATGTTCAGACTGACCGTTGTGCGTATTTGAATAAGATTTTAAGTTACCGATGATTTGAAAATGTGTTGACGAGCGGCATTATAATTAGATATATATCTGACTATGTTGATGACGTCAAGTAAATTTCAGTTATTCACTCTCTATAAAATTTTATAGAAGATGTTTTATGTTTGTTTGTTAAATTTCAGAATCCTGACTATATGAAAGAAAACTTTGTGATTAAAATTGAATCAATGCACTTGCCTGATCGTGGTGAAACACACAATGTAAGTAGTGTTGTTCAGAAAATATCATTATATATGTTAATGTAATTGTTAACGCTGGCTTACATTGTCGTCTTCCATGCAATTTACTTACCTTTTTTTGGTTCTATTGCTACACACATGACAATCACTTGCTTATATTTCTGCTTTTGCAGTTTTCGTTATTTTTTCTCTTACCTTCCATGGTTATTAGTAATCGTTGCCATTTGTTTGGAGCGTCAGTTGTATGTATTTAAGTTTTACCTTCACAGTCTGGATTTTTCATTCAAAGCTGTCAACACCCGATCTTCCAAAACGTTCACCCAGTTAGTACTAACCGGGTATGACGTTACTTAACTTCATTCATTTAAGACGTGACTAATCCGAGTGCGCTAAATCCTGCCACCAGTTGCTAATATATGACTCATACTTTGGGATTTTCGACCTGTGTCTGCTTATAATATTGTAGACGAAAGAAGTTAAGTTGTAATTATTGAATTTGTTGCATATATATAGCATTCCTACAGGAATATATTAGCCATAAAACCCACCAATTAATGATACACAGTTGTATTGAGATAGCAGTTCTTTGTTGCTATTTAAATGTTTGATATTTAAAATTAAATAATTTAAATATTACAGTAGTAGTTCATACAATTTTCTATTGCTTCCTTTGATCTGTACTGTCTCTCTCATTCGTAATTTTCATTTCCAATATATTGATCAAATTCTGAGTTAATTGTAACTATTCAAAAACTTTTGTGCTCTAAAACTGGTATGAATTTGATGCTGTTGCATGTTGATTGATTGATTTGAATACATTGAATAATTTTGTAGGCTCATGGACTGGATGCAGACACTCTTTCCAAACGTGAAATCGTTAAAATTGACATCGCTAACGACCCAGTTGAGAGACGTGTATGTAGTCATTGTCGTTTTCGTAAGCAAATTAATCCTTATATAAGACTATTGCTATTTAAGTTTAATAAAACACCTGTATATAGAGGTCCTTGGTTTAGATAAAAACTATTCAGACTAAAGAATTTGTTGAATAGTCGTCTGGGTATTCGAAATGGTTCAAGGGGCTGCCAAAGCACACAGCGGTTGAAACTTTGAATATTGACTGAATGCCTTTGATACTATTTTCAGTATTTTTATTTTTATTACAATAATTTGTTGTAAGAGGCGAATAAGCAGGAAATTGAGGAATTATAAACCATCTTGGAAGCCGTATTTTCTCTAGCTAACCATGTGTTAGAAAACTAAGTACCACCGCCGATTTCGTAAAATGATATTAGCATTACTTATTTATTTCATGTAGTATGAAAGAAATGAAAGATTTTAATGTGGAACGCTTTAAATGCTATTACTCAGCGTTTTCTTTTGTTCTCTTAAACTTTATCCTAGTAAGTTTTTGGATTGAAGAAGTATGTTTTGTGGTCTCTGTGTGTACTCAGTCGTCATCGTGTGATGCTTTAGCTCCTGTTTGTGTAGAGTCTGTAAGAGATGTCCCTGACATTGCCTTATGGCGAGGAACCGGATGTTAAATTCGTATTTAATATTTATTTTTACTTATTTATGTTTTGTTTGTTTGAGTAGTGTAATATTAACTCATCATCTTCATATTCCCTTTAATCCCAGTTTAACTAGAGTCGGGATACGAATGAAAAAGATTTAATTTATAACTACAAATTGTAACATACAAGTATTCACTGAACAAAGTACGACTAGAAGGAATACCAAACCAGTTTACTATTGAGCTAGTAGCAATACCAGTTAGATTGTCAGGCTGCTGAACTTTAGGTATTGAGTTTAAATCCTGTGTACACCAGTCTGTGTACACTTGGTAAATACTATTTTCTGTGGTTTTTCAGATTTATGATGGAAATAAAGTAATAGATATGAATTATTACTTCTACAGCTTCTTGTCTTTGGGTTTAAGAGTATATGAGTTTGCCATTGAATAAGTATATTTAATTGAATATTGTGTTATTAAATTGAATATTGTGGTATTAAATTGCATACTGTGTTATTAAATTGAGTACTGTGTTATTAAATTGAACATTGTGTTATAATTAAATTGAATATTGTGTTAGTAAAGTGAATATTGTGTTAGTAAATCGTTGTGTCCTCCATTTCTTTAGGATTACAAAGATGACGAGGACCCGTCCAAGTACAAGTCAACTAAAACGGGTCGAGGTCCACTGGTAGGACCGGAGTGGCAGAAGACGGTTGAGCCGGTCATGACCTGCTACAAGCTTGTCACTGTAGAGTTCAAGTGGTGGGGTCTGCAGGGTAAGGTGGAGAAGTTCATTCACAAGGTTAGTCTACGAAATGATAGTTTCGATTTCTGTGATGATTTTTTGATCTATGTTCTGTGAGATAATTATCTGTACATGTCTTATATGTCTTAGTTACTGTAACATCTTTAACATCTATGCAATAGATCTATGTTCTGTGAGATAATTAACTGTACATGATTAATTTGTCTTAGTTACTGTGACCTCTCTGCAATGGAGGTTTGAGTAACTTAGTTTCGTTTAGATAATATATTTCTAATATTTTTTTCTATATCTTTACTGTGTTTTTGTTACCAAGGCTTATTTTTGTTACTTTACTTATTTTTGTTATATATTAGTAGTATTTATTTATATAGTCATTCATTTGAACTAACGAGTTCTCAATTCCTCTTTATGACTGTTTTGCTGTAGCTTATTTTTGTATACTTTTCTATTTTTATTTATTTTGATGTAAGCCATTTTACAATACCGTTTTGCTTTATAACCCAAGCAAGCTCATTTGTTGCGTTTGTATGTATTTTGCTTCTGCTTACATTTAATCTAATGTGGCTTTGTAACACCATTACCATGATAATTTATTTACAAAATTGAATTTTAAACTTAAAATAAAATAAAAGTTAAATTAAATTATGTTGAACTATTTCTATTATTCATTTATTACTTTAATTGAATGATCGATTTGATGAAATCATTGATGTTTTTGAATGATTGATTTGTTTCATTGAATTATTTGATTGATAAATTGATTGATTTAGGCTGAGCGTAGGATCTTTACAAACTTTCATAGGCAGGTGTTCTGTTGGGCGGACCAATGGTATGGTCTCACAATGGCTGACATCAGGGCCATAGAAGATAAGACTAAAGTTGAGTTGGACGAGGTCTGTGGTAGTTGTGTTTATTTTGAGTTTTTGTGTTCCCTGAAACGATTCTTCTAAAAAAAATTGAAATGATTGGCTTATGATTCTTCTCTATGCAGTCTGTGATGTCTCAGATCTGAGACCTAGTGTCCTGATTTTATTGTTCTGTCCATCACATTACATCGCATTCATTCATTCAAATTTCATGCCCTCAAATGTTCAGCATTAGGATTATAATAATTTAGCTCTGTTTTTTATGCTTTGATTCACTTGTGTTTTAATGCTGTTAATTAGCCTGCTACGTTATGCCTTGTCTCTGTCTCATATCCTTTGCAATATGCATTGTGCTCTAAATTTACATTGAATCAGTCTCTGGGTGGAAAACTTTGAATTATGTTGTTTCAAGTTTTATACTTTTCCTTTAATGACTTCCTTTTTGTGTAATTTCATATAAAGCCAACTTTAGTCCTGACTTAGTGCTACTTCAGTAATGATATAATCGTTAAATAATGCTCTTGAAATGTGCCTTATGTCATCTTTTGAAGAGTAACTTGATTTTAAATAAAACGCTTAATAAATGTTAACAAATCACTGACATATCACATGCTTCCTGACCTTTTTGATACTCTCCCTATAATTACTTAAGTAATATATTAAGCTTTTTTATTTTCATGTGTAATGCTTGTAATTCTTTGTAAGTAGATTCTGACTACTTTCCAGAACAAACTCTAAACTCATCTTTTCCTGTCTTAGTATAATAGACATACACTGTTTCCTGCCTCTCTCTTTCTTCAAACTTTACGTGTGCAGAAAAATTCAGGCAGTGTAGTAACATTTGAAGTTGTCAAGTCTTCTCGAAAACGTCTTTGAATTTGCTCACACATAAGAATCCCCATGCAATATCTTCAGTATTGATTTAATTGATTTTGTTATATCATAACTGATTGTGTTAAGGGAATTTTTTGTTATATTTTCATTGATTAACTGAATGATTTTATGTCATATCTTCATCAGTTGGTTAAATTATTATTTTATGTTGTTTTATGTTTTATAGCAAAGAAAGACCGGTCCAGTTCGTGGCACTAAAGAGGACGGTGAATAGAAACTCTGCAGCAACATTCTTTGAGACGTATAGAAACGCTATGTCAGATTTGTCAGTCTCCTCGTACTAGTTTCAATGTGGAGATAATTATAACATATGGCTCTTCAAACGCTAAAATGTTATAAATGAAATTAACTTTGTGTCTTTTGTTTTGTGATTAGCTTATGGCACATACTTACATTAATAATATATAATTAATGCTATACTGCATTTAAAATTATATTTCTATAAGCTGGTGGCTTCTTTACCTCATTAATAATTTTCAATATAAAATTAAGTATAAAGGATATTTTAAGAATTATTGCTTAATTGAACTGATTTTGTAAAAATTTGCTTATGCAGTATTTGAATGTGTAGGTGTTTATTTCAAATAGAATTTTAGCTAATTATATTAGCTACACTTATAGTTTTTTAATGCTGTATGCTTATGTTAATAATTTTGCCATTCGCACTGGTACATTTTCTCAGATACAATTATTAGTGCATAGTAAACACCCTTTTTTGTTGTAATTTGCAGCTTTTTAGTTCAAATTTATGGAGTTTTAAGTGATGGTATGCGCAGTGGTTAAGGTGGCAATTGAGAGCAAGGGTCAATGGTGAGAATTTTTCGGCCCCACTGTAATGTATTTACAGTTCTCCTAGTATCTATTATATCCCTAGCAGGGGAATGTGCCTCAGAAAAAATGAGAGCTAGGGGAACACAGTTCCCCTGCATCCCCCCCCCCACTTTAACCACTGGGTTTGCATAACCAGTGGTTTTGTGTTATGAGGTGAAGGTCAGTTTCAAATCACTATAAAAAGCTTCATTGTTTTAATGACAAGAAACAATGACTGTGTTGTGTAAATCGGAGGTTTTCTGGATCTTGTTTTTCGGAGTTTAACTGTAACAAATTAGCTTCAGATGCCTTAAGTAGAAAAACAATCCAGGCACTGCCCGAAAGGTGGATATACTATTATCGATTTATATATTGGGGTTTAGAAACGAGTAAGAGGTTAAAACTGAAGGTTTGTGAAATGTCTTTCAGTTATGAAGTGGATCTAGGATATTGATGGTGATCCATTTTAACTAGATTAAAATTATCCATTGATTGGTTACTTTGTCGTTAAGATGAACTAGTAATGACTGATGATTCCTAATGGTCCCTAGAGACAGCAAAACTGGCGTTGAATAGACTTGAGACTGTAATTCTGGAGATTGCGCCGAAGTGTAAATGCAGTGTTGCCAATCCTATACTATGGTAATAAGGTTCTGTAACCATCAGCGATTTCGGACGTGTGGTTGTGTTGGCATATTACTGACTTACATTACATTTAATGTAATCCATATCGTAGGTAATTGTGTGTCGAATTTATGCCACTGCATGAGTTAGTTATGGACATGCTTTTTTCAACTGTAGGACGGTGTATGCTGTTAAAACAATTCAAACTGTATTTAGGTTATATACGAGACTTATATAAAGGCCATGGTTGTTTAATTGACTGTCTTGTTTATTTTTAATTTCACGAATTATATGTCTGTCTGCATTTAATGTTGGTAGTTGTTGTAGTTGTAGAAAAGTTAAGGTAATTGTAACATTTATAGTCATTCGTTTGTTTTTGTTTCCTGCGTACTTTATTTATTCAAGGTACTTTTGCTTCACTGAAAATATTAGGATAGATTTGACAGAATCTTATGGTACTTATCGTTGTAGTTTACAAATACAAATGTCTGATTGTCCAATATTCATACACTCTTTCATTTTAAGGAACACTCGAATGGATTTTCAACTGTAGAATTAAATAAATAAATTATAATTTATTTACTGAGTTGTCAATATTTATGAGAAATTCTAAATTAAGTAGACAGTCTACTTTGATACAGCTGAGCAGGAGATTCGATATCGATTATCTGTGTGCTATGTTTTAATGCCAGCGCTAGAACCTGTTTCTTCATGTATCTTTCGTTTGCCCAAGCAGGATTTACAACGGAAATGCTGCATTATTTGTGATGGACTAGACTGTTCTCTCCTAGGCCAATGATGTTTTTATACGTCTCGAGTCGGAGTTGATGTGTTTGTTGTTAACACGGTAAAGCCTAGCTTAGCGTCTGCATCTGTGACTGTCCTTACCAAAGGAATGCTGTCAGAAATGTTAATTAAGATCGTTAGCTTAGTTGACGGTTTGGTAATTAAAGTTTGCTAGTTGATTAATTGCTTATATAATGGACAATTCTGTCTACTTAGTTTTGGCATATCGCATCAATAAATTAAAAATCGCTTAGGAGCATTTAGTATTTTTATGTCTGCTAGGTTTTATAGCAGTCTATTTACCCATTAAACCTTGTATTTTAGAGCTACTGGCAAAAGAGTAAAATATAAAATTTGGTCTGACAGTTAATATACCAGGTCGGTCTTATTTGCTTAAGTTGAATTTTTTTACCTATAGGACGTCAAGGTACATTTTCCAACTACTGTAATTGTGTTTCATTTTTAAATTTATTTTTCATATAAATAGCCTGTTTGGCGAATCTCTACTTCTGTTTATTTTTTTTGGTATCGATGTTGCTCGGCCACGAGTTTCTTAAAAGAATTTATTGAGGCTTTTATTCTGTTTAGGCTAATGTTAGCATTATATACAACTCAGCAAGCATGCTTTGTATGCGTGTGTGTGTCAGTCATTATAGACCTTAGCCAATTACACAGTTAGGTCGTACTTTTGTTAGTTCTGGAATGTATGCTGTGCAGTTGTAATAGCTGTCAAAGCATGGACGATAAGAGTTGCCCTTATGTTTTGTTAAGTTGAAAGGGTCACATTTCATGAATTTTTGTAGAAGTGTTACTTTTCTAGAATGTAGCTTAGTGCAATTTTCTGGCCTCTGTATTCTTAGACTTTTATGCGATCAACGAATACAAAAAGTCTCGCCTATGTACATTTTGCAGACTGCACAGATGTTTAGAGACTTATGGTTGTGTATAACGACAATGCATAAGATTGTGTATAAAAATAATGCATAAGAAACAGGTATATAAAGTAGCTATCTGTTTTATAGCGGTGTAGAAAAGAATGAATAACGCATGCCCGGTTATACATAATAAGCTATATATTTTGCATTTTTCTGCATTTTGTACGTACACTGTTGATGATCTCTATGAGCGTACACTTGTTTAAGTGCCTCTGATGGATTGTTGGTGTTCTGCTTCAAGCTTGCCTTGCCTCAGTTTATTGACGTGATTGAGACTCCTGACCTCCCTCGTAATGCTGCCTGCTCGACACTGGTAAACCTATTGGCGGCCATTTTAAGTGAATTCTTTCTCTAGCCTTGTAATCGCATGGATATGATCGTTTATGGACTCCTCTTATGCACAACGCTGGGATATATCAAGAAATATTTCTATGTGGATAGTGATTATGCTATAGCTAACAATATTCCTAACGTTGATTGATTAATATTGTACGTTTTGTGATTGCGTGAATTATCGGCGACCTCCATGAGACAAGATATGAGCTAAATTATTCATCATTAATATAAAGCGAAGAAATTGTATGATTTTTCTGGTTTATGTTTGGATATCTTTCCTAATTCAGAAATAAAACGGGAAAGCTTCAACAGTTTTCACTTGTTTGTAGGGACATTCTTCTAACTCTCTCTCTCTCTCTCTCTCTCCAGTGCACTGTCAAGTGGCAGGTTCAAGGTACATATTCATACTCAAAGTCTGTTTTCTCGCTCCATAAGAGCACTTCTTAGATCAACAAGTCCCTTCACAAAGTCTGTGCCTTATCCATACCTTATGTAGCCTATAGTTTGGGAAAAGTTATGGCTCCTGAGGTGGTTTCCCGTTGCTTTCCTTCTTGTATTATACAAGATATCATTATGATGTTGTTATCATTGTTTTTGCGACACAAATAAATAGACCAAAGATTTAATGTGCCTGTAGTAAGAGGCGATTACGCTTTAACTGAGGTTTCTCAGGAATACAATAGAAAATCACCTGAAAACCCGTAGCTATCCCAAGCTAATGTCTAAATTAAGATTTGATATGGATTCAAATCATCTGAAGTGGAAGCTGTCAATTTAGCTGCTTTAAGGTCAGATTTAGCTGGATAGCATATGAATGATTGTCGAGCTTGTACTTTTCCTCGTGTTGTGTCCGGGATGTTTGAAGGATAGACCAACCGGTGACTGCACGTGTCGAAGAAGGCGACATAAAAGCATGATCCAAACTAACGTCGAAAAGGGCATTCGGTTGGTGAGCGCCTAGACTTCAGAAATTGCTACAAAATTCTCGAAAACGAACGGTGAGGATATAGGGGATTGACTAGTGATATGTTGAGGGACAGAGATGAGTGGATACGGTCTATTCGTATCACGACCCTAGTTAAATTTGGATTAAAGGGAAGATGATTATGATGATGACGATGATTATGATGATGATGATGATGATGATGATGATGATGATGATGATGATGTCGAGCATACTTTACATAGCGCCTTAACTATATATAAAATACTTGATAATATGAGTAATTGATTACAGTGAGCAACCAAATATAAAAAGCAGTATAATATATAAGATAACACATCATGCTGGAATTAGAACGACGGGTCAGAGATTTGATAGTTGAGCAAGCATCATTAACAGAGCTCTCGGGTGAGCAACAACAAAGGTTTATAATCAATTGTTTGATGTTTTTCTTGTCGACGTCATCTATGTTTGCATTTTATTGTTGGCGCTTCATAAATTTATAATTACAATAATGCACTAGTAATGTTTCTAAACAAATTTCAGGGCTATGATTGTAAAAGAATAGTAAGTATTTCAATGTGGTAATATGTGGACCCAACGGCAAAATATGTAATTTTAATTCTAATGAGTTTTCTCTACGATATTTCCATCTCGGCAACAGCAGACATAAGCTGATGTTATTCCTCAATTTTCAGTCTGTGATAGTAAAAGTAGAAAATAAAGTTTTCCGATTCTTTAACGGCCTAGAAGACCACTTAATTCACGTAAACTTTGTTAGATCAGTTTTTATGTCATAATTTTCAGACAATTTGCTTTATAATGGTTTTAATATTTGGTGGTTCAAAATCACTCTTTTTGAGTAATTTGAAATTCTTACTAAAAACTAGACTCTGCAGTGGTACAAAAATAGTTTGCTAAGTGTTTTGAAAATAGAAGAATTCATCAAACTGTCCGTATCAAATTTCTTACAGTTTAGTTCCTGCAATGCACTGATTATAGGCTTAGGCCCTATAGCTGCATCAGATTGTATATTCTTTATAGAAAGCTGAATTCAACTTAAATAATGACTCGAAAATTTCACCTAATCGCCTAGTTCGCTATGGTCTAATTGTAATTATACTTCTTAAGTTTATCAGTTGGCGTAGTAAGATCTCTTATTTAGTAGATTGTCGCATTTCACGAAGTGAAACAATGGACCCAATAATGCGCTAATGTATTGTCTGTAAAAGTTAGTGACCTGTAGTTTTCCGTATTAAGTAAAGAATAATTTAAAATACAACAAGCAAAATCAGCATGTATATGAGTTCTTACTCTGATACATGAGAAGTCCGTTAGCCTACAGCAGAACTGACCTTTTTTCAACAATTAGAGTGCTACTGTCGTCCATGAAAACATCGAGCACTATTGAGACAAGTCTAAGCCGGTGAGTAAAAAGGAAGTCCAAAACGGTGCAAATTCCAAAATACAAACAAATCAGTCCTAAGATAAAGGAAAAGGAGGGTTGCGTGCTGGTCGCAACTCGCACCAGCACGCAACCCATGATCACTGGATGGAAGAGAGATGGAAAAGGTAGGTCTTCAACTTCCTACGGAACTGTTCATAGGAAAGCAAAGGCCAAAGTGATTCAAACGAAGACTTCGAAAATTGTATGGAAGAGAATTCCAGATCTGCGGTGCAGCATGCGGGAAAGATTGATTTGGATAGCTTAGAGCATGATGGTAACTGAAGGCGAGTTATGTGGTGCAATGCAGCTTTAGCCATGATGATAGGAAATGACTTAGACTGAGACTTATAGCCAACGAAATATAGGCTAAGTGGATTGTGTTTTAAATGTTGGCTTAACGTTGAGGTCAGAAGCTTGAAGAGCTCTTCAAGACGTCAGGTGTACCGTTATACCCTGAAAGGGAATGTCCGAGATTTTCCTCTCAGATCAGATCTACCGAGAATTGATTCCAGGACCTTACGAATAGGCTTTCAAAACTTTCTGACATAACCTAACGTGCATACACACTGAGCCACCGAGACATGAGTGGATTGTGTACCCAATATCTATCGACGAATTAGCAGAAAAATGACAGATTGTGAGATACTCTAAAAGATTCCACACTTCTAGTTTAATCCAACCATTGATTAACTCTGCTTTTGTTTGTTTCAGTCGGATTCCTTTACCGCTAACGGTGGAAGAGGTAAATCATTACATTGACTTAATTATCATTGAAATTACTAGAATGTACCCGTATGCAAACATGCATACATACATCTAGGAAATATGGTTACTTTTAACTGAACGTGGAATTGAACTCTAGCCTCTCAATCCGAACGTACGGCTGTTAAGAAATCAATATCTAAACATTTCTTATAGAAAAAGTTATTTTAATTATGAATGTTGGGACAATATAAATTTATGACGAATAATTATTTATACCATACTCGAAATTATTACATTTAGAGCGGACAAATGACAGCTGTATGGTTATAAATCAGAAATATGTCGCTATAAATTTATGGAGAATATTTATATCATTCTCACCGCTATTAAATTTATAGTGGACAAATAGCAAAGCTGTTTAACGCTGTTATTGAATTTAATTCAGCGTACGCGTAACTGTGTTAAGGAATTATATATATGACGCTCAGCGTTACTTGAGACAGACAGAGCTTGATTATTATATTAGATATTATTAGAATATTATGATTATTTAAATTAGTACATTTATTTAACAGTATCACATTATTTAATCAGCGCCTGTGCATTCGTCTGTAACAGTACATCCGCATAACGTGACATTAGTTAATATTGCATTATGATGTATTATACGTATATCGTGCACATTCAGGCCGGTTATCCAATTAATTCGGTCTCTCTCTCTCTCTCTCTCTCTCTCTTTCTCTTTTTTTCTGTCTCTCTCTAGTATTCTACCAAATAGCAGGTTCAAGTACTCATATGCTGCTTTTCGCACTCCACAAAAAGCACTCCATCGATCAACGAGTTAATCTCTTCACCAACGGCTATGCTTTATCCACCTCTATGGCTTCAGATTGTTTCTCGTTGCCTTCCTCCGTTCTTGCTCAATCGCCTTCTACGATACGTGCAGTTTACGGTTGGTCTGTTCTCCAGCGTCCCGGACACAATATGGTAATTAATGCGGTAGGTATGCTATAAGTACGCGTATTAATTGGTTTATTGATATAAATATTTATACGATAAGCATTAATATAATTAGGGCCCAGTTAATGTACAATACTTACTGCTGCTATACATGTTTATTGGATACTGCTTTGCAATCTTTACATTAATTAAGCCCATCTGCTTAGATCTGTGTAATATTCTCATTGCTCAATCGGCGTTTTCATTTCCAGAGACGGAAAATCCAGACTCGATTATCAACAACAGCAACAACAACAACATATAAGGAGTTTTCTGTTCATTCGTAGAAGGATGATCTGCGTTGCCAGCTTTAAAAAATATGCAAAGAAACAAGTATTTATTACAAGTTTAGACTAAAGAGGTCCAATAATGGTTCGTTGCTTTGTTGTCGACTGCGATCACCAGAACCTACTTGATGAGTGTAGCTTCTGCCGTTTTCAGTTGAAAGGCATTTCAGAACCTGAGAAAAAGTTTACCGATATGTGTAGTCTTCATGTTGAATATCACTAACATTAAGTCAATCTCTAGGCCCTTTATATTTATCTAGTGACCTTGTTTTTGTTCTCTGGATATGAGTTAATAGCTATTATGCTCTATAGCAGACCCATGCAATAGCAGACTCATGCAAAAGTAGACTCATGCAATAGTTGATCCATGCAATAGCAGATCCCATGCTACATATTTTCTAAATTTTTTTTCTCTCTCTCTCTCTAAAAAGAGTATTGATCCTCTGTTGATCCGTGGCCATAAGGTCTGTCGACTGTTGTAAATGTTTCAGTACCAGAGAGCGCAGCTGTACGCAGTGGCTGAGACGTCTCGACAGAACTGTTGTACATGTTTCAGTACCAGAGAGCGCAGCTGTACGCAGTGGCTGAGACGTCTCGACAGAACTGTTGTACATGTTTCAGTACCAGAGAGCGCAGCTGTACGCAGTGGCTGAGACGTCTCGACAGAACTGTTGTACATGTTTCAGTACCAGAGAGCGCAGCTGTACTCAGTGGCTGAGACGTCTCGACAGAACTGTTGTACATGTTTCAGTACCAGAGAGCGCAGCTGTACGCAGTGGCTGAGACGTCTCGACAGAACTGTTGTACATGTTTCAGTACCAGAGAGCGCAGCTGTACTCAGTGGCTGAGACGTCTCGACAGAACTGTTTTAAATGTTTCAGTACCAGAGAGCGCAGCTGTACGCAGTGGCTGAGACGTCTCGACAGAACACGGGAGGGGGGGAGGGGGTGGAGGTCGTCAAGAACGAAACCTTCTCTCAGACTGATGGTATCCAGCCGGCCACCCCTCTGCTCAACGGCGCCTTCACATCTGGACATTATTCGCATAAAATTTATCACATAGCCAGGTTATTTCTTATAATAAAAAAATGAATTCATTCATTTATTCGTTTATTCATTAATTGATAATTGTAATTAATGAATTAATTAACTAATTATAACTGAAATAAGTGATTACTTCGTATCAGCTACTGATAATGGTGATTTAGCTCAGGTTATACATGCGTACATGCAAAAGTTGAGCTTCTGAGATGACTAGGCTACCATTTGACGATAGCACTAGCAAACTATGCTTATTGAAATCATGTTTGTATGCTTGTATTCAGATGGATGGTGTTCCATTACTTGGTAACAAGTAGGCACTATAAAGATATGTCACGTTTGCACAACGTGTGTTGCACAGTGCAAAGGATTTTGGTTATACATGTAATATGCGTTTCACATTGCATATAATTTTATATAAAGTATTTACATTAAAATTGTGTTTACCAATTTAAGAATTTGACATATTTAGGTTAATATGGAGTAATATATACTGTTTGTTGCCCTTTCAAATTGATATTATGTAAATATGTGCTGCACGTTGCAAAATGGTGTATAATGTGTGCTGCGCATTTCAGCAAATATTAGATATACGAATATGCTGCTCATAGTAAAAAATGTTGTATAGTATCTAAGGGGTATTGCACAAAGTAGTAAGAATTGCATATTAAGTAATATTGCAGTAAGTGTTGCCCAAAAATGTTGTCTACACTCCGTTTTACACATTACAGTAAATATTGCATAATTATGATGTGCTGCAAAACACTTATGCGTACAAATTATGTTTCACATTCCAATAAGTAACCCATTATGCAATTATGAAATATGTTACACAATGCTATTGTGTAGAATTTATCTTTTGTACATTACAGAATGTACAGTGTATGTTGTACAAAACAATAGTGTAGAATGTACTTGTTGCTCATTAGAGTATAATTTCTGATGCTTCACTAAGCCATTGTGTAGAATAACCATTAAACAATAAACCATTAAACAATAAACCATAGTGTACAATGTTGCACATTGCAGTAAAGTTCCAAAGTTTGTTCGCTGGATAGCGCCAAGGGGTTCACTCAAGATCGATGAGGAGGCTTGGAATGCTTATCCATACTGCAGGACCATTTTAACAGTAATCAGTTTCTTCATGAATATTGTTCGCTTAATTCTATATTTAAATGTGTAATGCACTCACATAATCGAGCGTTAGTGAACAATAGCGGCTTATTATTATTATTATTTTTACCCAGATGTAAATAACCTGGGGTTTGATAAAAACGATTCAAGCAATACGTGCTGAATCGCCGCCTGGCTACTCGAGGTCATCAATCGGCTTAAAAGAATTGTTGAAGCAGACTGCATTAAATCTTTGCAAAGTCATGGAAAGCCTTTGCCAAAGAAAAGATGTCTCTCGCTTATTATTATTACTATTATTGTTGTTGTTGCTGTTGTTGTTGCTATTATTATTAGCTGCCACTATACAAGACCATCAGCCAGTTTTAACAACTGTGACTTGACTCTGAATAATCCTAAATTTTAGCTGCAGCACAAACATATTTAGCCAAGTGTATTGAGTACTTACGAGTTAACTGAAGACTTAGTTTTATCTCAATCATAATCTGGTTTCTCGCACCATCTGTCGAACTACATGGCCTGCTGAATATAAAGTAGCATGATATATGATACAATTGATTTTAAAGTTCTGCAGTTTATTCCTTTCATTTTCCGTCATATCTATCTGCTCTGCTTCTTCTGTTGATTTAGCAAAAATATTAATAATACAAATATATTTATATGATAATATATAATTATTCAGGTGAGTCTTCGTTACATGTATATTTATAGCAAGATATAATAAAATATCGTTGTAAAATCACAAAGGGCTTGGCGGCATTAAAACTACAATAGTCTTAAATTGAAACAAGCAACTCTGTGACTCTTTGCGTAGAAGCCAAAACGTAGGAGTCGTAATGGTTGTTTAATAAAAATCTCCACGAAAGCAGTTTATGCGATTTTATTAATTTTGTTAACGACTCTCCAAGCATTGATTCTAAAATGGCCTAATTATTGATACTATAAGTCACAAATATTATAGATTCTCTCTCTTAGTGAACTGCCTACTAGCAGGTTCATGGTATATAACGCCTCCACTCTTCTTTGTCTTCCGCCTTCCTCGTCATGCCCACATATGAGTGGGTCTTTAAATCATCTAACATACCTAATCTCGGCCTGCCCCTACCTCTTTTTCCTTCCAATCTACCATCTATGACCTCTTTTAGTAGACCTTCCCCCTTAGAATGTGTCCTATCCAACTCTTCTTCCTATTTCTTAATACATTTATCAACTGACTGTCTGTGCCAACTCTCTCTAAAACTTCCTCATTTGTAGCCTTTTGAGTCCAACTAATCCTCTCCATTCTTCTCCAAATCCATATTTTCAATGCCTCCAGTTTCCTAATATCTTCCTTCCTTAAATAGATTAGAGGTCATTAATAAAATATGCAGATTTGAAGACTAAAACTGGTGTAGACAACATTTTTTTGTTTTAATTTAAATGTCTTACAATGAAAAGTCTTTATATTTACACATTAGTAATACATTATAATATTATTTTATTCTACCCTAAGTTAATGTTTTTCCAGAATCCTGATTTTCTAAAGAAAACATTTTTGATAAAGATAGAGTCAATGCACATAGCGGACCGCGGAGAGACAGAAAATGTATGTAGCAAGTTAAAGTATTCTTTTAGTTTTCCATTGCCTTTTAGCTCGTGTTTAATTTAATTTCTGTAATATGCGTGGTATATATTTTTATCCATTCTTCAATGAATAGAACATAATACTCTATAAGGTATATTTAAGCTGGCATATACATTATTTTGCTAACTACTGGAACTCAATTTTCATATCACTAAATTCTTCTAAAATAATATTATTTAATAGTATTGCTGATATCCATAGGACTGAAATAAGCATTTTATTTCATTTTGTGAAATATTTGAATTGCAACAATTTTCTATCGAGTACATTACGATTAAATCTTATTGCATTCCTTTGAACCATGACTTATTAAAATATTACAAGTAAAATTATAGGAACTGTATTTCTTAGCGTTTGACTGAATCTAAATTTAAATTAATTGATAATTAGTGTAAGTTTGTTGTGGGATTTTTTGTTTACGAAAGTTGCGGTTAATCAGTGCAACTGGTGATATAGCTAAATGTCATATGTTAAATGACTTTAAAATAATTTAGAATCGCTCATTAACATTTGTTACTGCATATAATTATGCATAATAAAATATTTAATTCAAAATATTTCCAACATTTTCGGGTTTTTCTAATAATACGAACAACCGTATTGCTATGTAATGGTAACATACTGTAGGATTATATTTATTATTCCAGTTGTATAGAACTGTTGATGGACTTTTTCTGTTCTATATATCGTTTGAGACATGCATTAATACTGACATCGTCTTTGGGTGAAGTTTATTATGTTAAATCTTAATTCATTGTATTGCATTATATTTTTAAGCTCTTTGTATTTCGATGCTGCATTTTGTTGTTTAGGC
>CAJHZI010000514.1:2747500-2750000 GCA_905160935.1 Enchytraeus crypticus | reverse complement strand
ATCATAATCATCATCATCATCATAATCATCATCATCATCATCATCATCATAATCATCATCATCATCGTCATCATCATCATCATAATCATCATCGTCATCATCATCATCATCATCAATATATCGATTGGCATTATTCGGGGTCGCTAATTTACGTGATCTACGATTGCTCCTAGTTTAGCGCCTGGCTTTAGGTCTATTGTAGATATAGGAGGAGAAATATTTAGAAAAGCTAGCCCCGCTAACAATTGGTCTGTTTTAAAGAGCTTGCATTTTTTCTTATTTCCGTTTTTTCAGATTTGGTAACTGATTTTATTTTAATTTCAGCGACTTCAAGACGGTCAAGTTGTTGGAATGCGAGACGACGATACTTAAGATGTTGAAGTTGATTTCAGTCCTAATGTTCTGCTTTAAAGCTGCTGCGTAATACTTTCTGAGACGTTTAGGAAATTCATTACTAATTTTTCGTAAAGAAAAGACTGATTAAATTTAGAGAAAAGTTAGTAACTCAAGAAAATTGTTAAGCTATTAATTGTTATTGGTATTCTCTGTAAGCCCACAATTTAGGCCAATAAACTTCCAAACCACGTATGTCTAAAGGCTAAATGAGATCTTAGCATCATTCGTAACTTTCGCGTTCTTAATTTTATTAAATCTGAATTTAGAGTTCGGTCTGTTTAGCGGACATTTGTTTCGCTAAAAGTATTTATACCGATCGTATAAAACTTCTTTCAGCGCAGCTCGGTTCACGTCTATAACTCTCTTACAAGGAAGTAAAATAATCGTAATAAATGTTGACTTGGTTGATACCAAGACTTATCGTAGAGCCTGATAGCGCAATATATCTACGAGGTTAAACTAGTTATAATCCATTATTAACTCTAACTTTATAAACAGCCAAATTCTTTAATAAAAATGAAATAAATATAAAAATATTACCTTGATGTAGGGCCTATTATTAAACTGTAACTATTTGAATTATTTAATTTCTGTAACTGCCCAGAAACTGTTACTGTGGTTTAAGTCATTAGAATAGCTCTCGGATTGTGCCAGCGAATAGCTGCAAATTAGTTCACTGTAAATTGGGTGTGTTTTATGACGTTTCTAGTCATTAAAGTACCCTGCGATCTTGGAAGAACTATAGTTTCTGAACTAGTTTCCCGTAGCATTCTTCAATTTCTTAGTCATCTTTTAAACACACACAATTTACAAGTAACTAAGGAATTTGGTGAAGGCTACGGGAAACTACTTCAGAATCTATATATATATATATATATATATATATATATATATATATATATATATATATAAATGTTGACTTGGTTATATATATATATATATATATATATATATATATATAGTGTGTGTGTGTGTATGTGTGTGTATGTGTGTGTATGTGTGTGTGTGTGTGTGTGTGTGTGTGTGTGTGTGTGTGTGTGTGTGTGTGTGTGTGTGTGTGTGTGTGTTTAGACAAAGACCATTAAGGTTATAGTTTTTACGGATCAATTTGCTTACTGACTGACTGCTCGTCAATTGTTAATTATACTTGTAAAAATAATAATATATGCCACAGGTGTGCCAATTGGAAGAATAGGAGAGCCGGAAGTAACGAAAACTACAAATGTAGTGTAAATAAAACTATGGCCCAACATAATAAATCGTGCATAAATGTTACTTCAAGTTTCACAATGTTTGAATTTAAGTCTGTTACTGGGAAAATATTATTAAAATATGATTGACGTATACAACATACAAAAATTAAGTATAAATGCTGCATGTGAGAATATATTTACTGTACAGCCTATATTAGCCATTATGTACAGTATGCATGTATATATTTATTAGCTCATACGTACAGCCTTTATTAGCCTATATGCAAAACCTCTACTAGCCTAATAGTCTATATGCGAATATTTTTTTGCAAAAACCAAGAACTGCGAATTTTGGGGTTCTTGTAAACATATTGCAATCATACTTTGCAGGAAAGTTTTACCTGAAATAACCAAACTATATCCCTTTGACTTCTGTTAAATACAATATACAATGTATATATACAATGTATGAGAGAGAGAGAGAGAGAGAGAGAGAGAGAGAGAGAGAGAGAGAGAGAATGAGAGTAATTTGCGGTCAAAGTGGAAAGCTTTGCTGGAATATAATTGTAATGATTTGAGATTTTTAACGACCGTATATTTTGTGAGCAATACACAGTAATTATACCGCACACAGTAGCAGGTACACCAGGGCGCTACCCCTACCCCTACCCCTACCGCAAAAACTAGCACCTAAAAGTAGTACACTTCCTTTTGCGTCTTTCGATTAAACTGTGACTGATACTGTCATTAACTCACAGCTTTGATATTAGGGACCCGCAAAACTTTCTCACAATTTTTGTATTACTCTATCTGGATGTGTTGACCAGGCCTACTTTAACTAAAACTCCAAGTCTGGATTAAATTTAATTTAACTGGTTGAAGTTGCACTCAACTTCGATACACACACACAC
>CAJHZI010000514.1:2490000-2742500 GCA_905160935.1 Enchytraeus crypticus | reverse complement strand
AATAAGAAATTTCCTGTATACGAATACACACATGTTGCGTAGATTGTCAAACTGTCCATGTAACAACTGCAATGTGCAGATATTGAAAGGAGTATCGATTATAAAAGACATAGTGCAGCATGTACATACAATAACGTACAAAAGCGCATAACAATACACAATATGAGCAATAAACCAACTATAAAAACGAAGCGTGAACTATGCAAATCAGTGGTTATAAAGTTGCTTATACTTAGAGTGACATCGATGAGATGATCAAACTAAAACGAATTATCACAAAATACAAAATGAAATCTAGTATGCAGGTAGTGTTCTGCCAAGTGGCAGGTCCTAGGTACTTACTCATACTCTAAATCCGATTTCGTGCTCCATAATGAGCAATCCATAAAGCAACAAGTCTTCGCAAATGCCTAACCGTATCCATCCATAGGTATCCAACCGTATCCATGAAGCCTACTGCTTGGGAAAAAATATGGCTTCTGAGATGGTTTCCAGTTGTCTTCCTCAGCTTTTACTTTGTCGCATCTTACGATGCGTACAGTTAACGGTAGTTCTATTCTTCATTGTCCCGAACGCAATAAGGGAGCAATAAAAGCAACAAATCATACAAAAATATAACATTTTAAAACATAGTGAGATATATTTGATATACCAGTGAATATCCGGCCAGATAAAAATTGATAAGAACAGATAAATATCTGTTGTAAGTTTTGTTTATATAACGTAACTAACATCATCTGCTAACTGTGTCTGACTTAACTATTCCTATTTTTGCATCTGGCTAAAATCATTGAAAAGCGTTTCTGAATGATTTAGCTTATCTTTTTCTATATTTGTAAATATCAAGTGAAATCATTGCAATAAGCTGATGGATGTCTTAGCTAATCTTAGAATTACTAAGTAGCAGGTGAGATCACTGCTGCAGTTGATGGATAATTTTATCTTTTGATATATTTGTGAACAATAGGTGAGATCACAGCAACAGCACCGATGGATGATTTAGGGAAGTCCTCTGTGAGATACGCCGTATCGGTGGACTGCAACAAAGTCAAGAGGAGATCTCGCAACAACAACATCCTTGTAAGTATCGCTAACAAGTTGTGACGTGGTCTAGAGGTCACTTGCTGTTGAACAAACGCTTACCTGCCAATCAGTTATTTCAACATTAAAGACACTATGGTTAGCTAAGTCTATGCTTTCGTCGGCTCAGGAAGAAACGGACGTGATGATGATGATGATGTTGATAACGACTAAAACTTGCTTGAATATCAACGAAAGTACTACAACAACTGAAGTCGTGGTTAGACTCTAAACGATTTTCGCCGTTTTACGGAAAACGTTATCAACATCATCATCATCATCACGTCCGTTGCTTCCTGAGCCGACGAAAGCATAGACTTAGCTAACCATAGTGTCTTTAACTTAAACAAATTAACTGAGGGAAAAGATAATAAAAGTCCTTACTTGGCGGGGGTATTAAATAGGCGAAAAATCTTGAACATTTTGATAGAATCTTCATATTTGTTGCAAATACCAGTATACCTTTCTGAAATAAAGCTGTGCCAGTTTTGCTCGTAAGATTAATAATATGTTGGTTTTGTTGCCTCAGACGCTAAATACTGGTGAAAAATTATCGTTTACTGAGTCAAACCCCAGTCCTGAGGTACCCCCCCCCCCCCAGTTAACATGCTGCTAGAGGCTATGTCTCTGAGTGCGTAGAAAATACTTCATTTTCTCAACCAGATGAGATACAAAATGCTGAGATTGAGTAAGCGATCTGTGAACACCCATTTATTTGTCCTAAAATACTAGCATAACAGACAACTTACGAGCCTGGTTTTGTCAGGCTACTAGTATAAACTATGCACGACTGTGTTGTAAACTTAATTACATCATATACTTGTTTGATAATCTCTTATTCAACTTATCAGTGTATGTTTATATTTATAGCACGAAATTGCTACGAATACAAACGTGAATACCACCTGTTTGAATTATATTAGTTAACACAATTTTTAAACTCAAGGTTTCAAAATGCTGCTTAAAAGCTGCATTTTGAAACTTTGAATTTCTACTTTTTTAGTTTTAATCTTACCTAAATCGATTTTAATAAAACCATAGAAATTATTGTAAATCAGCTGAGAGAGGAATTATTAAAAAGCGACTGATAGAGGCTTTAGTCTAAAGAATGGATCTACATTGTAGAATTAAGCGAGATATATAGGCCCTATTTAACTTAGAAATTTTTACGTTCTATTGCAGTACTTCTCACTGACTGTAACTTGGTCTGATGGTAAGAAGACTTTCATCGATCGTCCTTACGTTGCCTTATTTGATTTAAAGGTAAATTATTACGGTTGTTTTAACTTAATCTATAGCCCTATTCTTAAATTAGTGTACTCCCTAGTGCTGTTCATCTTATTCTTTTTCATGCATGTATACTGGTGATATTACTAACATAACTATATATTTTTATGAGATAATTTTCTAACATTAAAAATTGTAAAATACAAACGATAAACCAGAATCAGATTTATTATTCCTCGCTGGCAGTTTTTGACTGTTATAACGTCTTTTGATCTATGAATAAGAGTAATCGAGTAATAAATTTAGAATTTTTTGCAACTTTGGACTACGCGATATTGTTTTATCAACAGGCAATAAGGCCTGTCAACTGACGGGTTATATCTTAACCACTGGAAGGTGAAGCAGAGGCTTCGCTCCCTTCCCCGCTAAAAGCCTCCTTTCTACTCCAACCTCCGCTGTATAGGTCTTGTAGCCTCATTCTTATAAACCTTCAACTTTCATATAATAATATTAGGTTTAGGGCTAAAGGACGGGTGCTTAACCCGTAGCCATAAACTTAGACCTGCCCGTAGAAATTCTGCAAAAATTAATGAGAATCGAAATATAAGTTTAACAAAGATTTAAGTGGATTTCTAACGCGTGATGTCACAAGCCCGAAGCCGACTACGAGCCTCCCCATCAATACCAGTGAGTTAGACTTGTATCTGTTACCATTGTGGAGAGAGAGGGAGAGAGAGAGAGAGAGAGAGAGGAGAGAGAAGAGTGGAGAGGGATGGAGAGGAGAGGAGAGAAGAGAGAGAGAAGAGAAGAGGAGAGGAGAGAGAGAGGAGAGGAGAGGAGAGGGAGGGAGGGAGGGAGGGAGGGAGGGAGGGAGGGAGGGAGGGAGGGAGGGAGGGAGGGAGGGAGGGAGGGAGGGATGGATAGACAAAGACAAACATTCCTGACCAGTGTTTGGCTCGCGAGAAAGCAACGCGAAAAGTAACCCTACAGCCTGCACGGGCGACCACACAATGTTAATAACGACGTAAGTTGCGTCATTGACAAAATGGGGGGGTGGAAAATAGTTCGGAGTTTAAAAAAGAAGAAAGGGAAGTGGAAATTTTGCGCATTGTAAATTAGTCAAGGGGGGAAATACGCATGCATGCGTCGTTGCTTTATTAGTGAGGATGGGTGCCCTGCATACAGACGTAAAGCTTTATTATAGTATTGACTAGGTGGCATTTAAAATTAGAGGGCAGTAATGGACTTTTGTTATTTAACTAAATAAATAGACGTGTACTTATATAAATAGTAACAGACTTTATTTTGTTTTGTTAAATATCTATGCAGATCGGTCTCGAAACTGAATTGAATAAAAGGAATATAGAATGTAATATCATTGAATTGAAAGGTAATTGATTTTCTAACAAAAATATTTTTTTAATAAATAAATAGTTCCAAGTACAAAAATTACATAAACATTCTGTCAGTGTGTCATCAAATTGGGCCGAACTGGTGGCTTGTTGGCAACAATGACAGCGGATATTTAAGTGCCGGGTTCAGATCCAGTGCTCTCCCCGCTACTGATTTGCAATGCGAGCAGGAGACTGACGTTAAATTTAGCATTTAATTTAAGCATTGGCACTAAATCAATCATTCAATCAATTCTTACGTTAGCTTGAATCATCGACAATTCAGCTGCGGAAAAGTGTCATCTCCATAAAACTTGGAAAGTCTGCCTACTTGCAGCCTACTTGTAGCCTACTTGTAGGTTAACAGTTTGCCTCGCCCTTGCTTTACTATCCGGAGCGGCCCATTTTCCTAATCTGCCATAGGTTATCTATCAAGTGCCAAATAATGGTTTAATATTTGTCCTAATGTAATATTAAGCAATTTGAAGGTAGATTGATCTCTAGAAGTTAATTGATCTCTATAAGTTAAACAATTTGAAGGTAGATTGATCTCTAGAAGTTAATTGATATCTATAAGTTAAACAATTTGAAGGTAGATTGATCTCTATAAGTTAAGTATTGATAAATGCTTTTAGCCTATAGGGCAGGAATCTAGTGTATCAGAATTACAGATAATATAATTAGAGTGTTGCTGCTGGCTTGTCATCCATAACAGCTATTACATAGAGCACTATGAAGCTCAACCATGACAACTGTTACATAGAGCACTATGAAGCTCATCCATGACAACTGTTACATAGAGCACTATGAAGCTCATCCATGACAACTGTTACATAGAGCACTATGAAGCTCATTCATGACAACTGTTACATAGAGCACTATGAAGCTTATCCATGACAACTGTTACATAGAGCACTATGAAGCTCATTCATGACAACTGTTACATAGAGCACTATGAAGCTCATCCATGACAACTGTTACATCGAACACTATGAAGCTCATTCATGACAACTGTTACATAGAGCACTATGAAGCTCATTCATGACAACATAGAGCACTATGAGGCTTATACATGACAACATAGAACACTATGAAGCTCATTCATGACAACTGTTACAAAGAACACTATGAAGCTCATCCATGACAACTGTTACATAGAGCACTATGAAGCTCATTCATGACAACATAGAGCTCTATGAAGCTCATTCATGACAACATAGAACACTATGAAGCTCATTCATGACAATTGTTACATAGAGCACTATGGCTCATTCATGACAACTATTACATAGAGCACTATGAAGCTCATTCATGACAACATAGAGCACTATGAAGCTCATTCATGACAACATAAAGCACTATGAGGCTCCTATATGACAACATAGAACACTATGAAGCTCACTCATGACAACTGTTACATAGAGCACTATGAATTCATCGATGACAACATAGAACACTATGAGGCTCATACATGACAATTATTACAAAGAACACTATGAAACTCATTCATGACTACTGATTTTATATATTTTATATGGCGTGACGCATTAACGCCAGCACTGGCAACTACGTCTCACCGGGTGATCTCATAAAATAATTACTAATCTCTTCCATTTCGACTCAATCCTGCTCAAATGGCTGCAATATATTGCAAAATTTTGCTAGTTTCACATGTTTAGACTCGGCTTATCTATAGCTTACAGTTTTGCGAGAGTGATAATGTCATAGATGGCTAAGTTTTACAGCTACTATACTACTGTTATGAGTCTCAAATGATAGAGCGAATTATCTAAGTTCCGGTTTAATATTTATATATAGTTTCATTACTAGAGTTACATTTTGATTTGTGCTTAAATTTTGATTTATGTAGCGGCGGAATGGTTTGAGAAGACATTTCTGCTGCATCATGACAGGAAGGCTATCGATGATTTCTTCAGTGTATGAAATTCTTAGTTTCATCTGCTATAACGTATAAATGGTTGACATCGTAAAGTTAACTTAATGATAGTTAACATTTTGTCATTTTAACCAGCATATTGTGTAAAAAAGAACAATATCAGATTTTGTTCAAATCTTATGCTTTAATTGCTTTGTTACCTTAAATCAAATACCGCCTGACACCCGTAATACGAAGTCCATTACTGAATTTTTCAAGCCCTATAAAGCTATCTCTATGATGGTAATGCTAATGTTAACGTCAGTTTCCTCTCTCGAAAGCTATGTCAGTGACGGGCGAGCCCAGGATTTGAACCCCGCACAGACTGATCCCGCGGTCGAATATCTTACCGTCATTGCCACTGGCTCCAGCCAACATTATGAATGTTAGTGATGAATGATGAATAGTAATGTTAAGTAATTTTTTTATTTCTTATTAGTTATGATTCTCATGTTTGAATCATTTATATTTATAAGTCGACATTGAGCAAGTTCTACGGTGTAATTGATGTCACCATATATACTTTTCTATAATTGGTGGGCTAATTAATCTTGTTTTAAGAATGTGTTCAGTATTGCATGTATTTTGGGTATTTTGACGGTCAGCTAGATAAGATACTTTGTATCTTTTCTGACAGCCCATTTTATTCCCCATCTATTTGGATGTTTTCTTTTTCTTTGCACTTCACATGATCGTGGGTTTTCTGTGTATTTAGTTTCATTTTTGTTCGTCTTTTGTTCTGTCTGTATATCCATGTGATGTCGTCGTTGAAATAAACATAGTTTTTCTCTCTTTCTTTCTTGCTCTCCCCTCTCTCTTTCTCTCTGTCTCTCTCTCTTTGTCTCTCTCTCTCTCTCTCTCTCTCTCTCTCTCTCTCTCTCTCTCTCTATCTCTCTCTCTAAATGATGTCTTAAATATGTAACGTTGTGTCAAATTCTACATGGACTAATTTACGTAATACTTTCAAATTTTCATTTTTGTGCTAGTCTATTCTAAAATTTACCTGTTCCACTGTAAGAAACAATCTTGTCTAATTAAATTTATCTTAAATTATTAGGCATTTTATAACATTCGGCTTTTAAATTTGATAAAACTGTAATTAATTTACTATCTTGTCCAAGTGCACTGACGGCGGGGGTTGCGCACTTGGTTTAGTTGCGCGTCAATTATCGAAGTTAAGCTGCATCGACCTCGGTTAGTACTTTGTGGGTGACCATCTTGGAAGACTGAGTGTTGGTAAAAGCTTAGGAAGGAAAAATCCCAGGGTGATGGAAGGTTATTCTTAAATCCGCGCCGGCTGCAATTGATGCGCCATCAAAAGGCAACGATTACTAATAACCATGGAGAGGAAGGAGGAAATGGGTCTTAAACAAGCATTTGTGCTTCCTGAACCAGTGTGCCGTTATGTTAAGTATCTGAACCCCAAATTTAATTTATGCTAAAAGATCAAATACAATTACCGTAAGAATTTATAAGTGTTTAATTTATGTCATTTTTTAATAATTCTCTGAGATTGAGAGACGGCTAAAGTCATGTTTAACGTCAGTGTCCGGACTAGAAAGCGTGTCTGTGACTGGGCGAGCAGTGGATTTGATCCTTGCACCCATTGATCCACGGTCGGACAATTTGCCAATATGCTACATTATCTGCTATTATGTTAAATGTGGTCATTTTAGCGACGAATTTAACTAATTTTGTTCCAGAAAGTTCTTAAACTGCCGGATGAAATATCGAAGAGCTCAATAGTGACTGACTTTTTCGAGAGGCTTTGGACTCCTACAAAGAAAGCGAGAGGGAATATCAAGTTGGTATTGGTGTAGATATCGAAATTTAATTAATCTGCAGATCAATTTAAAATCCATATTGACTAAGTCCTTAATTAATTAGTGTTGGACGTTAATCTAGCCATTGTTTGATCACAACTTCGTGTAACACATTTCACACGCTGTAAACTTGGATATTTAAACACAGTGATAAACTTTCAAGCTTTTATGAAAAGGGGTTTTCGACTCCGGAGTTAAATCAAGAAGATCCAGTCAAAAACATTGTATTGCTCCGTCCCTCCGGTTTTTTAATACATGATCCATATATTCACTTCCTTCTGTTGTAACCGCTAACGTCTTATTAAATATCAATAAATAGATTATTCAAGTTATTTGTACTATAAATAAAACGTTTCTGATCTTTTAGTCTCATACTAACCTTCTCGTAGGCTACTTTTTCTTGAGCCAATCTGCTCAAAAGTCCAAATATTCTTCCGCGTTAGGTAGACGCTCAATTTCTTTTTCAGCTCCTACTCTTTAGAACTCTCTACCTCCTGATCTTCGCTCATTTTCTACTATTTCGACTTTCGGTAGTCGGCTGAAAACACATCTCTTCCTACCATAGATTTATGCTGATTTATGATCACTGGACCGACACCGTTTAGGATCTCTTTTCTTATCTTCAGCATATGCTTTTTAAGCCGTTTTGATGAATTGAGTTGAAGCGACGTGTTATGGCAGATGTCTCTGATATCATCCTTGTATGAGGAAACGGACCTTAAACCTTTATTATTATTTTTAATGACCTGGGTGGTATAGGGCCCTGGGCTACAAAATAGGAAAAAAATAGACTTTAATTAAAAGTTAAAAAATGAAGAGGTTAAAATAAATCCTCTACACTCTAGGAAGCCGCATTAGCCAAAGTGCTAAGGAGACAGACTGCATTAAAACGCGGGAGAGCAATATATATTCGCTGCCAAAAAAAACTTTCTCACGTTGATCACCATTAATAACACTGGTCCTTCTGCCTAATTCGTTTATAAAGTCTGATTCTACATAGTTTATCGGGCCCGGAGTCTCAAAAGCAATTGGCATGAAATTGTAATTTCTAGAGATTTGGGCATATTTCCGAGTATTCCTATTAGCAGCGGTCTCTGCAGCAGAACCAGCAGCAACGCAAGATGCTTCATTATTATTATTATTATTATCATTAATATTACTATTATACATTTAGTTATGCTGCACGGTTGATTGATAATATGATTACCATTCATGTGCACTATAGCTGTTTCTCTCTTTAATGAGCCTAAGGTATTTTACACGGCAACGTCTTGCTGAAGAAGGCTCTCCTAGTAAAATTTCTTAAAATTTGTAAAATGATATGTGTATTTATGAAAAAAAAGTTTTGTTTTGGGGTGATAAAAAGGAGTAACTTAATTGTGATAAATTGTCTTATCCTATTTACATGTACATGTATATCAAATGTCATTATAAAGAGCCGAACGCCTGTAATATTTATGGATAAATATTTTTATGTTTGAAATTCAGAATAGCTAAATGATATAGTCATCTTGCTACCACTCTGATAAAGGTTTTTTTTAATGCGTAAAAGTTACGAAAATTTTGTGAAATACTTTTTTAATGGGATCATATTTACACTATTTATATATTTACACAGAAATATAGAGAAGGCAAAGTCCATTGATTTACCTTCAGAGCATTTCAATTCAGTAAATGGATCATCTTCCATAAGCAGCTCATCTTCAGAATCCACTGCTGGATACCGCTTTTTGTCAGGTTAGATCATCTTAATCCTGTTCTAATCTGTTTAGATCATCTTAATTCTGTCCTCATCTATTTAGATCATCCTAATTCTGTCCTCATCTGTTTAGATCATCTTAATATTGTCCTCATTTGTTTAGATCACCTTAAACCTGACCTCATTTGTTTAGATCATCTTATTCCTGTCCTCATTTGTTTAGATCATCTTAATCCTGACCTCATCTGTTTAGATCATCTTAATCTTGTCCTCATCTGTTTAGATCATCTTAATCCTGACCTCATCTGTTTAGATCAGCTTAATCCTGTCTTCATCTGTGTAGATCATCTTAATCTTGTTTACATCTGTTTAGGTTTAGATCATCTTAATTCTGTCCTCGTCTGTTTAGATCATCTTAATCCTGACCTCATCTGTTTAGATCATCTTAATCCTGTTCTCATCTGTTTAGATCATCTTAATCCTGTTCTCATCTGTTTAGATCATCCTAATTCTGACCTCATCTGTTTAGATCATCTTAATCCTGTTCTCATCTGTTTAGATCATCTTAATCCTGTTCTCATCTGTTTAGATCAGCTTAATCCTGTCCTCATCTGTTTAGATCATCTTAATCCTGTTCTCATCTGTTTAGATCATCTTAATCCTGTCCTCATCTGTTTAGATCATCTTAATCCTGTCCTCATCTGTTTAGATCATCTTAATCCTGTCCTCATCTGTTTAGATCATCTTAATCTTGTCCTCATCTGTTTAGATCATCTTAATCCTGACCTCATCTGTTTAGATCAGCTTAATCCTGTCTTCATCTGTTTAGATCATATTAATCCTGTTCTCATCTGTTTAGATCATCTTAATCCTGTCCTCATCTGTTTAGATCATCTTAATCCTGTTCTCATCTGTTTAGATCATCTTAATCTTGTCTTCATCTATTTACTACTTCGTTTTTCTATAGGGTTAGATCATCATCTACTTTGTCCTGAATTTATTATATCAACATATATTTTGTCCTTAGACCTATTTCAGATGGTTTCAATGTTATTATTACTTTGTCCTTCAATTAGGTTAATTCTTCCACTATTTGACAACTATGGTCATATTAGATTATCGTTACTACTTTATCCTTATGCTAATTTATATCATTTGCTATATTGTCTTTGAGAGAAAGCTTAGACTGAAAATTAAGTTGAACTTATTGTCTACTTAACTTCCCTTTCATATTGTAGTGGAGACTAAAGAGTTCTCCAAAAAGTTGAAAATGATAAATGTTGAAAGCAAAATGTTGAAAGGAAATTCCGAACTTAAACAAGTTGTCATTTAAGTATACAGTAAATATTATTGTTTTACTTCGAATTTTCTATATTTAGTTATATTTTGTGGCCAGCTAGCGAGATATAAACCAAAACCAGTAGCCCACTATTTATAAATCTGAGTCGTGTAAGAGTCATGTTAATAGTCCATATTCTCAGCGATTGCCGCGTTCTCTTATATGTCTTAGATAGGCTATTTACTTCCTTGTATGAAAATGCGCTTCAGTCTTTGCTGTTAGCCTACTTGGCTAAGCATACTTAAAATACTCTTATCAGCTGTATATTTCGGCGCTGTTGTTAAAGAGCAGACATTCAAATATTGTTAACTTCCTTTTAAGGTGGCGTTATGTCTCAGTTTTTGGGTCTGCACACGGAGGGAAATATATAGGAAATGAGTCGTTAAAGCCGGTTATCCTTTGTCCTGACACCTCCTAGTGTTTCTACTTGGTTTTTATTCGTCGCTCTAAAAGAGAAAAGAAACTAACTCATGTAGACACGGGTCTTGAACTTGCGACCTCCGAGAGACGAACATTCTGCCATAACGTCAAAGAGCTTGAAAGTATTCTTGAAAGTTTATATTTCTTACAAGTACAGTGTCGTTATCTATTTAGTGGAAGCAGTGTGCATATGATAAAAAGGAGAACAATTAAGATGAAAGTAAAATCTAGACGCAATTTAGAACAGATTCTGTTTTATTAGTGTAAAAAATGGAGGTTTGAAAAGGAAATATGTCGATTATCTGTAAGTCATTGCTTTGAAAGTATATTAAAAATTTTGTCTACATGTAGAAATAATAGAACGAAATTAAACACTGATATGACTCCAATAACGCTTTTGCCTATAGCGAAGAAGAAAACGTTATAACTGGGATCAATTAAGATAAAATATGATTCAAAAAAGTTCTAACTAAATATGTAAGTTGAGATTAGGATAATAAAAATTAATTTAAATTAAATGAAAATTAATTTAAAGGTCTATTCGTATCCCAACCAAACGGGGAACTGGGACTCGAGGGAAGACGATGACGACGATGATAATGATGATAATTAGTTTAACATTATTGTAAATCGTATTTCTTAATTTCTCTGATTCGTGATGGCCAAGGAAATTGAGAAGTTGAAAGCACTGCTAATGTTTTCATAAAGAATGATGGAATAGACTAATGATTAGGATAAAATTATAGCCCGATAGCTGAAAAAGTAAAATTACAATTTTCTCGACTTTATGTTTTGTTTGTTTCACACTGCTTTTCGAGTACATGTGGAGAGAAGTTTCGTGTTCTTTTCGTTTCGTGCAAAATTTCTAATAGGTATTTATATTTTTCGTGAACATGATGCAATTCATTTTGTACTGTGTACTGTATATTCTGCACCTTCTGTTTATGTGCAACCTTAATTTTAGTACATATATATATATTTATAAATCTTTCTTACTGCACTACCTACTGTCAGGTCCATGGTATTTAATGCTTCCACTCTTCTCTGTCTTCCACTTTCCTCTTCATTTCCACGCATGAGTGGATCTTCAAATCATCTAACATACCTAATCTCGGCCTGCCTCTGCCTCGTTTTCCTTCCATTCTACCTTCTATGACCTCTTTTAATAAACCTTACCCTTAGAATGTTTCCTATCCATCTCTTCTTCCTATTTCTTAATGCATTTATATGCATCTTTATTTCACCAAAATTATGGTAGCATAAGTACAATAAGTACACAATATACAAGGTACACTATACAAAATGAAATCATGTTCAGCGAAACAGTGCAGAGAGAGAGATAAAGTGTTCGAAAACGAAAAGAACATGAAACATCACACACGTGTACTTCGAAAAGCTGCAATAAATAAATAAATAAAATAAATTAGAGAAAATTATAATCTTTTACTTGTTCAGTTATCCTGCATTAATTTTAAGTTTTATTTAGTTTATTAATTTCAAAGTATAGACGCAGATAGTACTTCCAGTTTACTTTTGATATATCCTTAACACTACATCCAATAAAGCAATTGTACTCAGACATTAATTTGCATAATTCTTCATGCCTATAATCAAACATTTCACGGTAATGGTTACCCATTGAACGTAGCTTAGATAGGAACTTCAATCGTCGTGTAGCAATTTTTAGTTCAGCAGGCAATTGACCCATGTAATATTGACTTTGAGCTCTAATATTCTTATCGAATGTATGAAAAAGCTTAGAGTAGATCTGTGTATATGCATTCTCAATGCTGCGAATTTGTGACTTAGACAGTGCAACACTGTCTAAGCCATATAGTAACATAGGTACACATTGCGATTCAGTCAACGAAATTATCACCTCCGGTGAAAGAGGTGCCAATTCTTGAAAAAATCGCGTTGAGTACTCGAAAGAATTTTTGCTTCCTATTTTGTAAGTTTAATTTGAAATGCCTAGCAGAAACCACAGACAAACCTAATACATGACTTCGCCTACCCATTGTATAGGTGTACCATTTATTAAGATTTGTGAAGCTTTAATGGAATGTCTAGGGCCAATACGAATACAAAATGTCTTATTACAATTTATCGATATACCAATAGAACTAAGTTCTTCATTGCATATGTCAGTAAGTTTCTGCAAGTCGTGAATTGAAATAGACAGTAAGACTAAGTCGTCTGCATACATTATTGAATTACAACACAGACCTTTAATAAAACATACCAGCTTAGATTTCTCTAATTTTAGTAACAGCCCATCAACTGTTAACGAAAACAATATTGGGGATAAAATACCTCCTTGTCTAACCCCCGAAGAAATGATAGAAGGTTTTGAGAAATTATTTTTATATTTAACAACAGAATTTAACTTAGAATATCAATCTTTTAAAATTTCAATAAACCACCTTGGACAACTCCTATCGATTAGTTTGATAAAAATCATGTCACATTTTATGTTGTTAAATGCTTTAGCTAGATCTAGGGTGCTTTAACTAGATCTAGGGTGCTTTAGCTAGATCTAGGGTGCAAACATTAACTGTAGATGCATTGTTAGTAAAGTAGGCCACTGTCTTTCTAAATGAATAGATGGCATTACTACAGCCAACTTTTTTCTTAAATCCAAATTGTCTTTCAGAAGTAAAAAAGTATTTTTTAAGTAATGCATTAAACACCTTTCAAAGATTTTAGAGGAAATACAGCTGACTGTTATACCGCTATAATCTTCCAATTTGATTGGATTACGTTTCATGTCCCCTTTTGGTATAGGAATTAATATCCCTTCACCAAAGGCTGTTATACATATTTGGCCTTTACCATTAAATTAAATATTCTAGTTAGGCAGCTGCATACTATAGGATGAGCAACTGTCTCTTTGTACCAACTCTCTCCAGAGCTTCCTCATTTGTAACCTTTTGAGTCCAGCTAATCCTCTCCATTCTTCTCCAAATTCACATTTCCAATGCCTTCAGTTTCCTAATATCTTCCTTCCTTAAGGTCAATGTTTAATATCCAAATAATAGCGTGGTCCAAACTAAAGTTTTCACCATCTTTATCTTTGTGTCTTTTTTAGACTTTTTGTTAAAAGTTCTTTCCTATTACCAAAAGCCGCTTTTGGTTGTGCAATCCTACTGCATATTTCTGTCTCACATTTCCCGACATCGGTTATAGTATGATCCAAATATTTGAAACTCCTTACCTGTTCCAATTTCGTACCATTTATTGTGATATTAACTTCACCTTTATTATGGGACACTCTCGTAACTTTGGTCTTTTTGATATCAATGTTCATGCCATATTTTAATTCCCTATCATTAAGCCTATACATTATCTGGGTGAGTTTGACGTTGGGTGAGTTTGACTTTGGTTCTTTGGTGAGTTTGACGTTGGGTGAGTTTGACTTTGTCACTTTAGGTGAGTTTGACGTTGGGTGAGTTTGAGAAATAATGTTATTCTGCCAGCACGCACTTATGAAGAGATAACAGTGAATGAATGCTGTGAGTATGATCAACTCAACCTGAGGCCGGGAAAGAGCCTGAGCGCTAAACCACCTCAGTCACGTGTGTCAGAGTCCTTGGATGATAAGTACTTCGTGGTGGAGCCCTACCGGAAGCGAAAGTCCGGGGAAGTGGATCTGGAAGAGGGCGGAGCAGTGACTGTCATCCAGTCTGAATTCTCCGGTCTGTTTAAACTGTGAATTTATACTGAATTGATATTATTAATAATAATAATAATAATATTATTATTATTATTATTTTTATTTTTTATTATTTCTAATTTACCCCGGTGTAAAGCACCTGGATTTTGATGAGAACGATTCGAGCAATACGTGCTGAATCGCCGCCCGGCTACTCGAGGTCATCAATCGGCTTAAAAGAATTGTTGAAGCAGACTGCATTAATTGTAGCTGGGAAAAAATTTAAAGTTTCATTTTCAGATGTGAAATGTAAATTTTACTCTGTATTTAATACTTTGTATTCTAAATTAGGTCACTTGTCTAATGTTAATGTTACAGTGCATCTATTAGAAACAATGGCTATCCCAATCTTAACTTATGCCATTGGGGCGCTTGATCTAACAGCGTCTGATTTAAATAGCCTTGACTTTACTCTAAGTAAAGCAATATGCAAGATATTTAAGATTAGGGAAAAAGATAATATTACATTATATATGAATATATTTGGAGTGCAGAGCATCAAAGAGAGATATATTAAACATCAATGTAATTTGGTCATGAAGGCTTGTAAAAGTCAAAATTTAATTGTAAGAAATATATGCATAAATAAAGCGAAAGGTCTAACTAACCATGCATTAAGTAGATAATCTATGCTATATATTTGTAATTTTATTTCATTTTGGTTTATTTTCAATGCAGCAGTATTTGTTGTAATGCACTGTGGTATTTTTTGTTTATTTGTTTATTGTAACTTGCTACCACGTTTTGATGGTGTAATAAAGATTCATATATTAAAATCTTTGCAAAGTCATGGAAAGCCTTTGCCAAAGAAAAGATGTCTCTCGCTTATCGCCGGTTGGCTCTGCAATAAGTTTGCCTATGCCATTAATAAAGTCAACTCCTTCGGGATTCATTGGGCCCATGGTTTCAATGACCACCGGAACAACTTCATATCCTAAGGACAGATCACGGTATTTATCCAACTTCCTAGAGGCGGCATGAACAGCAGCTCCACCGGCTGTGATTGAAGTCGTATTCAGGTAGGAGTTTGCCATAGTGTCAATGACCGTGACCATAAGGCACATTTACCGTTGCACCAGGGCACTAAAGTCATGCCGTCCGGACGCTTGCCATCTGATCTGGACAACCCACTTGTCTCCTTAGAAAAGAGATGCCTGCTCTTGAAAGTGCTCGCCATATTAAGTCATTTAAATTGTGATGGCGAGACATTCTACCTGAGCTTCGTTTGCAGGAGAGGCCGTGGAGACCTAAAGCGTCGACTTCCTGACCGCAGGGGCACATGTGAGGCTCGCAAGTTTTCGCCCCTAAACGGAAACTAACGGCTACTCGAATTGCTTCATTGTCTAAAAAAAGCCCCCAAGAAGTAACAGGGAGAGCGTTAATTATCGTTAATTAAATAAAACCAAATTGTTTTATTTAATTAACGATATATATGGAATAGAAAATTTGGAAATTTGATGATATCTGCAACGTTATAGAGCGTAAACAAGCGCGTCACGCACATAATTACTGAGCTTAAGTAAGTAATCGCATAATATCGTTACGTTACTGCTGCTATGTTAAGAACGCCTGAATTTGGGTTTACACACCCCGAACGCTATAACTCAGTAACCGTTGTAGATATCATCACCAAACTTACAAATTTTCCATTGCATATTGTATTTTATATATATATATATATAATTTTTATCTCGCTCTCTCTCTCTCTCTTACTGCACTGCCTGCTGGCAGGTCCATGCCACATAGAGAGCGGAAAATAGAGAAGAGTGGAGGCGTTAAGTACCATGGACCTGCCATATATATTTATATATTTATAAAATGATATATTTATGATATGTTATATATATATATTTTTATATATTATGTGTGTATGTATGTGTATATATTTTGTTAATTAATTATGGTCTTAAGCGAGGATGTGCTATACAATGGGGCAAACTGCAGAAGTGTATAAAATTATAATGCAAACGATTGTCAGCGGGAACAATTACAGTAATTGTACAGAATAAGTTTCTGATTGCAAACATTTTGGGTTATATCTTGAATGATTATAGTTGACAGTTGATGCGTCCGTGTCGTACTGTGTGTTAGGAAAGAGAAAGTAGTCCTTGTCGCTGAGTCGGTATACATGATAATATCATATATTATTAATTTTACGTTAATAATTAAATTGCTAATATTTGTGTATACACAGATATTCTCCAAGTAACGCAATACTGCAAGTCTATGCGTTGACGAGATGACGCACTGCTTGAGTATTAGTTTTGTAACTTTAGTTATCGCTCGAATCTATTATGTTGTTGTTGCAGTGGCTGAGAAAATGTACTGAAGGTGGTGGGGGAAAAACGAGCGATCCCCATTTAAAAACCGACTTATAATTTTACGCAGGAATTATGATATTTACAGTTTGCTGCGGAAGAATGGTGTTTTCGAACATACCATGTTTGTTCATCATTCAATCAATCAATAAGACAAGAGGCTCTTGCATCTTGCAGAATATTATGTTTGTTAATCTGATATATTTACGAACTGATAAACCTTTTTTACGATAAAGGTTCTTCCGTCTCTTTCTGCTAACATAATAGCTCGTAATATATGTACAATTACAGATAATCTCTCGTGGTTATTCGACCATAATTTAATAAAAGCATCGTATTTTTTATGTGTCTCAGAGTTTAATTCAGGCTAGCATCTTATCACTGGAAATATTCAGTGATAAGATTATTATCAATATTATTATTTATTATTATTATTTATTATTATTATTTATTGTTATTATTTATTATTATTATTTATTATTATTATTTGTCATTATTATTTATTATTATTATTTATTATTATTATTTATTATTATTATTAGATTATATTCATTCTCCCGCAGGATGGTGGTTCGTGACGGTGGACGACACGAAGGAGCAGGGGTGGGCCCCCGCCTGCTGCCTCCTCCCCGCAAATAGAAACAGTTCCGCCCAGAACACTTTCTCTCCCACACTGGGTGAGTTTATGTGTAATTAGGTTCGCAATAGACTAGCCAATATTTTCTTAATAGTGTAGGGTTAACGTCGTGAAGTTTTAAATACAGCTCCTAAGGTGAAGTGAGTCCTCGTGGGTTCGAATCCCAGCCGCGCTGATCTGAGAGTAAAATCTCGCACATTCACTGGACTGGTTACACGGAAAACGGTCTAAATTGCCTAACGGATTTAACATGTGGTATTAAAAGTGATAGATATCAACTTAGTTGATCATTTCACTGTAATGTGTGTTTACTTTTTTTGTTGTTTTTTTTGCCACGGATAGATCATGTTTTTGGGGGTTGTTTTTTCTGTCTCTTACGAAAGACGTAAGTTGTCTATTCTGCGGTGGCCCGGTCACATTACGTCCAGTTGTTGTAATTTATTATATTGTAAAGTGCTGTATTGTGTTCTGTTGTATTGCATTGCATTATCTTATAGAGTGTATTTTATTCTATCGTGTTCTCGTATTGTTTCGTGTTCTTCTGTGTTCTTTCTGGATTCTTTGAAATACTACGTACAGTTGTAAGTATGTACATTATGTCTGCACGAGATGCAAACTGCCAGCTGATATTCAAAATTGATTAACTTATTGCCTAATCTTTTGATTGATTGAATCGATGATTGATTGCTTAACAAATTGAAATATTTGTCAAGGGTTATCGATTGATTTTACTTTAATTTTTCGTTGCGTTAATTGGTTCTTTGATTGAACGATTTGATCAACTTTTTGATTTACTGAGTGATTATCTTATTATATTATTAGATGGACTGACCCTTTGTTATTGCCTCGCAGAATGTCAGTATTTCTGACTCTGAGTATGCTAGTTAGCTTTTAGTAAATAATTGTTTGATTGATTGACGCGTCAGATGACGTGCCCCACGAGATTATGAGATTAATTGATTGATTGATTGATTAATTGCTTGATTGATTGGTTGATTGATTTATTCTTAAGATGACGTACCCCACGAGGTGCTGAGATTAATTTTTTAATTGGTTGATTGATTGATTGACTGATTGACGCGCCAAATGACGTTCCCCGCGAGATTCTCAGATTGGTTGATTGATTGAGTAATTGATTGATTGACGCGTCAGATGACGTGCCCTACGATATGCTCAGATTAATTGATTGATTGATTGTTTGATTGATTGATTGATCGACGCGTAGATGACGTGCCCAACGAGATGCTGACATGTCGGGACTACGAGGCGGCGGGTCTGGACGAGCTCTCCTTCAGGAAGGGAGAGAGAGTGGAGGTACTGGAGGCGAGGATAGATGGATGGTGGAAAGTCAGGTAAGATCTGTCGTGTGATATGATATGGAGTAAGCATTGATCTTTGAATTGTATTGGTCATTAATTAATATTTAGTTTCTTCTTTTTATTAGATACTCTCTAACATTCTCTCTGTTTCTCTCTCCCTTTTGCGTTCAGTTCAGAAAATCATGATTATTTACTAATATTAATACCTTTAGTTCTTGAAAAGGTCATAAACCACATCTGAAACCATTATTTTTCCCAATCTATAGGCTACATACGGTAAAGGTAATGGGTAACCATTTGTGAAAGGATTAACCTGTTGATCTATAGAGTGCTCTTTATGGAGCGTGAAAGCCAACCCTGAGTATGAATATGTACCGTATACCTGCCATTTGGCATAGTAGCATAAAGAGGGAGTTTATAGAAAGAAATCTTGTGCTGAACCATTAGCAAGACCGCTAAGGTGTCATGCATCTCCTGATTCATAGGCAACGAACCAGTAGATGCTGGGTTTAAATCCAGTCCTTTTTCCCTCGCTGAAGTGATTAGGTATTGAAATTATGGTAAACTGACGTTAAATGCGACTGTATATTTTAGCCTATTAATTAATCTGTCAATGAGACAATTCTCATTAATAGATAAATTAAATGGCTGAAATCAAGTCCGGTTGCTGGCACAAAAACGATATCTGGGACGTTGTATCAGTAACTTATTTCAATTTTCTTTACATGTTGTTACCGTTTGAAGCTGAAAATAATAGTGCTAACCTTTGCTTGAAAAAAAGTTGGACAAATATTTATTTGTATATGCTAAGCATTGGCTAAGGCGGTGGCTTGTTGGCATGTTGTTCGACAGCGGATCAGTAGGTGCAGGGTTCAAATGAAGTGCTCTCCCCGTCACTGATATGCTGTCGAACAGGAAACTGACGTTAAACTTGGCTTAGCTGTGGCTTTAAGTTAAATATTTCATTTATATGCAATTTACTACGCTGCGGACAGTATTCTGTATGAATACTGGAAACGCAAGAAGAGGCTAACCGGAAAAGCTTGTACATGTATATGGTCTGGACGAGAGATTTCTGCTACCTATATATTATAAATATAGGTAGTAGAAATATTTTTCCCTTATTATTCAATTTAATTTTTCAGAAAAAAAAAAAAAATGCATTTACATGGTCATTGATGTCCTATAGTCATGATTTTTTCACATTTCTATTTTTTTATCGACAGTTCAAACATTTTGTAGTATGGCTATCTTGTGCAGATATCACGACCAGGAAGGATTAATTCCCGAAACCTATCTCGAACACGTATCTAAGGTAGGAGCTATGCATTTCAAGTGATTAGTGATTGTTAAAATATTTTGTGCATATTTTGACAGAATTGGTTGGATAACGATGTTGAATATCGTGAAAAGGATTGAAATTGCCTGGAGTGATAGAAGACTAATTTTAAACTTGTACATGAATCAAAGAGCAGTAATCAAAATCCAACAAGAATACTCCGAAGAAGGTGAAATAGGACGTGGAGTAAGACAAGGTTGTAGCATTTCGCCGCTGCTGTCTAACTTTTACGCTGAGGCAATGATGGAGGAAGCCATGGAAGAAGGAATCAAAGTTGGAAGAAAATTGTTACAAGGTGTAAGTTTTGCAGATGACCAAGGAACGATAGCGAGCAGCGAGACTGGACTACAGAAGATAATGGATAGTCTGAATGATACGGCACTGAAATATCGAATGAAAGTTAACATCAAAACGACTAAAGTGATAAACATAATAATTATCATCATAATTATCATCATAATTATCATAATAATTATCATCATAATTATCATCATAATTATCATCATAATTATCATCATAATTATCATCATAATTATTAGATGATTTAAAGATCCACTCATATATGGATATGGATATGAAAGCGGAAGACAGAGAAGAGTGGAGGCGTTATATACCATGGACCTGCCAGTAGGCTGTGTACTAAGAGAGAGAAAAATATTTTGTCTTACACTTTTGTGGTCTGCTAACTTGAGAGTTTTGCAGCAAAGTACACATTTTTGTGGTCTGCTAGATGGAGGGTCCAAATTACACATTTTTACTCGCAGCGCTCAGTAAGAGCGGTCCTTTGACCAATACACTAATGTGACTGATCTTGTGTAGAAGGTTAAGCCTTTGACAAGACCTTATGTAGCTTTTTGTTTCGGAAAATATGGCTTGTGTGGTAGTTTAGTATTTCGTTTCTCAGTTCAAGTATAGTAGTCTTTTATGACTCGTACAGTTTACGGATGTTCTATTTTGGAGCTGCTATAAAACAACACGAACAAATACTGTATACCGTTATAATGTGTGAACTTGGAGTCATTTAAATAGTAATCATCATCATCATCTTCCTTTAAATCCCAGTTTAACTAGGGTCGGGAAACGAATAGACCTTCCCCAATCCTAAAGACTTTTGAAGTTGTTCCATTCGTTTACATTTTTTAGCAATTTCTGGAGCCTAGGCGCTCACCAACTAAATTCCCTTTCTGGCGTTGGTTTGGATCTAGTTTTTATGTCGTCTTCTACGACACGTACATATATACACGGTTGGTCTATTATTCAAGCAACCCGGACACAACACGGGGTAAATTAAATAATAGGTCATTTGAATAATGTTAAGTAACTTAATTACCAAAACTATAAATCTACAGCATGTTGGGCTGTTTAGTAGGTATTCTTTTACCTTTTTCCTTTTTATTTGTTTATCATGTCATAATTAACAGCAAATACAGCACATGTACATGTAGCTATAAACAACTAATCAAGAAGAGGATTATTACAAAAGAGCCTAAGCCCTGTGAGGTAATACAGTCATAGCAGCTACTAAAAGTAATAAATTCGTTTTCTAATTGTCTTCTGTGCTACGGAATACTGTAGGACCTATGGAAACCATGTAGCCTGTCTTAATTCTGCCCAGAGAAAGAAGGTAGCTATGTACATATCGAAAACATAGTTAGATGAATATGTGGAAATGAAGAGGAAGGCGGAAGACAGAGAAGAGTGGAGGCGTTATATACCATGGACCTGCCAGTAGGCAGTGCACTAAGATAGAGAGAGAGAGAGAGAGAGAGAGAGAGTTAAATGAAGTTAATGCAAAAAGAGTCAACTTCAGAGATTATATATCAAAGTTAACGAAATCAATATTGAGCTAATATGAAACTATAGATAGTTGACATAAATACGAATATATTACGCTGTTACTCTGTATCTTGTACTGCAGTAGTCATGCGTTTCACTGATTGGCTTTGATGCTTGCGTTGTAACGATGATAATGTTACCTGGAGCGTACAGAATCAATCTTGTTATTCATATGTTCATTATTCTCTATGTTTACTAGGACGCAGAAAAGAAAAGCCAACTTTATCGCCACGCTAGCCTGTATAAAAGAAGCACTCCACCTCCGAGAAGGTTTCTTCTGCTTTTATAAACCTTCCCTAATTATTAACCATTCGAGAGCGTATGGTCAATGTGAGTGCAGCAAGAAGTGACTGCCTTAGTCTGAGCTTGGTTAATTGCAATCATAGTGTAATTTCTTGGTTTAATTGCTTGTCTGATAGTTCTGCACTAATTTTACTAACAAGCGTAAATAAAGTCAAGTATGAAGCTACGAAGCTGTATACTGCTTTGCATGTAAAGTAGCGGTAAACTTAAACATGTAATGTACAGTACTTACATGTAATATAACATTCTAAACAATTATTAATTAATAAGAAAGCTATATCAGACATGTTTTACCATTGAATCAAATGATTTAAGAAACCACTGAAGTATACTGCTCAATTCATAGATTCTATGAGCTAAAAACTAAGGTATTTCCACTTTCTCTCTCTCCCCACCTTTCGTTCTCCATACTTCCATCCATCCTTCTCTTTCACTTCCTCTCTGTGGAGTATTCTTTCATATTACAGATTCCTTGTATATCTTCAATCTTATTTTGCTATCAGATTCCCATCTACTAAACACGTTACAAAGTGCTTTACAAAATGCACCTTTACCACACAAACATGTATTCCTTACATTGGAAACTATTTCCTATGAGGTTTTCCGCTGCCTTCTTCACTACCTGCTTTAATCGACTCTAGTGAACGCGTGTAGTTTTGAATGCTAGAAAATAGACGTATCTCAATATTAAGAAATTGTTTATGACTTTTGAACGGTTTTTACCTATTATTTAAATATATCTGTATGCACGATACTCGTACTAATAAATTTGTTGATCTAATTTGTTTATTGTTTATTATGCTTGTAATTGGCTATATGCTAAAAACTAACGCATGCGGTTAATGATGTTTTAGAAAATTTCGTTGCACTATGTTTATTCACTTCATTCGTGTCTCAAGTCGCTTAGTTAATTTAAATAGAACATTCGGTGTGTGGCAAAGTTCCTTGATTAATTGGAGTTATTTATTATAGGTAACGGTTACAACTAAATTTAAAGTTTAGTTACAAGTGCTAAAAGTAACAGCGCATGAGAGTCATTCATTATTTCTATCGTTCTGTTATTCCGTTAGTCTATTTTTCTATTGCTCTTCGTCTCATTTTGTTTTCTAATATTCTATTCTATTTTTCTAATTTATATTTTATACTAAGGCATCTCAACGAACCGATCGAAAGTCTTTATGCAAGAGTTGAAGAAATACAACGAAAAAAGCAACAGCAAACGTAAGATGGCTATGTGTTCAATGCTCATCAGCTATTTACATGTATACTGAAAAACAGTAAATTACATTTTTCAATATTTGATACGATTTGAAGTTTCTAAAGTGTCTGTGTACTGCCTTAATCACTTTTAAGCTAAAAAATTTTTTTGAGCAATATCTAGCGGGTTAAGGTGCTCGGCTCAGGAAATGTGACGAAAGTTCAAACCCGATGCAAGTCGGTCTACAAAATTGAAAGCCTCACTCTAAATAAGATGTGGTTGATTAATTGACATCAGAATGGTGGATCTCATATCTACACCAGTCTGATCATAATCTACTAAATAACTGAAACTATATTGATATATTGATACTATATTAATACATATTGATATTATATTAATACATTGATACTATATTAATACATATTGATATTATATTAATACATTAATACTATATTAATACATATTGATATTATATTAATACATTGATACTATATTAATACATATTGATATTATATTAATACATTGATACTATATTAATACATATTGATATTATATTAATACATTGATACTATATTAATACATTGATATTATATTAATACATTGATACTATATTAATACATATTGATATTATATTAATACATTGATACTATATTAATACATATTGATAATATATTAATACATTGATACTCTATTAATACATATTGATATTATATTAATACATTGATACTATATTAATACATATTGATATTGTATTAATACATTGATACTATATTAATACATTGATATTATATTAATACATTGATACTATATTAATACATATTGATATTATATTAATACATTGATACTATATTAATACATATTGATAATATATTAATACATTGATACTATATTAATACATTGATAGTATATTAATACATTGATAATGTTACATTGATACATTCGATAATGTTATGCCTGATCATGTTGTAGTAATTTCTAGTATTTAATTGGTCAAGCTTTTAGCGTAAAATTGTGGGAGATTAATTCATGAGGCTTGATAGCTGGCTCTGAGACCAGCTCTGGTTGTCAAATGGCATCGGTTATACCAATGGAAATTACAAAGCAACTCCTCCTAACTCTATAATCTACCCAGGCTCGAGTGATCTGTCGAATTGTAGGGTTAAGGAAGACTAAAGTATTCCGAGACGCTTTCTTTAGCCTCGCCAATTAGAATCCACTCTACCAACAGTTAGAACCTATCGTTGAAGCTATACCCTTATCTCGTCTATACTTTAGTATATAGTTTGAAAAAATATTTCTTTATTTAAAATTACCAGAAGTGGTTTTTCCTTTACCTTTCTTAATGTCCTTATTCTTATCGCACGAAAATCTTGCTGATTGCGATTGTTCTGTAATCACGTTAACGATTTCAACATTATCAGCTTTAGTAAATGAAGATAAGAGCAAATAAGTCAATAGGAGCGATGTAGTGAATTGTATATTTTGTCACATATTTTCCCTGTGTACGCCTGAGTAACTCGATGGAACACAATTCAGTGCATTCGAGGTTAAGCGTCTGATTAAGAATTGAAATTAGCATGTTGATTACTGCATCTCTTATATTTATAATAGGCGCAGTTCTCAATATATTTTTATATTAATGCACTCTGATAATATATTACATAATATTTATTATAAATATATTAATATAATCCGCAGCATTGAAGTGTTACAACTAAGAAAATGTTTTACCTTCCTGCACAGCGAACCTGTCAATCATTTAGATGATACGCTGGAAGAGGAATACAGTTACTCTGAAATAGCTCCTCAGCCGTCTAATACGAGACCTGCTGTAAGTGCAAACCATTGGTAGCCATCAAAAGTAAACACGCATTATAGTGAATAATCAACTGTGTTGATATCTATCACTTTTTAATACTACATATTTAAACCGTTAGGCAATTTAGACCATTTTTCGTATAACCAGCCCAGTAAATGTCCGATATTTTATTCTCAGATCAGCGCGGCCGGTATTCGAACCCACGAGGGTTCAATTCACCTAAGGATCTGTCATTTAAAACTTCATGACGTTACCCCTACGCTATTAAGACATTCATCTAAAGCTATCAATCAATCAGTCAATCAATTTAAATTTAAATTACGTTATAAATTATAATGTGGTGCAATACTGTGAAGATTTAATGATGATAGGTCCTCACCTAAATTCGATGACATTGACGTGGCCTAGTGAATGTAATGAACTTTTGAGCAAAAAACATTACGTCCTTTATAACGATTTCTGTCACATCGCGCAAATTTTGTAGGGTTTAAGTATACAATAGCAAAATAAAAATGCAGTACAAAATGGAGTTAATGTTTTGTTGGAATTACTTTCGCTATTACATTTTTATGCATATTTGTTAGACTTTAACGTACAAACATTGTTGATTTATGTTCGTGAAGTTGTTTTCATAATCATCAATCAATAAATTAATAATTCTATTGAAAAAGGTCCGCTATATGTCAACTGGGACAGTAACGAGAAATGAACATATGGCGATTCAGCCTAATGAAAAACGTCACTATCTTTGTAACAACTGGATCTCTGTTTATCTTGAATACCAACGAACATTTGGTCTAAAACACAGCAATCATTAATTAATCATGAACGCGATGTAGAAAGTCGCCGCTAATTTTCGATTTGACACTGAACTTAAATTTTGTCCTTGGAGTTAGAGAATTCCAGAGTGTAGGGGCTGTAAACCTGAACGATCGACTACCAAACTATGAACGATTAAAATATGGGCAGAAAGTACATTAGAACCACTAGAGCGGAGACAGTGGGAAAGCTGATAGGATAAGATCAGCAAGGTACGAAGGGCTACAAGTACAAATACCTTTAAAATTCAGACTATTCAGCATCGCTATATTATATTTTATACGTTCAGGGGTAGGTAATCAGTGTAAGCCAGTGTAAGAAATTAGACAGTGGCACGAATGTGTCTGTAGAAGTGTATTGTCTATCTATTGTCAATATATTGTTTTAGTTGTACGAAGAAATCCCACTCCAGCCCGCCAATCTTATTCCCAAGAAGAAGAGCGCAGAGAAATCAACTGTAAGTTGAACTTAAATCAACTGAATGCTCTTAATAGGATCTAGCAATTGTGATCACAATTGATAGACAAATACAACATACTATAGGCATTCTTAATGTCCATATCATACGTTGATATACCGCTTGCATTAACTTTTACTTGCAAATCAGTATATTTGTTTGTTATAAAAGTTTCGTTATGAGATTTTGATAACGCTTCGGAGCGTTTCCATTGTCATACGGTAGAACGTTAAACTTTAAAAAGTAATCTTCAAATCTATCATAAAGCTTTAATAAATATAACTCTTAATGTCTTCTTTTTCTATTTCAGTGCCTAACGGCAGGTCCAGGGTTTATAACTCTTTCAACCAATTCTATCCTTGCAACCAACTTTCAACCTATTCTATTTTTGCGCTCTATTCTTTACGTAGTAAAGGTTTGGCAAATGATCTTCTTCAGAGAGTCTTTCAAGCCTCTACACTCTCTAAGCTTCTGTATGCCTCCCAGTTTTGGTGGGGCTTTACAAATGCTGAAGAGAGAACCCATCTTGAAACCTTTTTAAAGAAGGCAAGGAGAGCTGGATTCTACAGTAAAGAATCTAATTTTGAGGAACTATGTAACTTTGCTGACAATAATCTTTTCAAGGCAATCTGTAACAACCCTGCACATTTACTGGCGCATTTGTTACCTCCACAAAACAATCCTAATTACCCAACCCGAAGAAATACTGCTAAGAGATGCTTTTCCCTTCCCATAAAACGAAGCAGTCTGAGCGATAAAAACTTCATTATTCGTATGATTCTAAATGATGCTAGTTAATTTAATGAATACTAAAAGATTCTTCTTTACTCATAGTACAGTACGCCCTATATGGTAATTATGAATAGTATAAGCCACTGATTTATGTAATGTTGTAATATTCATGTGGTAAATGTTAGCGAGAACAATTTTTAGTTTTATATCTCTTATATATAGCCTATTAACTGTTTATGCTATATCTGTAATTTGTTATGCTGTGTCTGTTGGAATTTCTGTGCTGTAACTTTCTGCGGTTGTCAGATTGAACGAAAATAAACGAATATATTATTATTATCCTCCTTTTTATCTTTATGTATGAATTATTTATCAAATCATCCAATATCCGAAGTCATTGTCTGCTTCTAGCTCTTTGCTGTTACAGTCGTCCTTATATTACATTCCTTAGCAAACCGTCTCCCATTATAGTATGTCCTATCCAGCTTTTCTTTCTATTTCTTAACATATTTATGAACTGTCTATTTGCGATGACTCTCTCAAGAACTTCAGTTGTAGTTTTGTGAGTCCGACTAATCATTTCTGTCTATCTCCGTAACCAAATTTTAATACTTCTAGTTTCCTGATATCCACTTTCCTTAAAGTCCACGATTCCATCCGTACAAGAATGTTGTCCACGCCATTTTTCACTATCTTTATCTTTGTCTTTTTCTTAATTTCTTTTGTTATGAGTTCTTTCCTCTTTCCGAATGTCTCGTTTGACTGTACAATTTTACATTTTATTTCCGTCTCATAAATTCTAACAGCCATAATGGCGTGGCCCACATACTTGAAGTTTCTTACCCGTTCCAATCGTATATTATTCAGTGTAATATTCTTGTAATTCCTAGGCACTTTCATCACCTTTGACTTTTATATTAATTTTCACGCCAAAAGTCATTGCCTTGACATTCGTACCATCCATGACCCTTTTGCATTCCGGCTTACCTACTAGCAAGCGTACATTGATAATCTGCAAAACTCGGATCTTTCAGCAATTTACCTCTAGTAACTCTTTATTCTTAAACACTTTTCATCTCTACATTCATTACCGCTATAGCATAGAGGTTGAACAGTAGTGTTGAAATACATCATCCCTATCTTACACCCCCGTCCTATTCCCCTTTCTTAGGTAACTATTTCTGAATTTCGACTATTGGTTTCTGATTCATGTAAAAATTTTAAATTAATTTTCCATCTCTCCAGTCAACTCCACTCATTCTCAAGCTCTTTAACGTCATTACCCAGTCCGTGCTATTGAAACTCTTCTCTAAATTTCAATTTAGTTCAATAGTATCATACTGAAACTAATGTTGTATTTTAGCGCCTCTTTAAACGAAATCACATTTAATTAGAGAGTAAATGAATGTTTGAGATGAAGCTGTATAATTAGCGTATTGTTTAGGTCGAAGTTCTAAGCTGTTCCCCCATCGTTAAACAGAATCCATGCGACACAAAGACCTCCAACGATTCTTCATCCTCAAAAGATATTCCTCACGATGGAAAAAAACCGCTGCCTGCCGTTCCGGGATCGTTAACGAAACTCATCAAAAACAAAATGGATTTCTTGAGCTCGAAATCGTCTAAAAAGACCGACAAGAAATCTCCCCAAGCTTCAGCGTCATCTTCAATCAAGGACCCGGATTCAAAATCCCTGCTGTTCCCACAAATCAGCCCGGGCGGTGCTCCGGATGCCGTAACCATTGCTGCCAGCGTTGAGCTACAGAAAGAACTTAGTACACAAATGAAAGTCAATTGCCCATTGGAAAACGGAACGTTTAGGTTGAGACCGGTCGGTACAGCGAGAAATATTTCAATGCCACTGGACGGCAGCAACAGAATTTCAGAATCTTTTTCCGAGAGACATAAATCCTGCCAGGCTGCTAGTTCTGTGTCTCCCAGTGCTGAGTTCCTCCAAGAAGAGCGGCCCAGTAACGATGTAGAAAACCGACAGGAGGCAGACGCGGAATCACCACCTAAGTCACCTAAAGCGCCAAAACCAGGTATTGTAGAGTAGAATGTAGGGAACATTATTTACAATTGAGTAATTGTATTAATTTCAGATTACCCCAGAATCGCACTTGTTGCATCCCTAAATTACTTTGATGAACATTGTGTCCTCAGGTGAAAGCCAATCGTTTCTTGTAAAATGAATGTGAGCCAATGTTCTCATGGCTTTTTAAATGAACCCATAAATACACGAAAGAAAATAAGAATTAGCGGTGATTGTATCACTTCCAATTGACTCGAACTTCCCGTGTATGTCTCTTTCTATTTTGTTTGATTTTTTCATGTTATTACTATTTTCATAAATGTCGTGTATGCGCGCAAAGCAGTTGATAGTGGTCACTAAGATTCAATTTTACCCCAATCCTGATAACAATATTTCGAAATGACTTATTTTTTCCCGTTAATTGATAAATGAATACTATTTTGAGTTACTTGATTTTTCTCGCTGATCAATAATTGATTATTTATGATTGCATTTATTGATCGTCAGGTGGAATGATTTGTGGTGAAGTTATTTTTGTATTATTTCCACAGTCGTTTTAGCCAAACCAAAGCCTGAGAAGCCAAAGCCGCCGGCACGAAACACTGAAACAGCTCACACTAATGAACTCAAGTTATCTCCAGTCAGCGGTGAATCTTCAGCTACACAATCAAAATCCGTCCAGTCGCCTACAGTGGCAACACTGAACAGTGCTGCCACTGCAAACAGTAACGCTAATATTCCGGCGACTACGACAACAGCTACAGCTCTAAAAACAACAGCAGAAGCCTCAACTGATGCAGTTGCAAAATCAACAACTACAGCAACTGCTAGATTTAACAACGAACAGCCGAATCAGTCCGAGCGTCCCGCTGAAGTGCTGCATAGCGGTCGTTCAACTGTTGGAGGCAGTTCAATTGGAAATCGTTCTTTAGAGAGGCAGGCGAGGAAGACTGATCTGTCATCTGCGGTAAACACAGTATCCAGTCAAAGACGTCCTGATCGTTATGTTCATCTAAGTGATAAGCTTGTCAAGCATCCGAGCGCAGATACATCCAACACATCTCCTGATGGCTATTTCATGGAGGTTGACTGTTTAAAAGTTCCGGTTTACGCTGTTCCAGAATTAAAATCCAAGAATACAGCTTCATCGCAAGGGGTAACGGCTTCGTTTATTTAATATTTATTAGACGATTTAATGTTGCGATGATGATGTGTAGTAATGATGATTGGAAATTTGGAAGTAATCCATAGTAATTGTTAGTGATATGAAGCGATTATTAGTAGTGTGATTAGTCGTAATTAGTAATGGTTAGAAGTGATTATATATTAGTATAATTAGTTATAATTTTTGGTGATTTGAAGTGATAAGTAGTAATTAGTAGTGATTAAAATGTATAAGTATTGTGAATATTAGCGGTTGGTTGTAATTAGACGTGATTATTAATTGTACTTAGTAGTGCATGATTAAAACATAAAAGCGAAAAGATTGTTCTTATCTTTGTAAAATTTACTCCATTAACCATAGCTGCATAATATTTTCATTTGTCTCTGAAAGGCCATACTACTGGTCTAGTACCAGTACTACTGGTCTAGTACCAGTACTACTGATCTAGTACCAGTACTACTGGTCTAGTACCAGTACTACTGTGGTCTAGTATCAGTACTACTAGTCTAGTACCCGTACTACTAGTCTAGTACCAGTACTACTAGTCTAGTACCAGTACTACTGGTGTAGTACCAGTACTGCTGTGGTCTAGTACCAGTACTACTGTGGTCTAATGCCAGTACTACTGTGGTCTAGTACCAGTACTACTGTGATCTAGTACCAGTACTACGGGTCTAGTACCAGTACTACTGTGGCCTAGTACCAGTACTACTGTGGTCTAGTACCAGTACCACTGGTCTAGTACCAGTCCTACTGGCACGTCCGACCTCGAATCGTAAATATTCTCGGATTCAAAGCCAAGTTTTATCATTATTACATTCCTCTTTTTAGGCCTAATTAATATTAAAATGTCCATTTCAATAACAGCACAAGTCTGTCTCGATTGTACTTCATGGTTATTTTACCTAATAACATTATTTGTCTGTGCTTCCATGTATTTTCCTGTTAGAAAAATTTAAAATGCATTTACGTTTAGAATTACAACTGTTATACTTAATTACCTGTCATGTAATCTTGACGAAGCTACTTAATAAGTGAATTAATTAATTGTAGTCATGATTGACACATTTTTGGATTATCCAGGTAACGAACCTTGTGCTGTTGTCGGTGAAAACCTAAAAGCATTGCAACTGTATTTAAAATGGCTAATTTCGTTTTCAGAATATCACAAATTTTGTACAAGCTAGTCTAATCGATCGAGTTCAGTGCGAGAATGCTCTTCAACAATCCGGTAAACAGCGCGAATACATACTCAGACAAAGTTCTAAGGTGATTAAAATGCTATTTTGTACGTCGAATTCTGTGAAATTGTTAAACGGCAATTTATTCTCAAAAGTGGCATTTATTGAATAAATTTTAAAATATTGCAGCATCAAATTTCGTTAGTTTAATGTCCAGTTTCATCTCTCAAGAGGATATCAGTGACGGCAAAACCCATGATTTGAACCCCGCATATACCGATTCTCAGTCGGAGATGTTACAGTGCTTGAACGTTTTCTTAATTATGTTCTTGATCATGTTCTTGATCATGTTATTTACCATGTTCTTGATCATGTTCTTTATCATGTTCTTGATCATGTTCTTAACCGTGTTCTTTATCATGTTCTTTATCGTGTTCTTGATCTTGTTCTTGATCATGTTCTGGATCATGTTCTTGATCATGTTCTTGATCATGTTCTTGATCATGTTCTTGATCATGTTCTTGATCATGTTCTTTATTATATTCTTTATCATGTTCTTTATCGTGTTCTTGATCTTGTTCTTGATCATGTTCTGGATCATGTTCTTGATCATGTTCTTTATTATATTCTTTATCATGTTCTTTATCGTGTTCTTGATCTTGTTCTTGATCATGTTCTTGATCATGTTCTTGATCATGTTCTTGATCATGTTCTTGATCATGTTCTTGATCATGTTCTTTATTATATTCTTTATCATGTTCTTTATCGTGTTCTTGATCTTGTTCTTGATCATGTTCTGGATCTTGCCACAATATCAGCCGCATTTGCGATTGCATAGCTATATATTAACTAGAACACTTGCAAATTTATATGGATTTCTTCTGTTTAACGGTATTTCTTAGATTTTATGTGTTCTTGTCTACGATTAATTTATTGTGCAGAGGCTGTATGTATAATAAATGTTTTTGAAGGGATTTAGTGTAAATTAAGACTAGCAAAATTTGCAAGTGCTTCATACAAGTTAACTAATATGTATGAAGGCAATGAAATTTCTCATAAATATTTTTTTCATGTAAAGAGAGAATATGATTCAATTAAAAGGACAATTTTTATCATTAGAGACTACATTTAATTTACTACTAGTTAGCGATCATAATATGTTTATAAGTATACATGTAAAAGCATTTTGGACCAGCCATTTGGCCGAGCACTGGAGAGAATTTTTAGTGTATGCGTTGTGTAATTGTTCGCATCTAACTCTTGGTGATCACGCGATTCGTGATTATATACATTTTACTACGTACATCATCATCATCATCATCATCTTCCCTTGAATCCCAGTTCAACTAGGGTCGGGATACGAATAGACTGTCACAAATTCTCTCTGTCCTACATCATATCATCAGTCAATCCCCTATTTGAGACATTTTCCATTCTACATTTATACATTTTACTACATACACAGAAATGTTTTGAATTTTTCAGGCTGGAAGTTTTGTGATATCAATTTTGTGGCAAAGTCGTGTCCGGCACTTTCCCATCCAGATAACAGACAACAAGGAGTATTTCATCGGTAAGCACAGCTTCCCTGAGGTCTCTCAAGTCATCGACTACTATAAAAGCTTTCCTCTCTTTACCGATGACGAAGGAGCCCAGGTGATGCTGGGAGAACATTTCTTAGCTAATTAGCAGAGACCAGCAGTTAAATTATTTAAGTTTTAATTGGAAACTATAACTATTGTAATTGTAAAATATATGTTAACATTTATCCTATCTCCGTCTCTCTATCGTTCGCTTGCTCTCTCTCTCGCTCTTTCTTTTCTTTCTCTGTCTGACTCTGTCTCTCTCGCTCTCTCTCTATCTCTGTCGGTCTCTTCGCTCTCTCTCTCTTCTCTCTCTCTCTCGCTCTCTCTCTCTCTCTCTTTCTCTATCTCTCTCTCTCTCTCTCTCTCTCTCTCTCTCTCTCTCTATACTAAGTCTAGCTTGCTGCTGAATATACCATTTTTCTAGAAAGAATCATAACACAATCATAGCTTCAGAGCGTTAGCAGTTCGATGCGACTTTCATTTATTGTTATTTAAACTATTGTGCCTGCAGTAGAGCGGTCTATTCAGACTCCTCTGCTGGGAGTTCACTTCCTGGAGGCTGAGAAGAAACGCAATAAATTTTCTACTACGCACCCGGACGTTTACCAGTACATTTTCCCAAACAATTCTAACGTTATCTACTTCCCAGTCTTTCTGTCTACTCGCTGCAGTGTATATAGTGCTATGTATTTATCAATTTTGTTACTCCTTAGGGTGTATTTTGTTACTTTCTTTACACTTTCCTGTTACTCAGTTTTATGTAGGCATTGCTAGTACGTTTTAATACGCATTACCCGACCTACCAGCGCATCAATTCAGTTGGGTCACAAAGTTAGACAATTTTGCAGATCTAATGTGATGCAGAAATTCAATAACATTTTGATTTACAAGCTGGGTTATGCAATCTACCTCCGTAGTTGCGTCAGCTAGCTTCGGGAATGCTAGCTAAATTTGGTTGCAAATTGGTAACTTCCTGGCTCAAATCTGGAAGTCTACATCAAAGTAAACTAGTCTACAAAAACCAGTATTGCAGTAATCGGTATAATGAAATTTCTGTTATTTAAATGGTTAGACAGGCCTCAACTGTTTGGCGCTTTTTTGCGGAATCTGAAAATTCAATGTTAATTACTCCTATGATTTGATGCTCTTAAATATCCTAGCGTTATAGAGATAGTCATGTCATCTTTTGTCATTTAATCCTGTAACGACGTCCCTAACATCATCCTTGTATGAGGAAACGGACGTTAAATTTTTATGATTATTATTAACTTGAATCCTGACTAGATTACGTATGATTAAACTTGTCATTTGATGCTGTTAGTATTATCATCATGAATTGATTCTAATTGATATTAGTCTCAAAATTCAATGCTAGTTTCTCAATTCAACTCTAATTGCTTTCAATGTTTTATGCCAATTTCTTTCAAATAACAGTACACGAAATATTTTATTCGCCTAAACTGTATGAATTTTGCCAAATCTCTTTTCCAGAAAATATTATAATAATTCTTAGCATTTAGATCTTTAATTAGTCTAAATAGTAACAAATAGTAGACGGTATTATAATTTATTAATACTCTTAGTTTAGACTCAGGTTTTAGAGTTTTAATGTTAAGATTTGTTGGATTTTAAATGGCTATGTATCTTTTCTCTCGTCAACTTGTGCGAAGTTAGGCACTATTTAATTTATCAGTGCCTACAAATGTCAGTTTTCCTGAGACGTTTCATAACTTTTGTTCCAATGGACCTGAATCAACTTTTCAACTTCTAAACTGTTTAATTTGTAAATCTCGTCACAAATAGCAGTAAATACAGACATACTTAACTTGAGAATAAAAATTAACCAGATGAATAGGGGTACCATAAAATAACTCATGAGATCTCTATGAGGTACTATATTCAGTTAGCAGCTAGTAATAAGAGTAGCAAACCCGATTTTTGTTAATGCTACAGAATACTGTAGAACCTACGGTGAGTCGATAACTATACTACTGCTCATAAAAGAAGGTAACTACAATAAAATAAAAAGTCGTAATCAAAATAAAGTTAGGCAAAATGATAAACTACATAAAATTTTAAAAATCAAAAGGGTGACCTAAATAATTATGAGCAAATAAAAAAATAAACCAGATGAATACGGTTACCAGTAAATTAAGGAAACAGGCTGTGAAGCATTTGAAAGCTGGTTAAAAAATTGTAATACTAAAGTCCACAATGTATTTGCAGTTAAGACTCGATTCGAAAATTCGATTGCTTTCAGGGTCAATATTGATGCTGATGATGTGAATAAATTCATCTCTGAATGCGGCCCACATCTGATTATAAGAGAATGGGTATTAATGAATGGGTATTTTACTGGATCCCTAAACTCTAATTTTATTAGTGCTTGTAAGATTGGCCATTATACACCAGATGATTCTAATTCAATCATAAAAAGCATCCAATCAACTAATTTGCTCTTACTGCATGTCAATGTAAGAAGTTTGAATGCTAACTATAATAGTCTCAAAGATCTCCTTATATCATATGATACTGAATTTGATATTATTCTTCTAAGTGAAATCTGGTCAACGAATATATCTTTTTTGACAATATATTCCTGCAATATAAATTTATTCCGATAACTTCTGCTAATCAGATGGCTGGAGGTGTTGCCTGTTTAGTTAAAAACTCCTTAAAGTATGAAATAAAATCATCTTCAATTGATTGCAATATGTTCAATTCTTTAGCTGAGTTTATAATTTTGGAGGTATGGGTTAATGAAACCAAATATAATATTGTCAGTAGTGCTCGATGTTGTCATTGATGACTGTAGCACTCTAATTGTTGTTATTATTATTATTATTATTAATATATAATCTATTTATTTTATAGACATCCCAGTAAACCAGTTTCCCAATTTATTGAGATTTTCTCTAACTTTCTTTCAATATGGAAACCTATCAAAAGGAGTTTAATATGCGGTGACTTTAATATTGATATAGGCAAATGTGATTGTAATAATACTGTTAAACGATATGTTGATATATTGAGTGAATTTAATTTTACTCCTTTGTCTGTTGTGCCGACAAATTGCTTGACTAGCGTACAAGGTTCAAATTCAAATTATAATAACAACATGAATGGTACTATTATTGATCATGTATTCTCGAACTTTGTTTCATTCAACAGTGATTGTTCGCCTTTACTATGTAATACTATTTGTTTAACAGTAATTACGGATATTACTGACCACTTCGCTAATATAATTGCTATTGTTCGTCCTCGCAAACGGGTAAACTTTGAAAATAGACCTATCATAAGAATATTTAGCAAATCCAACATTTTACAATTTAAAAGTAATTTAGCTACTTTAGACTGGTCTTTTACTAATACCAATGATGTAAATCATTCTACAAATACTATGACAAAAAAATTTAACTACTTCAATAGATACATATTTTCCCTTAACTAAATGCTCTAGGAATGTCTTAAAGATAAATCATGGCTGACTAATGACCTGAAAAAAGACATCAAGCTTAAAAATAAGCTTTATCTGAAATTCAAAAAACCCAAAATGATAATGATTGGTAAATCTGTAAAGCATTTAAATGTAAAATTGTAAGTATGATTTATAGTCATAAACAAATATATTTCAGAAAAATGTTTGATAGTAGATTGAACTCTATGAAAAACATTTGGAAATCTCTCAATAATGTGTGTAGCTATAAACCCAGCAACAATAAAACTTATATCTCAAAGTCAACAACAACGAATGGCCCTATATGTGATATGAATAGCATTGCAGAAGAATTTAATCAATACTTCGCGTCAATCGGCAGAAAACTAACATCCAATTTTAATGTTATCCACTCTGACTTTCAAAAATATCTAACCAATAATTACTCGCACACTATGTTTCTTATTCCAACTGATTCTTCTGAGGTATTTCTAGCTATTCAATTGCTTAGTACTACTAATTCGACTGGTCCAGACAACATAAGCAGTAGAGTACTAAAAATTTCAGCGGATGTTATTGTTGAACCTTTAAGTTACATTATCAACAAATCTTTTGAACTGGGAATATACCCTACTGCGTTTAAATACTCAAAGGTAATACCTATCTTTAAAAAAGGTAAACATGACAATTTGGAAAACTATAGACCTATATCACTAATTAACACTATTATAAAAATATTTGAAAAATTAGTCTATAAACGTACTATGAACCTTTTAAATAAATACCATATTATTTTTGACACCAATTTGGATTTAGACAAGGTCACTCCACTGTAGATGCCTTATATAATAGTATTAATATGATTCATATGGAAAAAGGTAACAAGAAAAAAACTATGGGAATATTCCTTGATCTAACAAAGGCTTTTGATACAGTGGATCACTCAATTTTACTGAGCAAGCTTCAATATTATGGAATAAGAGGGATTTCATATGAATGGTTTAGATCATATCTCAATGATAGACATCAATTTATCTCCATAAACGAAGCTAATTCATCCGTTTTATCCGTTTGTATTGGAGTACCCCAAGGTTCTATTCTTGGGCCTCTATTATTCCTCATTTTTATCAATGACATACAATATTCGTATAATAACGCAAAGTTAAAACTATTTGCTGATGATACAAACGTTTTTGTCTGTGAAGATAACATTGTAGAGCTATATAAGACTGGTAATATTGTATGTAATAATTTATGGAATTGGTTTAATTGTAATCGATTAACTGTTAATATTGCCAAATCGACTTTCATTTTATTTTATCCGTCTAATCTAGATAATGAAATTATTAAGACCAATAATCTTAAAATTAAGATAAATGACTGTGAACTTAATAGATCTAATAGTGTAAAGTTCCTAGGTGTTTGGATTGATGATAAATTATCATTTCACGAACATATAAATCAATTAGCTAAAAAAATTAATTCTTTGAATTCAATGCCATTCTATCGTAAAAAATTCTTACCCATTAATTGTCGCTTAATGTTATTTCAAGCACTTATTTATTCACGTATTAGTTATGGTATTGAAATATACGGCAATACTAGTCGATCGATGTTGCATCCATTGCAAGTTGCAAAGAATAAGGTACTAAGAAATCTTCAAGAGCAAAATAAATTTTGCAATTTTATGAATTTTATTGAATTTTATAAATTTTTATGAATTACATCAAAATTGTAATGTACTTCCTGTTAATTTATTGTTTAGATTAGCAATTGGTAAACTAATATACAAATATATTCAATCTGATAGCAATAGGCCTGCTTCCAATATTAATAAAGAATATTTTGTCAACAGAACTGCCAATCATGAGTATGAGACTAGACTGTCACAAACTAACTATTTGTATTTTCATTGCAATGTTAAAATTTTTAACTCGATTACTTTTTCTAGTGTTCAAATATGGAATAGTGTACCCGATTCCATAAAAACGGCTAGAAATGTATATAATTTTAGTATCCTATATAAATCTTTTTTATTCAAGAACGGTAAACTATTCTGATAGAAGCACTTTCCCTTACCATATCGGCGACTAGCTAGATAGAGCAATGCTCTCACTAGGGACCGATTGAATGGTATTGGGATTGTTTTAATTTTAAGTGTTTTTAAGTGTTTTAATTTTGCATCATTGATTATGTTGTAATCGTGCACTTTTATTTCTCTTTTTGTACACTTTGTATGTATGTGACTTTACACTGATGTTTGTTGTCGAAATAAACATATGTCTCTCTCTATTAAAACCTCAGCCCAAACTGTTAGTTGTTTAGGATGTCTACACATGCTGCTCAATTAGATGATAATATCTTATTCAATAAGTTCATGGTTTTAATCAAGGTATAACTATGTTAAAATCAATATGCAATAATTATACGGCTGATGTCATTTTTCTGCAGGAACACTGGTTGACTCTGGATCAGTTAAATAATTGTAATTATTTCGATGATAAATATATGGTGTTCAGTTTCTCTTCTGTTGGGTGAATAGTATTTTACGTGGTCGTCCTTTAAAGGTCAGGCCGTTCTGCTAGATATTAAATTATGTAGTTTATTTAATTCAGTATCTTTGTTGCATGTAAGGATCGTTATATGATTTAGACATTGAATAAGTTATTATTAGTTAATACGTATCTTCCTACTTGTAAATCGGCAGTGGAGCGTGACGAGTTGAAATTAACGTTCAGTAGGTTAGAGTCCGATATTGCAGGAATTAACTATAGTTAGGCAATAACAGGAGGTGGCATGAATTGCAATTTGCTGAAGACGAATAATCAATCCACAAATATTAATGCTAGATTTAATTGCCTATGTATTGAGTTGTGCAATGCACATCTTGAGATTTCTAGTGAAGTTAAATATACTTTCGCCATGGAGAAACGTAATGCTTATTCATAAATTGATATTTTTCTTGTCAGCAATATTAATATGAAATTTGTACATTCGTTAATTACTATAATGATAATGACAAACCCTCTGATCAATTACCTGTCGTAATATGTGATCACTAGGAATATCTTTATGTTGTATCTTTAAGTGATACTTGTTTGTTTTTCTGTTTTCGTTTTTGTTTACGGCCATGAATTTGGTGAAAAAAATAAAAGATTATTAAAGATGTTGACTTTATCTCAGAAAAGATTTGGATTTACGTAGGCCTATAGTGTCTAATAAATTGTTTTGTTGTTTTGAATAACTTTTCAAGTTTTCATGGCCATGTTAGTACGTGAAAAATGAACTAAATATTAATTAGTTGATCGAAGACTGAACGCGCAAATAACTACTGCATGCATTTAACCGTTAAGAATTGGTTATATAATATCGGTAGACAATTTATGTTTACATTCAAATACAGCCAACGAACAAACCGGTACATTAAAAATTAATATCTGATAAATTTTCAAAACTAAACACAACATAGTATTAATTTTTATTAATACGTTTGTTAACAACTTTGTAATATTGTTGCAATTTATGATACAGTATTAAAATCTATACCCGAAGAATGTTTACATTATCTCTCTCTTAGTGCACTACCTACTGGCAGGTCCATGATATATAACGTCTCCACGCTTTTCTGTCTTCCGCTTTCCTCTTCATGTCCACATATAAGTGGGTCTTTAAATCATCTAACATATCTAATCTCGGCCTGCCCCTGCCTCTTTTTCCTTCCATTCTACCTTCTATGACCTCTTTTAATAGCCTTTCCCCCTTTAGAATGTGTCTTATCCAACATTTCTTCCTATTTCTTAATATATTTATCAACTCTCTCCTGAACTTCCACATTTATAACCTTTGAGTCCAGCTAATCCTCTCCATTCTTCTCCATATCCACTTTTCCAATGCCTCCAGTTTCCTAATATCTTCCTTCCTTAAGATACAAATTTCACATCCATATAATAGTGTGGTCCAAACGAAGGTTTGCGTTATCTTTATCTTTTTGTCTTTCTTTAGACTATTTGTTAAAAGTTCTTTCCTACTACCGAAGGCCACTTTTGTTTATGTTTACATTATCTCTCTCATAGTGAATGTTTACATTGCATACAGTGTATATTAGACTAGCCTCAGAATCTTAAAGTTGTTTCGGTAGAATTACTACTTATCGCTTCTGTGGCAATATTCGCTGTAACGTTAGCGAAACACCTGGCAGAAAATATCTTCAATAGAGCCTTTGCGCCCTTCCTAAAATCATCATGACGATAAAAACAGATGTAAGGATACACCGAGCATGAAACATTAGCCAACAGATCCGACACGCTGTATACTATACCATTGGTGTCGATGTGTCCGACATCGATATAAAACAAGACTAGAAGAAACTGTCTGAAACTTGTGAAGACGACGAAGCACGATACCACCAGAGCCATTGTTACCAACACGTTGCGCCTCGCTCGGCCTAACTCAGGGTTGGGACGTGTCGTGGACCTTACACTTGGATGCACCTTGCGCTTCAGCGACAAGGCTGTGGAGGCGTAGAAGAAAATTATGATTATCAGAGGCAGAAAGAACTCTAGTGCGATGTTTAACAGTCCTGCTACTCGTCTGGATACAATAGAGGAAAACCTTGTTGACTTGTAACAGATTCCGCTTTCGAATGTCGTTCCAGGCAGAACCACTGCGGCCTTGAGCGCTGGTCCCAGTAGCCATAAGAAGACCAGTTCGACGTAGACTTGTTTTTTACCAATATGCATCCTATAGAATACTGGATGAACAATTTCCATATAGCGTTCAATGGCTAGAGCAGCAATACTGTAAGATGATGACATATACAGACCGGTTCTGAATATCGGCGACTGCCAGAGGTAGCAGAGAGCTGCGTTACTTTGGCTGATGAACGATGTAAATCTATTGGCCGTTAGCAAAAGACTTAAAACGAGATTTATTGCACAGTGATTTATCAGAAATAAATTGTGAATCTTTGATCTGAGCGGAGTATAGTAGATTAGCACTGTTAATGCAAATCCATTTCCTAAAACACCGAATAGCGAAAATATAAAACAGATGATATCGAAGGAGTCCATCATAATAGAGTCTGGTAGATCCGGATCTGTGAAATAGTTTTCTTCCAAATCGGGTCTAGATGAATTTTGATTTTCTGTGATCCGCTCCATGTTGGATAATATTTAGCTTCACGGTCGTGTAAGACTGCAAAAATGAATATATGTATGTATAAATACAGTAGTATTTTTAAGGAAAAAATAGCAGCAAAAGTATGTGAAATAAGATTAATAGTTTGCATTACTTTTTGGTCGGTGACACTTATGTCATCCCAGATTTAATCTAAATTAAATAAAAACTAAATCTAAAGCTAAGGACGGCTGAAACCTAATTAACGCAGATTTTTCGCATAGGAATATCTGCAAAAAAATCCCAAAACTATTCTTATTACCAGTACTGATTTAACTTTCTCCTTTACGTAATATTTGTTTCATTAGGCCTACCTGGGTTCAGATGAAACGCTCAAATGCAACAACCTTTTCTTGCCCTCATATTTAATGCTCCTTCTTTTCAAATAAGTTTTAATTCTGACTTTTTAGTCAAAGCTCGTGTAAATATAAAACTTCTTTTATCTGTAATAAACGATATTTTATTCGAAATTTTCAAATTCATTGCCCAATCTGTCGTAGTTACAAATGTTTTCTCAAAGTCTTTAAAGCTATAAACGAATAATTTCTTGCACTTTTGAGCTCTCTTCAATTTTTAATACACTTACTTCACTTGCATATGTTGCTTCTGGCTGTTGATATTAACCGTGTCACTATCCTAATGCTGATATTATATAGAGAGGGCCAGCCAGTCTGAGAGGCGTAAAATGTTTTTCAATCAGCCTAAAGAAAGAAACCTAGGTAATTTTTCCAAAAATTTAACGTAGCCGTGAAATTATCCTAGGTCTAAGGTCTACTGTTATAATTACTCGCATAAGGCTGGACTCATAGTAGTTCAACCTCCTTACGTAATAAATCATATTCCAGTTTTACGACTAATTTTTTAAAATACCTAAGCTTATTTACAATAAGTTGAATATCAGCCATTTTCAGGTTAAGTGGGCTTCATTTGCAAATTGAACAGGCTTATGCTAAACTGAATATCTTCTATACAATATTATTATATACATTGTATACTCGGAGCCGCGAATATGTTTCGCGGCTCGGAGGCGACATCTGATCGCCTCATATATAATTCTATACATATATTTATATTTTATCTTGAGAACCCTGGCGGGAGAGCTTGACAGATATGGCGCTGACATATTAGACCTAGCATTGTCAGGCAAATAAATTTGCAAAATATGTATTTAGGCACATCTTTTCTTTTTCTTAACAGTTATAAAGTGGTACAGATGATTAGAAAGATTAAAATACTTGTTTCGACCATTATAGCAAACATATGGCGGAAGATTTGAAATTAATAACCGTTAAGAAGATTTATAGGGCTGAAAGTATGGAGGACTAAACTTAAATTGCAAGAAAAGCATACAGAAACAAAGTTTATGTCATCCTTGTATCATTTTTCTTTCTCTATCTCTAGGCACATACTCCTATTTAGATTCTGTTTTATCGCTACATAAATAGCATAGACTAACCAATTATTCACTTCACAAAAGACTAAGACTTACCTACAATTTACTGTAGCCTATAGCATAGGAAACATATGGCTCATGGTTTTGTTTCGCTTCGCCTTCCTCAATTCCTGCTCAGTCGCCTTTTACAATACGTGCAGTTTACGGTTGGTACATTTTAGTCGCCTGGAAAAAACATCAGTGAATTTTTCTAGTTGAATATGCTAATACATTATCTCCTATGAAAATTTAATATAAAATTGAAAGTTTATAACGATCAACAAATCATTGAAATACAGCTAAGAAAATATCCACGCGTTTTGTATTCAGTATCTCAATACAGCAGTAAATCATTCTTCATGTTAGATATCTGGTAACAGAAATATAAAGTGGCTTGTGTTTACTCGATCTCAACTAACCGTGCATTAGCATTAATCGAATTTCGTTCAAGAGTTTTCCAGGTCCATATATATCGAAGAGGTAAGTACTCATAACTCTAAGGTCTGAGGCGGTCACTATACAATATGATGTAGTACTCGACATCAATAAATGTACAGCAGCCGACGTCTTGTCGCCGGATAAGTTTCTTTTTATACAGCTTATGTTACGAGAAATAAACTAAATCATTTATATTGACAGCTTCAGTGATTTATAGATATTATATGGCGCTACAGTCGCTGAACTTGGCATCCGAATTAACACAGTTTCCACATTTTTCGACGTAAGCAGCTAATTGGACCACTTTTCCTCTGATGTATGAGATTTCACTTGTTGCGACAATGTTATGCAGCAAAGCAATAGCCAGTGACCTCTCGAGCAGAAATGGACATAATTACTTCAAAAATGCTGACTCATAATTACGTCGGAGTTAATTTTCAATAACAATATCGTTCAATGTCTTTCAATGAACTTGGTATTATGGAATTGCATGAAGGCAACATCAACAGCTGGATAAGCTAGTTAACATGTGCATTATGTCGCCCATCATTGAAATAAGCCATACTGAGGTCTTAGAAAGTTTTCTTGTGGACATTAAAAAAATTTTTGTAACTAGCAAAAATTGTATAGCTCTTTTTCGTTACTGGTTCATCAGGCTTGATAGGCTATTACTTCAGGCATTCTAATAATTAATTAATTTTATTGACTGCAACTAAAAAAGAAATAAGAGTCATGTAAAGCCGAAACTAAATAAAGGTAATGTTGAACCTGGAATCTCAAACAATACTATATTCCTGACTGACCCCAGCACGAGTTCCGCTAACAATGTAGAACATTTAAAACTCTCGACTTTATAAAAGCCGATGCATTAACGTTATATAGAAAAGTCAAGAATGCACAGCTGATACTGAGTATTTACTTGAAACTAAGAGCAATGCTCTATCATTTAATCGCTATTTAATTTCAGTGAAAACTAATTTATTGTTGTTCATGTTGCACAGGATTCCTGTGCGCAGTTATACTTGCGTGGGCTGCAACTAAATAGTGTAGCAACTCTTTCTTCCAGTGACTTTTGAGTACCGGAGACCAGAAGAATAGTTGTTGTTATTTCTGGCTATTTTTATAGTACTTGAATCTTTTCTAGTGCCCCTCACCACACTGATCAATTTTAATTTTGGAAGCTCTTCTCAAAATGATTTTGTTTTTCTTACTTTCCGTATTTATTTAGAATGTCTCAATAGCGTAGTGGTAACGTCATGAAGTTTTAAATGACAGATCCTGAGATGAATTTAACCATCGTGGGTTTGAATCCCAGCCGCGCTGATCTGAGAGTAAAATCTCGGACATTCACTGGACTGGATACATGAAAAATGGTATAAATTGCCTAACGGTTTAAACATGTGGTATTAAAAGTGATAGACATCAGCATAGTTGATCATTTCACTACAATGCGTCTTTACTTTTACTTTTATTTAATACGAGGTTTTCAAAAAAACGTTGTAGCACTAATTACTGTTGGTCTCGTTAGCGACTCCAGTAGAACATAGTAGTACATGTAGTCTATATACAGCAGAACATACTGTGCATGTAGTCTATATACAGCAGAACATACTGTGCATGTAGTCTATATACAGCAGAACATACTGTGCATGTAGTCTATATACAGCAGAACATACTGTGCATGTAGTCTATATACAGCAGAACATACTGTGCATGTAGTCTATATACAGCAGAACATACTGTGCATGTAGTCTATATACAGCAGAACATACTGTGCATGTAGTCTATATACAGCAGAACATACTGTGCATGTAGTCTATATACAGCAGAACATACTGTGCATGTAGTCTATATACAGCAGAACATACTGTGCATGTAGTCTATATACAGCAGAACATACTGTGCATGTAGTCCATAGACTCAAAAAAAGCAGTCGACAAAACCAACATTTTCGGTATTTTATGTGGCAAGATAAAAATATGAATATTAATATAATAAATATTTTAGAAAATTGGTTTTTAAAACATTCGACATGTATTAAATGGGATAATACGAAATCAAGGTCAGTTTCATTAATGTCAGGTGTAAGACAGGGATGAATACTTTCACCCCTTCTATTCTCTTTATATGTAGATGCTGTTTTAGATAAATTAGAAATTTCAGGTCTTGGCTGTTTTATCGGACGTAAATGCTACAATAGTTTTATGTACGCGGACGACTTGATTTTATTAAGTACTGCCGTAACTGACATGCAACATTTATTTAATTTATGCAATACGCTGTTTTTGTCCTTAGATTTGCCTATTAACAACTCAAAATGTCAATGCCTGAGAATTGGGCCGAGGTTTAAGAATCTTTGTAAAATATATTGATTAATGATACTATCGTTCCCTGGGTTAAAAAGACAAAATTCTTAGGGATACGAATACTTCATAATAAAGAATTTAAATGTTCGTGGGAGGCAAGTATAAAAAACTTTTATTGGAAGTCCAATGCAATAATTGGCAACCTCATTAATTCTGCACCGACTGATGTTCTTTTAAAAATTTTAGATCGGCAAGCCACTCCTCATCTAATGTATGGCGTTGCAGCTACTACTCTATCAAATAAAGACATGGAAAGATTAAGTTATGTATATAACTTTTGCTAAGATATTTCATACTAAAAATAAGGATGTTATCTTAAAGTGCCAATATTTTACGAAATCTTTACCTTTTATGTATGCATATGATTATCATAGATTTAATTTTTTAAATAAACTTTATGCATTAAAACTTATTAATCCTAATTCAGCTGAAGATATCAACGATTGTGCGGACTATAAAACCTTAAAGCTGAAATATAGACTGAATTCATTTGATTCAAAATTTCATGTTAAGAGCAAAATATGGGAATCGTTTAATAATGTGATGGATAGATATAAACTTGATTTAATTAATTTAATATTCGGTTACTATGTTTGAATAATTAGATGATTAAGAAATACATGTAGATATTAATATCATAAAAGTGGAAGTTCTTAACAATTGCAATTTAGCACCTATTTATGTAATTCTGGTTTATTTTTGGTTTTTTTATAGTCAGTTCACTTTAGTATAGGTTGTCATGTTTATTTGTTCCCTTTTCTTATGTGTGTAAGTTGGTTTGGTGAATAAAATAATTGAGTTTGTGAATAAAAAATAAAAATAAAATACAGCAGAACATACTGTACATATAGTCTAAATATAGCAGAACATACTGTGCATGTAGTCTATATACAGCAGAACATACTGTGCATGTAGTCTATATACAGTAGAACATACTCTGCATGTAGTCTATATACAGGAGAACATACTGTGCATGCAGTCTATATACAGTAGAACATACTGTACATGTAGTCTATATACAGCAGAACATACTGTGCATGCAGTCTATATACATCAGAACATACTGTGCATATAGTCTAAATACAGTAGAACATACTGTACATGTAGTCTATATACAGCAGAACATACTGTACATGTAGTTTAAATACAGCAGAACATACTCTGCATATAGTCTAAATACAACAGAACATACTGTGCATGTAGTCTATATAAAGCAGAACATACTGTACATGTAGTCTAAATAACTTATAAAAGAAATAAAGAGTCATGCTAAATTTGATAGAGAGATTAGATGAAGAAAACAGATCCACTTAACGTGTGCTGATGATTAAAAAGTTGATATGGAATAGTTCGCCATTATCTATGACTTACAACTACTGTATATTAAGTTTATATTCAAGAATAATTTGATAGAATGACTTACATACCACAAATTGTTGTAAATTGCAATTTTTAACACGGTAATACTGTTCGCAGTCAATTCGCTAGTGATTTGCAGTTTATATATGCTATATTATATATATATATATATATATATATATATATATATCCAGCAAGAATACTCAGAAGAAGGTGAAATAGGACGTGGAGTAAGACAAGGTTGTAGCATTTCGCCGCTGCTGTTTAACATTTACGCTGAGGCAATGATGGAGGAAGCCATGGAAGACTTGGAAGAAGGAATAAAGTAGGAGGGAATTTGTTACAAGATGTACGATTTGCAGATGACCAAGGAATGGTAGCGGGCAGCGAGATTGGATTGCAGAAAATAATGGATAGGCTAAATGATACGGCACTAATATATGGCATGAATATTAATATAAAAAAGACCAAGGTTATGAGAGTGTCCAATAATAAAGGTGAAGTAAATATCACAATAAATGGTACGAAATTGGAACAGGTAAGGAGTTTCAAATATTTGGGTCATACTATAACCGATGATGGGAAATGTGAGACGGAAATATGCAGTAGGATTGCACAAGCAAAAGCGGCCTTTGGTAGTAGAAAAGAACTATTAACAAAAAGTCTGAAGAAAGACACAAGATAAAGATAGTGAAAACTTTAGTTTGGACCACGCTATTGTATGGATGTGAAAAATGGACCTTAAGGAAGGAAGATATTAGGAAACTGGAGGCATTGGATATGTGGATTTGAAGAAGAATGGAGAGGATTCGTTGGACTAAAAAGGTTACAAATGAGGAAGTCCTGGAGAGAGTTGGCACAGATGGACAGTTAATACATGTATTAAAAAATAGGAAGAAGAGATGGATAGGACACATTCTAAGGGGGGAAGGTCTATTAAAAGAGGTCATAGAAGGTAGAATGGAAGGAAAAAGAGGCAAGGGCAGGCCGAGATTAGGTATGTTAGATGATTCAAAGACCCACTTATATGTGGAAATGAAGAGGAAGGCGGAAGACAGAGAAGAGTGGAGGCGTTATTGTACCATGGACCTGCCAGTAGGCAGTTCACTAAGAGAGACAGATATATGCTATACAGTAAGGAATAATAACAGAGTAGGATAGGTTGTAAGGGGTAGGTTGGTTAAAAATGCAATAAATGAAGAATAGTATTTAGAAATAATTAGAGAAAGACTATAATATAACTAATATTGTGTTTAAAAATGCAATAATTTCTTCTCATTAAAGTGAAAAGAGATTAGAAATATGGAGTGATAGAGATCAGAAATGGTTGTGAAACATTGATCTTAAGGAAGGAAGATTTTAGGAAACTGGAGGCATTGGAAATGTGGATTTGGAGAAGAATGGAGAGATGGACTCAAAAGGCTACAAATGAGGAAGTTTTAGAGAGAGTTTGCACAGATAGACAGTTGATAAATGTATTAAGAAATAGGAAGAACAGTTGGATAGGACACATTCTAAGGGGGGAAGGTCTATTAAAAGACGTCATAGAAGGTAGAATGGAAGGAAAAAGAGGCAGGGGCAGGCCGAGATTAGGTATGTTAAATGATTTAAAGACCCACTCATATGTGGAAATAAATAGGAATAAATAAATACAAATAAAGGTTTAACGTCCGTTTCCTCATCCAGAGATGATGGCTGGGACGTCTCCAACAGCACACATCACTACAGATCAATTCACCCAAAAAAAAAAAAAATGGTCAAGGTAGATTGATTATGTCTATGGTGGGAAAAGGTAAGTTTTAAGCTTGCTAGAGAATGTTAAGAGAAGAACAAGAGCGAAGATTAGCAGAGTAAAGAGTTACAGATTGTGGGTGCTGCGTAAGAAAATGAACGTCTGCCCAATGACGTGAGAATATTTGGAACAGAGAGAAGATTGGCATCGGTGGAGCGAAGTGCACGTGAGGACGATAGGGAAGAAGAATTTCAGATAAGTAAGAAGGCTTGCCAAATCGCAGAGTTTTGAAAGTTAATAGAGCTATTTTATATTTTATGCATTGATTAACAGGGAGCCAATGAAGACTGCGAAGTAGAGAAAGAGAGCGAAATTGAAGTCGAGAGGACTTACAAAAAAAACGTGCAAGAGAATTTTGGACGTGCTGCAAAACGACTGAGAGAAGAAGTAGGCAACCCATGTAATAATGAATTACAGTAGTCGAGCTTTGAATGAACTATAGAATTAGCAAGGATAATGGCTGAATTTCTAGTAAGGGATGGACGTATTTGCCTAATCTGACGAATCTGAAAGAAAGAAGCGCGACAAACAGAAGAGATATGGGATTTAAAGTCAAGGTTTTCATAAAATATGACTCCAAGGTTTTTGGCGGATCGAGAAGGTGAAAGAGCAAGATTCTGAAAATTAACAGAGCTATAGGTAATTTTACATCTTTGCAAAGGAGCGCCAATTAAAAGGTATTCAGTTTTGGAAGGATTAACAGCAAGACGGTTAGCACAAAACCAGGAATAAACCTTGTCTAGAATGGATGAGAGATGAGCCAGTTTTTGATCAGAATCATGATTAGAAAAGGAAATATATAGTTGTAGGAAGTCGGAAGACAGAGAAAAGTGGAGGCGTTATATATCATGGACCTGCCAGTAGGCAGTGCACTAAAAGAGAGAGAGAGAGATCAGAAATATGGAATTAATATTGACAGTGTCATGCTCTGGGCCTGCCTTTAGGCAGCACACATGAAAGTGAGGAGAAATGCTATAACTACATTTGTTACTACGAAATGCGATTTCAAATAATAAAAAAGTAAACACGCATTATAGTGAAATAATCAACTATGTTGATATCTATCACTTTTTTACCACATGTTTAAACCGTTAGGCAATTTAATCCAATTTTCGTATAACCAGTCCTGTGAATATCCGAGATTTTACTCTCTGATTAGTGCGGCCGGGAATTTAAGCCAAATAACTTCAATTCAACCTCAGTATCTATCAGTTACAACTTCATGACGTTACCACCACTCTTTTGAGACATTCTATGCTTATATTAATTTCAGAATAGTAAATTATTTCATAATTTCTAGTATGTTAATTTTAGCACCTTTATGATTTACTAGGAATGCCTTTTGTGCAAATAGGTATGTGATCTCTAGTGACTCCAGTGGTAATGAACTAGTGTGGACTGAGCCGGAGGCTTGTTGGCATGTTATTCGACAGCGGATCAGTAGGTGTAGGGTTCAGATCCAAATCCATCAGCTTCGCCGACAATCTAGCCAGCAGAAAACTGTCGTTAAACTTGGCGCTATCGTTACTGTAAGTTTCTCGGTACTTAGAAGGTTAATAGAGACACTAATAAATAATTATTAACAGGTATTGTGCTTCCGGACGAGTCGTGTTAAAATTCGTCGTGTCCTAATATAACATAGTGCCGTTATGATAAGTCGTGCCCTAATATAACTCAGTGCTGTTAATATAAGTCTGTCCTAGTATAACACAGTGCTGTTGTGATACGTCGTGTCCTAGTATAATTCAGTGCCGTTATTATAAGTCATGTCCTAGTATAACACAATGCTGTTATGATACGTCGTGTCCTAGTATAACTCAGTGCTGTTATGATATATTATATTCTAGTATAGCTGAAAACTTTTAACTATACAGTATAACGGTCAGCTAAGCTGCAGTGATTGACAAAAGACTCCATTAAAGATAATAATTCTCAATTTATTATTTTGGCTTTTAGTTTCTCATTAGGACTATAATTAGCGATCTGAGGTAGATTATATATTACGACATTGTAGTACAGTTTCAAGCACCAAAATTATATACTTCTTAGAAATACTTCTCAATTAGGGTTTTATTTCAAAAGAATATTAATTAAATAAAATGAATACGAAGTCGACCTGAAGAGGTCTTCCCTGTCGTCACATGATCTCACAGAATCAGAAATTTTCTATACAAAAATCTGTGCATCCCTTGATTTGCTTGGCTCTACAATTCCTTCTCAATCTCAGCTTCTTAATTTTCATTTTACTTTAGCAGTTTATTTGAAGCTCATAAGTCTGAAAAGTGAATAATTTAAAGTACATTTAACTATATTTAGGACAAAATTTTTTAATTCTTCTGAATTATACAGTATAAATAAGATATATATATATATATATTATATATATATATATATATATATATATATATATATATATGACGTCCCTGACATCATCCCTGGATGAGGAAACGGACGTTAACCCTTTATTATTATTATTATATAATTATATATATAATATATATATATATATATCTTATACTTACTTTGGACTGATTATCTTGATTTTGGAATGCACCGTTTTTGGACCTTCTTTATGCTCGCCGGCTTGCTTTGTCTCAATAGTGCTCGATGTTGTCCTTGATGACTGTAGCACTCTAATTGTTGTTATGTTATGTTATGTTATATATATATATATAAATATATATATATGCATGTATGTATATACATGTATATATATATATAACCTTGACATGGACCACACAATTATACGGATGTGAAACATGAACCTTCAGGAAGGAAGATATCAGGAGACTAGATGCTTTGAAAATGTGGATACGGAGAAGAATGGAAAGGACTAGCTGGACTCAAAAGATTACAAATGAGAAAGTTCTGAAGAGAGTTGGTGCAGGCAGAGAGTTAAGAAGTAAACAAATGCATTAAGAAGTAGGATGAAGAATTGGATAGGACACATTCTAAGAGGGGAATGTCTACTAAAAGAGGTCTTAGAAGGCAGAATGGAAGGAAAGAGAAGCAGAGACAAACTGGCAACTAAGCAAAAACTGATTACGGCAACGGAAAATTACCTTATAACTCACCTCAGAAACCATATATTTACTAGTTTATAGGCTAAATAAGGTACATGTATTCATATGGCAGCGTTTCCCAACCCATGTTCCTCGGATCACAAGTGTTGTGTACTCCGTGAGAAGCATTGTCAAAAAATGATAACAATTTGAAATGTTTGAACTACGATTTTTTTGTTGGAAATGTTTGAATGATGATTTTTTTATATTCAAATCTAAACTTTAAATCTCATATTTCAGCAGTCTGTCGTTCTTCTTTTTTCCATATCATTCAATTATTTCAAATTCGTAAGTCCCTTGATATTAATACCGCCACTGTATTAGCTAAATGCGCTTGTCCATTCTAAACTTTATTACTGTAACTCCCTGCTGAATGATATCCCAAAGACCTCTCTAATTCGTCTCCAACACGTTCAATATTCCCTTTCTCGAGTCGTCTGTACTGTAAAAATACTCAAATCCCACACCTCTTCTCTTCTTAAGAAACTGCACTCACTGGCTACCAATATCTGAACGTATAAAATTCAAGATAGCTTCCTCGACCTTCAAAAGTGTAAATTATGGTAAACCATCCTATCTATCTGATCTTTTATCCATCTATCAACCCTCTCGTAGTCTTCATTCCTCTAGTAAAAACCTTCTCACTTTACCAAATATTAAATCTGCCATGGACAGACACCCCTTCATGTTTTCTGCTCCGACAATATGGAACTCTCTGCCACAAGACCTTCGATCTTGTAATTGTATTGGTACTTTCCTTGGCAAGCTAAAAAACCCATCTCTTTCCGCCATAGATCTAAATTTTGACCCGCTTGCCTTGGATCTTGGACGTGCACTGTATTGATCTCGCTTTCTCTTGTGGTCTATGTGTACTCAGTCGTCAACGTGTGGTGCTTTGGCGCCTGTTTGTGTAGTGTCTGCAAGAGACGTCCCTGACATTGCCTTATGGCGAGGAACCGGACGTTAAATTCTTATTGATTATTGATTGATTGTTTGAGAAAATGTGGAAAGAAAACGCTCATGAATAGAAAATTATTATTACCTGCCTCTATTTCTAATACGTTTGAGCAGTAATGGAGTTCAGAACATAACAGCAGACTCAGTATCATCTACTCTCTCTCTCTCTCTCTTAGTGAACTGCCTACTGGCAGGTCCATGGTATATAACGCCTCAACTCTTCTCTGTCTTCCACCTTCCTCTTCATTTCCACATATGAGTGGGTCTTTAAATCATCTAACATACCTAATCTCGGCCTGCCCCTGCCTCATTTTCCTTCCATTCTACCTTCTATGACCTCTTTTAATAGACCTTCCCCTCTTAGAATGTGTCCTATCAAACTCTTCTTCCTATTGCTTAATACATTTATCAACTGTCTATCTATGCCAAATCTCTCTAGAACTTTCTCATTTGTAGCCTTTTGAGTCCAACTAATACTCTCCATTCTTCTCAAAATCCACATTTCCAATGCCTCCGGTTTCCTAATATCTTCCTTCCTTAAGGTCCATGTTTCACAACCATACAATAGCGTGGTCCAAACCAAAGTTTTCACTATCTTTATCTTTGTATCTTTCTTCAGACTTTTTGTTAATCAGTATCATCTTATAATGACTAAAATCATTATAATATGTGCTTTGCAATATAATTTGTTAGTAGCTGAATACTAGGGCTATCAGCTAGAATTAGAGTTGTTTAGAGTCTAAAGTTTTTTTTAGTTTTCTTTGGAGTTTTCTGAATTACTGTATTTCGCTAATTATCATATCATGCAGGACTTTGTGTAACTTTTCTCTTACCTGATAAGAAAAATAATTGCTCCACAGTGTCGAAAAATTTATCTCTGCATTGTAAAAAAGTTTGGAACCACTGTCAAAAGATACAGCCAGCCCTTAACTTGGGATCCATGCAGCGCTCTCTATGGAGTGTAAAATCTCACTTAACTAGTCTCAGGAATAAAATTAATTCATGAAATTGTGTATTCTCACCAGTGGCGGATCCAGGGGGGGCCCAGGGGGAGCCCAGGGGGCCCGGGCCCCCCCTTAGGTCCGCCGATAAAAAAATTTAAACTGTATTTAATTGTTTCTATGGCATTTGCGATGTGTAAATATGTTAGTAATGGCAGTGGTTAGGGGTGCTCGGGGTGGGGTACGAGAGGGAACTCAGTTCCAATAGCTCGATTTTTTCTAGGATATACTAGGAGCCCTGTATAGTGGAAGGGGGCCCGAAATGTTGACCGTTTCACTAGCTCTCAATTTTCACTTGAACCTTTGCATTAAAGGAAAAAGGGTATAAGTAAAAATTGTAAACTCTGTCCTGTAGCAGTGGTGCAAAGAACCTTGGCTGGGAGGTGCTTAAGTACCCCCCTACCGCCATAAATAGGTCACTTTTGCAATTTTTCGAGATCTGCAGAGTTTCTTCAGAGGAGAAAAAAATTAACCTACTTTTTCCAAAACAAATGTAGGCATTTTAGGTTTTCCCCTAACTTTAGTACGGGTATGAGGGGGGTGGGTAAACTATGGAGATACACTCATTCTATGAGCCGAACGAAGTAGTGAACAAATTTTGATCCCCCCTACAAAAATTTGTCTGGTTGCGTCACATGTCCCGAAAAAGGCGGATCGTAAGCAAAAAATGTGTACTCTCTCAAAACAAATTTCGGGCCCCCCCTTAAAAAAATTCCTGGATCCGCCCCTGATTCTCACAATATTATTCCAAGAAATATTCTGTACCCAAGGCTACTCTAGGAAACTTTCCTAGAATCACGGCAAGCAGTTGAAGTAAATACTTGTCCTTCGATCTACTTCTTGAGATTATTTCAATTAAAAGTTCAATTTGGTTTCATTTAAATTATAAATTAATATCTCTGAACCTACCAACTCAAGCAAATTTTCAATATTATTTGTAAATTCTTGTGTTACCGCTTCGGAACAGGATACGCCTAATATTGCTTTTGACATCTAGCTGTATTTTCAGTTATATTTTCAGTTTTATTTCTCCAACCAGCTATAATAATTATTTACAGATCGCCGGGCTATGCCGTGGAAAATTATTGAGACACATCCTTTCTTTAACCAAGGAATTAAACGAGTAAGGGATTCATAAAGCAAAACGATAGGCTAAATACAAATTTGATTGGTTTTGATTAAAAACAAATGTGCTTACAAGTAAGCACATTTTTGAGCTTACAAGTAAGCACATTTAGCTAACAGCTACACTATTTAGTTGTTTCTTAGTATTTGTGTAAACATCGTTAGTGATTTTAGAAATAATATGTAAGCAAATTATTATTATTTGTTCCATATATAACTTGAACCACATGATAATGATGATATGATATACACATGAGGGAAGGGGAAATATGGTGTAAAGGTTAGGGTGTTCTTTTCAAAAGCTAATGGCCTGTGTGCCAAGTGCCTAACTAAAAGAAGAAAACAATAAAATAAAAATAATAATTTTATGATCAATTGAAGTTGAAAGTTGAAAGTTCCTTCAAAGTATGTAAAACTGAGTTTTCCTCAGTTTGTACTCAGTCGCAGTTGCAGCTTTTGATTGGTCTATTCTTCAACATCCCGGACACCGTATGGGAAGTTAACAGATTACGATACGCAAACCATTAAAAAAAGCACAATAAGCAAATTGTCAGACGAATGAAAAGCAGGCTAAGGAAATATTTCTGCGCTACAAAAACAAATCGTTTTTCTTGGAAGACTATAGATTAAAATTTCTACTGAAGTGAACTAGAGATTAAGGGGATATATGAAATTTAAAAGTTATCTGCCAATATTCTTTGATAAATCCAGCAAGACAGAATTACGATCCATTTGTTGTTGGTCGATGGAGTACTCTATGTGGACCTTGACAGCAGACTGTAAATACCTTGGACCTGCCACTTACTACTTAGCAGAAGAGAGGATTACTTTTAATATATTAATATATTGCTTCCCTGACCATTGTTTGATCACCGGACTGGCTTTTGTTTAGGACCTTACTTTTCCTCAGCACATTTCTTTTGCAGATTGGTCTGGGTGAACTTATCTGTAGTGATGTGTGCTGTTGGGAGCGTCCCTGACATCATCCCTGGATGAGAAACGGGCGTTAGACCTGTACTATTTATTTATTTATTGTTTATTTATTTATTCTATCATTTGACTAAAGTTAAATGATATATATATATACCATTGTTTGATCACCGGACTGGCTTTCGTTTAGGTTTTTCGTTTTTATTTCATTCCTATAAAGACCCTGAGGTGAATTGAACTCTCGTGGGTTCGAATCCCAGCCGTGCTGATCTGAGAGTAAAATCTCGGACATTCACTGGACTGGCAACACGGAAAATGGACTAAATTGCCTAATGGATATAACATGTGGTATTAAAAGCGATAGATATCAACATAGTTGATCATTTCACTATAATGTGTGTTATTATTATTATTATTATTATTAGAACTATTTACCTCTAAATCTTCGCTCTTGTTCGTCACTTTCAACTTTCGAAGACGTACACATCTTTTCTCACTGTAGATATATAGTATATACCACGATCATCTTTGATCATCGAACTGACATCGTTTAGGACCTTTGTTTAGGACTCTTTAGGACTTCTTTCAGCATAAGTATGTTGCTTCAGATCGGCTTGGGTCAATGTAGTGATGTGGGTTGCAGCCTGCAGGGACGTCTGTTACATCATCCTTGGATGAAGAGGCGGACGTTAAATCTTTAATATAATAATAATAATAATAATAATCATCATCATAATAATAATAACAACAGCAAAAACTCTAGCAACTATATCTTCATGCCTATTGCCTTTGAGACACTGGGCCCCATCAACTCTGTCGCATCAGACTTTATTGACGCAATAGGCAGGAGGACCAGCACCAATACTGGTGATCAACGCGAAAAAGCTTTTCTTTGGCAGCGACTGTCTATTGCTCTCCAGCGATTTAATGCAGTCTGTTTCAGTGGCACTTTGGCTAATGCGGCTTCCCAGAGTGTAGAGGAATTATTTTAATCGCTTTTTTAAAACTTTTAATTAAATCGAGTCTCTTTTATCTTATTTTTTAGCCCAGGGCCCTGTACAGCCCAGGGCGTTAAAAATAATAAAAATAAAATCTCTTTAACTGTCGATGTACAGCTTAACGAAACGTTTGGAATATAATTCTACTTAGTAATTAATTATCTGCTTTCTTTTCCATCAATATAGATGAATGTTTTAAACGATATAACGTTCCTTTTATGAGTCTTCCTTTAATTCGTTTCCTTGCCTCCTACCTTCCATTTGATCACGTTTTTCAATTCTTCTATTGTCACATTTAATATCCGTCTCTCTGTCAAATTCTTCCAAAAATTTACGTTTGTAAATTTTGACTTTAATAAGTTTAATTACAGTAATCTTTTCCAAATTTATTTACAACCACATTCCTATTCTTGTCCTATTCTGAACCACAACAAGAGTACAACACTGACTTAGATGTATACAGTAAATTGAACACAATAATGTAAGAGCCTAATTCACATTTTCGCTTATTTACACAGTAGGTTTACGCGACATGTTCTTATGAATTACACAAATGTACGATATAGCTTTTCTTTCGACGTCTATAGCACACAATGTTAGTCTTCTTCTTATCATGTCCCTACACAGCTTTAAGCCATTTTTAACGCATTCTTTCGCCGGGTTATTAAATACCATTAAATCTAGTCTCGTAATTGTTCCACCAATTAAGCTGCACTGCATCATATGCGCAATGTCCTCCTCGTCGATACCACATTCTCACAGTGCTGATCCGGTATAAAACCCCAGCGGCTCAGTGAGACCTTCGTTCTACCAACACCTGTGCGAAACCTGTTTAGACACACCCATGCACGTCGATTCTCATCAGATCCACATGGGAGATTTTCCGATATTTCAACGCATTTACGTTCTTCTGGAATCGTTTAAAGATATTCTTTCCAGAGTTGGAGACGGGTGTATTCAACTGAGTTGAGGAAAGAGCGTCTGGATTTTAGTCGTGGTCTCTGAGGCCTTTGCCCGTGTAGTGGATGTCGCTGGTCATATTCTTGTCTACTGCGTTCTGCTTGACTGGCCACTTGACGTCTGATGGTTGGTGGAGCAATGTCCGTTAGTAGATATAGACTGTCCCTGTTTGTTGGTTTCAAGCATCCCGTGATTTGACGGCAAGCATTGTTCAGAGCGCTGTCAACTTTATGTGCATGAGGAGAGCGACCCCAAACAGCACAGGCATATTCAGCACTAGAGTAGCATAGAGCCAGTGCTGTGGAGCGTAAAGTGGATGCTGTGGCTCCCCAAAGAGTGTTTGCCAATTTTCGAAGTATTGAGTTCCTGGTGTTGATTTTCGCTTTTGTTTTCTCAATATGTTGTTTGAAGCTCAGTGTCCTGTCTAGTGTTACACCAAGGTATATGGGGGTTCTGCAGTATTCAATTGCGATACCTTCCCAAGTAATCTTCAATTCTCTATTGGCGTCCTTATTTCGTAAATGGAATATAGACAATTGAGTTTTGGCAGGGTTTGGCTTTAGGTGATTCTTCCTATAGTACACTGACAGTTTTCTCAGGACTTCACTTAGTTTCTTTTCTATATCAGTGAAACTCTTAGATTGATAGGCACAGCAGTTGTCATCAGCATAAATGAAATTTCTGACATTTGGCATGATTGGCTGATCATTCGTGTATATATTGAACAGAATAGGCGCTAGGACACTCCCTTGAGGAAGACCATTTCTCTGATTTCTCCATCGACTCTTAGGATGTCCTACTAGTTCTACATAAAATCTTCTATTGGCCAGGAGCTCTTGATGAATGTTGTCAGTTTGTAGTCTCTTGTCATGCTGTACAGTTTTGTGAGAAGTCTTCTGTGACATTCTGTATCGTACTTATGTGACATACTGACATACTTATGACATACTTATGTAACATACTTATGTGACATACTTATGTGACATACTTATGTGACATATTTATGTGACATACTTATGTGACATACTTATGTGACATACTTATGTGACATACTTATGTGACATACTTATGTGACATACTTATGTGACATATTGTATACTTCTAACAATGTTAGTGACGGTGTTCAATGTTATAACACGTTGCTATCATATACATGTATCTCACTCCAAGGTTCTGTCAAATGAGGCGTCCTTGGCGAATTATTATATAAACTGTCTGCACAGATTGTCTTGTCGCTCATAGATCAAAGCAAAGAACGTTCCTTCCATCGGTAATGTACTTCAATCCCAAGAGCAGCAATCGGGAACTATTTGATTATTTTGACATTGAAAATATTTTGCTATTACCATTGTACATGTACAGGTATACTCCTGACTACAAGTTAAAGTTGTGCATTACTGAACATGTTTCAGAATCTTACAACAGTCTCGGAGATATTGCAGTCTGTCGATTCCGTGGATACACTAGCAGTACGACGAACGGGACACCTGGAAAAAAACACCATCAGTAGAGACTTCGTTCCTTTCTTGAAATCAGGATGATGATAGAAACAAATGTACGGATATACTGAGCACGAAACATTCGCCATGAGATCAGACACACGAAAGATTAAACTGGAGGTATCAATATTTCCCTCGTCGATATAAAACAGAATTAGAAGACAATGCCTGAGGCTTGTGCAAACGACGAAGCACGTTACCACCAGAGCCAGTGTTACCAACACGTTGCGTCTCGCTCGGCCTAACTCAGAGTTGTTAGAAAGTGCCGTAAGTCTCGCACTAGGATGAACCTTGCGCTTCAGCGACAAGGCCGTGGAGGTGTAGAAGAAAACGGTAATGATCAACGGCAGAAGATATCCCAGAACGACACTTAAGAGTCCTGCTATTTGTCGGGATAACATGGAAGGAAATCTTGTTGATTTGTAACAGATTCCGTCGTCATATGTCGTACCAGGCAGAACCACTGCTGCCTTGAGTGCTGGTCCCAGTAGCCACATAGAAAGTAGTTCGACGTAGACTTGTCTTTTGCCAATATGCGCCTTATAAAATATTGGGAGAACAATTTTCATATAACGTTCAATGGCTAGTGTCGCTGTGCAATAACTTGATGATATATACAGACCGGTTCTGAATATCGGTGATTGCCAGAGATAGCATTCAACTGCATTAGGCCTGCTATCGTAGATGAATTCTGACCGTCTATTGAATGCTAGAAAAATACTTAACGGGAGATTTATTGCGCAGTGATTCATCAGAAATAAATTGTGAATCTTTGTTCTAAGAGGAGTATAGTAGAGGAGCACTGTTAGTGCGAATCCGTTTCCCAAAACACCGAATATCGCAAATGTAATACAGACACCATCAAGAGCTTTAGTTTTGTCATAATCACCTAGCTCAGAATCCAAGTAATAGCTTTCCGTTACTTCTAAGCCTAGAGTAGATGTGCTTTGATTAACCTCGACTTCTAGCATATTTAATACAAAATTGTTAAAGAGCACTAAGAGATGATGCAGTTTTCTTCTAGAATTAATCTATTGAGGCTTAGAGTAACTTTCACAGTCAAATTTATTGAAGCTTCAACATTGCAGGGCTAGACCTAATTCTCTAGGCCTAACCTATTGGCAAGAATATTAACATTAAGCATCGTTACTTTCGTAAATGAATTCTGATCGTCAATTGAAGGCTACAGAACTGTACATGTATTTAATGGAAGATTTATGCAGAGTGATTTTTCACCAACCACTTCGGTTCCCGTCGCTTCCAGTAGGCCCTATATGCAGAGGATATTTAAACTCTTGCTGTCCGGCCTAAAACAAAGATAAGCATCAATTTAAGAGTATTATATAATTATTTTCAATGGACTTTGTTAAAAAAACATCTATTCTTGAACAGTCTTAGTATGGAGTATATTAGAGATGGGAATTTTATGAATTTCAAGAGTTCGGTTTGGTATGTTGAAAATGAAAGTTCGGTTCGGGTTCGGTTAGCAGTTGACAATTTGAGAGTTCGGTTGGTTTGGGTTCGGCTTGCATCTCATAAGAGTTCGATTCGAGTTTGAAATGGTTTGGTTCGGATAATGCTTCAATTGTTTAACATTATTTATAAAAAGCATGGTTATGATAGACCTATTTAAGTGATTTATGGCCAATGTTCTTATAAAATACATGAAGTAGTGTTAACCGTCACATTTTTCGCCTGAGTAAAAATATGGCAGTAAAAAATAAGAAAGGTGGCCTATATTCTTTTTTACTTCTTAAAATATTCAAAGTTGACAAACAAATGTTCGTAATATAGATATTTAGCTTTCCTATTGTATCTTAAATATTCTCCTTGATTAGGCCTATAACCAGCAAATAGAATGCTTCATCAATTTCAAAATGAATTTTGTCATTATGCCTATACATGTATATTCGAAACGTTTATAATTAAGTGGAATTGTCTTGGCTAAAATTTCATCCAATCTTTCAAAGACAAATGCAATTTATCAACATAGAAATGTCAAATAAGGACGGTTTGGTAAAGACATGTGTATTTCCAGAAATGTAATCATGATATATACCATTTTCTTTCGATTGAAACAGTAATAAACTTCAAAATTTACCTTAGGGTTTCAAATTTGAAATTCTCATGTTAATTATGAAATTATGAAAATAGTTAAGAAAATTATTGCATTGCTGTGGTGCCAAAATTATTTGCTCCAGATAGATTTAACACATAAATGTTTGTAAATCTGACTGCAATAATGTTAAGATGGCACTCTAAAATTAGACAAATTTCATAAGTTGAATTTCAATAAATAATATAACTAGCGGTGAGTGTTTAGTTCACCAGAATTTTTATATCGAAAAGTTTACATTTTATAAAACTATTATTATAGCTACTAACTTAATCAGCATTCAGGGTCAGATTACACTGTAAACACAAAATAAATGAAATGGTCATTCATGTTTCTATACTTCATTTATAATTTCTCTCTCTCTCTAATGTTCAGCTAATTGGATGGTCCAGGGTGCATCATCATACTCAGAGTTTGTATTAACGCTCCACAAATAGCACTCTATTGATTAACAAGTTAATGATGACTGATAATCACCATACTATAACTGGGTCATAGGCATACTATAACCAATGACGGGAAATGTGAGACTGAAATATGCAGTAGGATTGCACATGCATAAGCGCCTTTGGTGATTAGGAAAGAACTTTTAACAAAAAGTCTAAAGAAAGACAAAAAGATAAAGATAGTGAAAACTTTGGATTGTACCACGCTTTTGTATGGATGTGAAACATGGACCATAAGGAAGGAAGATATTAGGAAACTAGAGGCATTGGAAATGTGGATTTGGAGAAGAATGGAGAGGATTAGCTGGACTCAAAAGGTTACAAATGAGGAAGTTCTGGAGAGAGTTGATACAGATAGACAGCTGATAAATGTATTAAGAAATAGGAAGAAGAGTTGGATAGGGCACATTCTAAGGAGAAAGTCTATTAATAGAGGTCATAGAAGGTAGAATGAAAGGGAATAGAGGCAGGGGCAGGCTACATTAGGTATGTTTTAAAGACCCACGCATATATGGAAATGAAGAGGAAAGCGGAAGACAGAGAAGAGTGGAGGCGTTATATACCATGGACCTGCCGGTAGGCAGTGCACTAAGAGAGATAGGTGACTGTTAATCCCTTGACAAAAGCCATATATGTCTTATTTATATCTTATGAAGTCTGAATCTTGAGAAAAGTATGGCTTCTGTGGTGGTTTCGCTTTGCCTAACTTCGTTTTGGCTACACTTATAATTTCACATGTAAATCGCCAAGCACTTATCAATCGGGTCTACCCTTGTTAAGAATCTTTTATATTTATATCTTACCTAATAATAGCGCTCCAAGAGACTTAAATTCTCTTAAGGATCGGTCAGTTTAAATTTACTGACGTTACTTCAATATACAGCATAGATGAAAAAAACGTTTTTTACGTTTTTTATCTTTAAAAGAACGCGTTTTTTACGTTTTTTACATTTTGTAAAATAAAAATCGTAAAAAAACGTAAACCGTTTATTTACGTTTAAGAATTTTCATTAAGAATTTTCTTGTATTGATAATTATGAACAACTGACAGTGTGGCTGTATGTGACCTGAAAGTATTTGTTTCTGTTTGTATGGAGTCTATGGACATACTTTAGAACTTTAGATCAAGTCTAGTTGTAATAAAATTGTTAGTGTTATGGAATGAAAGCATGGTAATATACAGGGTGCGCATTAAAAAGATATCCTCCTAGCACAATTGCGATAGCTTAGTCAATTCTTAATATTTTGCCTTGAAATTTTAAGGTTCTCTTGTGGAGGAATTGAGCCACAAGCTGACCAAATTGTGTAAAAATATTTTTAAGGGAACCGGAGTTATCCAAGTTTTGCGAAAAAATAGATTTTTTTCATTTAACACGTAACGTAAAACGCCAATTAGAATCAATTCCTTTTTGAAAATGTGCTGACCCTGAAATGGGCCGTTAGATGATGACGCCTCTGATATTGTGCTACAATGTATTACACTAACACTATTCTGCCGAAATTGATTGAACACTGCAACAAGTTAAAGTTTATAGTCAAAAAGTTTTTTAGTCAAATGATTTAATTTTTCAACAGGACGGCGCGCCGGCTCACTCTTCACGTCTTGCGCAATACTTTCTTGTACAATACAGGCCAGATTTAATAAAAATGGATGATTTGCCTCCTAATTCTCCAGATTTTAATCCACCTGATTCTTTGTCTGTAGACCCATGTTGGAAAAGTATCGTGCTTTCAAGCCCAAACCCAGAAACACAATGAAATTAAAGGCTGTTCTTCAAGAGATCAGGAAAGACCTACCACAGCAGTCCATTGACAGCGCAATTTTATCTGTAAGAAAAGACTTCTAACCGGCATTAAAGCCCAGGGCGTTCATTTAGAGCACACATTGTAGCACAATATCAGAGTCGTCATCATCTAACGGCCTTTTTCAGGGTCAGCACATTTTCAAAAAGGAATTGATTCTAATAGGCGTTTTACGTTGCGTGTTAAATGAAAAAAATCAATTTTTTCACAAAACTTAGATAACTCCGGTTCCCTTAAAAATATTTTTACAAAATTTGGTCAGCTTGTGGCTAAATTCCTCCACAAGAGAAACTTAAAATTTCAAGGCGTAATATTAAGAATTGACTAAGCTATCTCAATTGTGCTAGGAGGATATTTTTTAATGCGCACCCTGTATAGGCAAGCCTACGTGTACGCTACTAACGTTTTTTTAAACGATTTTTTACGTTTTTTATTTTTTTGGTAAAAAACGCGCTTTTTAACGTCTTTTATTTTTGGTTAGAGCGTTTTTTCATCTATGATACACAGAGTGAGTAAAAAAGTGATAACACCTGAAAAAGTTTGAATATCTCAGGCTATTGTAATATTTTCAAATCAAACTTTTCTAAAGGAGTAATTGTTGATGGGGTGGCCAATTTTCATAAATTTTAATGTATAGATTGGCCAGTTATACAAGTTTCAGTAGAGAAACCCCCCATTTTTACCTAAAAATGGCGTTTGCTGCAAAGGTAAGGGCAAATTGCACTTCATTGGCGAGAAGGTAAAGGTGAACGCTCAGCATTACGTCAATTAGAGATGAGAATCGAACCGAAACCGAACCGAACCCTAAAATCTTAAATTTTGACCGAACCGAACTCGAACCCAGACTCTGACCGAACCCGAACCGAACCCGAACCCAGACTCTGGAAATTCATAAAATTCCCATCTCTAACGTCAATACTTTACTTCCCTAGCTGTTTGATGATTGCGATGCTCTTCTATCAAACGGTTTCATCTTTCAGCAGTATGATGCTCCGGCACATGCATCTCGTCAAGCACAGGAATGGATCAGCGAGAGAAATCCGGATTTCATCAAGAAGAATGAATGGCCTCCAAACTCTCCCGATCTAAATTCTCTGGATTACCATGTCTGGGGAACCTTGCTGCATCTCTATCAGAAGCACCAGCCAAAGCCTAAAAACAAGACAAAACTGTAGGAAGTGCTACAATAGATTTGGGTGAGACTGTCCCAAGCTGGAATTAACAAGACTGTCCTAGCGTTCCTAAAGCTACTCCAGTCCTGCGTAACAGCTGGAGGAAAGCTATATACAACTGGTTCTTGCCGAACCACCACAACGACCCTTTTCAGGGCCAAAAAATTAAATTAAAATACATTTTTTATTTACATTACATTTAAAAGGGGGGGGGTTGCTCTGCTGAAACTTTCATAACTGGCCAATCTATGTATTAAAATGGATGAAAATTGACCACTTATTAAAAATTAGTCCTTAGTAATTTGGTAAAAGTTTGATTTGAAAATATTAATACAGCCTGAGATATTCAAACTTTTTGCAGGTGTTATCACTTTTTATAACTCACCCTGTATTTCGCACTAAAGCTAAAAAGCTTAGCATTATAAAATAAACTAAAATGTTTACGAAGAAGAGCAATTAAGTATCTGCAAAAAGTGTAAAGAAAGTTAAGCTAATATTAACGTTATCGTCAGTTTCATCTCTCATTACAATAAAATTATATTACATGTGCATTATGTCAAACTCTAAATTATGTTCAGTAACATGTATCTTTTTGAATAAAGATAATACTAAGCTTATCTACATGCAACTACAATTAATACAATCACTGAGAATTCACAGGCGCCATGGTTTCCGTGAAGACCAGACGGATATAATTTGTCTAACTTAGAATAACAGTAGCAGCGCTTCAGCGTCCTGTCAAATGTTTGCGCAGAACTACAGTACTGTATTTTTCAAAATAGCTTAAAGAAAATTAAGAAACAAACTCATCAGCAGATCATAAATGGACGAATGAAGACGAGCTTCTACGCATGTTCTCTTTAGCACAGCACGGTCAGCTTCAAAACATCATTACATTAGGTGTCAGGTACCAGCAGAGAATGAGAATGCATTTATTTGCATTAAACTGACAATACAATTCTTTAGAATAATAAAGGTTTAATAATAAAGGCTTAACGTCCGTTTTCTCATGCAAGGATGATGTCTGGGACGTCCCCCATCACATGTCACTACAAATCGATTCACCCCAAACGATATGAAAAAACATGTACTGAAGAGAAAAAAACAGACCCTAAACGGTGCCGGTCGATGATCAAAAAGCAGTCAGGCAAGAAGAAAAGTCTATGGTGGGAAGAGATATGTTTTCAACCTATAACGGAAAGTGGAAGTAGTACTGTAGAATAAATAATGCAACTTTGCTGTATTGTACATTTGCAGTATCATAATTGGAATTCTGTATAACGAATGTTCAGAAAATAGCATACTAAATGGCTTTGTCTTTCAGAGCCAAGCCATTGATTTGAAGAGGTCCATAGTTTCGAATCTCAGCCATACCTAGCTTTCAGACGCTTAACTGTGATGAATAAATGGATGTAACTCATAGGCCTACGGCATAAAACGTGCAGATATGATAGCGTCATTGAATGAAGTCTACGACAGTAAACACAACTAATCTGAATGATTTCTGGCAGCTTCTCGTTTGAGAACCTCCTCTCGATCGACACGTGCAGTCTATTTTCTATAGGTCTATTTTCCATTTGCCCGGACAAAACACGAGAACACTTCTCAGCTTCCATTCTTAGAAAATTCTCTATCGTTGATATTGAGAAGCGGAAATGCTTGGATTCCCTTTGAGTCAGATTCTTGCTCAACAAAAGGAACGGTGAGTTTGGATCTGTAGGGTTTATATCTGTTAATTTAAATTAATACACCAGTAGCCTACGCAATAAAACACTGGCTTCACAGCAGAGTCTTCGGGTTTGGAGAAAAGACACAATTGCGAGTTTGGCTCAAAGCTATAAAAGATCTAGATTATATATTTGTTTTGTTGAGAATTTGAAATTATGCATATATAATTAATTCATTATTAGTTATTATGAATATAATTTATGTTGTTATAATGCATGTCTGCTATTGGCCAGAGAGTGGTCAGAGCTGCAGAGTATTGAAGCTGATTGGTCAGTTACCAAATGACCAAGCTTCATCTGGGGTAGAATACCGGAGATTCGTGTAAGAGAGAGATTATTCAAGTTGTGGTGGCCGGACGGGCCAGTCCACACGGCGTAGGCCGAGGGCCGAAACCGGAGTTGAATCCGAATTTTTGATACCGGGTGGTCCAGAATAAATGAAACTACTTTGAAGGTTTATAACTTTGACAATTTTTATCCAATCCAAACGTCCTACTTCATACATTAAATTAAATACAATTCTCTTTTCTATTCACTTGCTAAATATCTAAGAGATACTAATAGAAATGTTTGAGAATAACACTGTTAAAAAGAAATAAAGAAATGATCATTAGTCGCCGATATGTAATTTTCAATGAAATTGCGTGAAAACTCAAAATCTAAAAATCAAAAATTCAAGATTGTGCATCAGGCCTTAACTATTTCAAAAAGCGCATTGCAATTTCTATCAATGTCCTAAATGAATTGAGAATTAATTGAACAAATGTCAATATGTCCACCATGTGCCCGAACTACTGCATTCACCCGCTGGGACCACTGATCAATTGCAGAGTCCACGAGTGTTTGACAGATTTCAGCCCAAAGGAGGCAATGACTCATTTCCAATGGCGGATCCAGGGGGGGCCCAAGGGGCCCGGGCCCCCCCCCCTTAGGCTCGACGAAAAAAAGTAAAACTATATTTTCATTGCTTCTATGGCAATTTCTGGGCTTAAATTTGTTTTAAGGACGTTAGGGGGTTAGGGGGGGGTTAGTACGAGAGGGAACTCGAACAGTCCCACTACCTCGAATTTGTTCAAATAGGGGCCCATATAATGGAAGGAGGCCCGGAAAATGTTGACAGTTTCACTAGCTCTCAATATTCACTTTAACAACTGTATAAGAGAAAAAAGAGTGTAAGTTAAAAATGTGAACTCAGTCCCGGAGCAGAGGTGCAAACAACCTTGGCTGAGATCGAGGGTTTAAGCCCCCCCCCCCCACCTGCCGCCAAAATTAGGTCACTTTTGCAATTGGTCCAGATTCGTTAAGTTTCTTCAGAGCTGAAAAATTTAACCTAATTTTTTCCTAAACAAATGTAGGATTTTAGGCAATTTAGGTGTTCCTCTCATTTTAGTACGGGTATGAGTGGGGGGGGGGGGGTAAGATACGGCGATACACTAATTCTATGAGCCGAGCGCAGTATGCTGAACTGTTGAGCCCTCCCCCCCACACACACACACAGAATTTTTTCTGGTTGCGTCACATGTCCCGAAAAAGGCGGGGCGTAAGCAAAAATTTGTACACTCTCCAAAAAAGGTTTCGGGCCCCCCTTAAAAAATTTCTGGATCCGCCCCTGCTCATTTCAAATGTTCAACGTCGTGAATTGGCTCACGATAGACTAATTGCTGAAGACAATAGTAAACAATCGAATTGTAAATCGGGTTCAAATCTGAGTGGGGCTGTTAGGTGGCCGGTGCTACGGTTCAATAACACCGGCAGGTTTACTTTCATACAGGCGATCGTATGACAAGAAAATTATATATCGGCGATTAATGGAATTTTCTCAAACAAATTAGTATAAAGAATTGGCTTTAATTAAGTGTATCAAGTAAGACGTTTGGATAAAAATTGTCAAAGTTATTAGCCTTCAAAGTTGTTTCATTTATTCTGGACCACTCTGTATTTCAGGGATTGTATGTTTAGATCTTATATTCAGTTTTAAGTTTTAGTGTTCGTACATATTGAATTGTAATGCTGTTTCTATTTACTATTAAATTGTGAGATACTATTTAGAAATCTGTGCCTTGACTTCGATGTTTTATCAGTAAGGATCAATCAGAGAGAGCCTCACAACTACATGTACTTCAGATCGCGGTCCCACACATCTCTGAGAAATACCATCTCATGTGTACTATTTAGAGCAGGCCTAGGCATTAAATTGCAGTCACGGACCGAATAAACGTCCTATGCTGTGCTCCCACAGCGAGTTGCGAGGCAGAAGGCAGCATCAGCGACGCGAGTTCCTTATAGTTTGCCAGCAGTTTTTTAGCCTATTTATAAAATAAATCTTAGATTTATGTTTAAAATAATCGCAAAAAATTAGCTTTAACGTCAATTCCATGGTCAATGTTATAGTAACGTGCAGCTACATGTAAATATTCTATTAACTCCTTTTGAGCACTATATTGAGAATTACTGAGCATTATTTTTAAACACTTTTTGAATCCGTTTCCTTTGCGACTCTTTGATGGCTGCAATCGTAAAATTTTTGAGACTCTTTGTCTAATTATATTTTATTTTAAACTGTTGTTTTGTTGGTAAATTTTCATGCGATACTAATTTTCAATTCGATTGTTCTCCATCTGAATTTGTCATAAACGCTTTAACTTTAAATGTCGATTTATTTTTTATTTTAAAACTTATTTTAATTTAAAAGTCTATGACTAGGCCTTCATTAAAATAGAATAGATAATGTAGACTAAATTATCTTTAGCTTAGTTACATTTTTCTGAAGAATTCGCAATAAATGAAACATAAGCCATCTAATTTCTTTTCTGAATATGCGACGATAAGAAGTGATAGGAAGATATAGTTTTGTGCATCTCAGAGATAGACTTATCGTTTGGCAAATGTATGTAAAACACGGAGAATAAAAACAAAGGATGCTTAAAACCTGAATTAAGACTGGAAATTATTCCATAATGATGCAGGCTACTATAATTAATAAATAATTGAATTTAAAAAATATTGACGTATGCTACTATAGACCTAGCGAAGATTTATAATTCGCCAAGATTGATATGCGACAACACTTTTACAGTTAGAAGTAATAAATATCATATTAATTATAACATTAACGCAATAGGTCTCGTGCTTTCGAAGATTAGCGTGCCAACAATAGGGTTATACATTGCAATGAAGTAATCCTCAATTAGTGTCAATTTTTTCACCGTTCAAGTTAATTAGTTTAATTCTAAGTAATTCTACTTAGGCGTGTAAGATTTCTGATCACTTAATAGTAGAATGTTAGATTTTCTTATTTAACATTCACATAAAATTTGAGTATTATTGCAATGCACTTAACAATCCGCATAATTTGCGGTTGTATAAAATTTGGTATTCTGTTCTTGACTATTTGAGTAAACCTCTTTGTGTTTTATAGGCCTACTGAGAATAAAAAACCAAATGTTAAATAATTATGATGTTATTTCAATTTGTCTTGGCTCAGTTTAATACCGTCAACAAACAGCATCTATTGCCGTTTGTCACGCCATCCAATCAAACGGCTGACGGATTTAACGGCGCTATCCTCGACGTAGCATGACCTAATCTATGCTCTTTGCTTGAATTTGAGTCGTTTATGACATTATGTCACCATGAGTAAATATTTGAAAATGTAATGCATGATGTAAGCAATATGTTTTATTTCTGTCAATATTTCTATATTACCTATCCCTTGGCTTCTTAAATACAATCCATTAATAACCTGAATTGGTCTCTGGACTGGCTAAAAATTTCAAGTCGTCAATGTTTGAGTACAAGAGTGCAATTTGCATAGTGCATATTATATAAACTTCAAAATAATTAGAGAAAATTCAATGTGTCCATTTCTACCACATAATTGCCATACAATTATATTTACTACCATATTCTCCTCTTCACTATCTCCTAAACCTTCACTCTCTTCTCTTCAGGCAATCTCTCTAATCTAACACCATGTACATCTTTGAAATCTTTCAAATAATTTTTCTCAGCAATATTTAAATTTAATTCAAAATTTCAATTATAAAAATTACCACTAACATAAAAGAAGTAGTCCTAGAGCGACCGTACTGAAAAATAATTCAGTACAGTTGAACTTAACGTCAACTGTGTGTCATATGGATGGCTACATCGGCGAGAGGTATGACTGAAAGTATGATGAAACCCAGGCAAGCGTTAAAACCATAAATCATTAACCCAACATAGGAATATCTTAACATACCAACGTCTCTAGACAAATAGCTATAAATATCACTTTTGTATATGCTACAACGTACAAGATCTATATTTATACAATCATCTAACTGCTTAGAACATTCAAGACTGCATACAATCACTGTGAATTTCACTCACTACATCAATCAATCAATGAAATACTTATTAAGCAACATACGAACATGGAATACTCAATCTCAACACACTTTAGTATAGACACACGTTCTAACTGATTTGAACATAAGATGAAGCTAATTGTACGCAGTTGCTTTGACACAGTCTCGCAGAATTTAAAACGTCCTATATACTACAGTTCTTTCTCATCTTTTCTTGAATCCATACTTCTTACGCTCATAGAAGAGATCCGTCTTAGCGCTGCCGAGGTTAACGATCTTCGGACATCCGTCTCTCTGCAAAATGTACAATATAACAAATTTAGCTAAATGTAACAATGTTAATAACTTGATATGGCAGCTGCTTCAGTTAATTTAGCTTAATGTAGTAATGTTAATAACTTGATATAACAGCTGCTTCAGTTCTCTATCCTTTCTCTCCTAAAAGCGAGGAGTCCCAATGCCAAACTTCAGTAACAGTTTAAAATAAAACAGTGATTCTAAGTCAGTTTCATATCAAGTTAAGACTATATGAACTTTTAACCATATTGGTAAAAACTGCACGAAAGGTTTAAAGCTAAGAATTAATTGTTTCAGTGCTATAAGGATTCTGTCAGAGAATGTTTACAACACTGAAAAAAATTTCATAAACTTTTTTATCAGAAAATATATCAGTTAGGTTTGAAATATTCAAATGGATCAGCCGCAGTAACAATTACAAAGGGAAGCAAGAATGATCTAAATTGATCTACATTTTAAAATTATTTTGATGCCACAATTTTAAGTATTAAACCTGTAATCAATATCTGCAATGTCTGAACGATCTCAGAGCAAATTTTACAATTACGGGCAAGGCACATAACGTCATATGTAGTTCACTAAGAGGTTGTTTAAATTCCATGCTTCCAATGATTTACACATCTCAATCACATTGACTGAACTCGCCTAAATCCTTATTTTTGTACAATGAGCTTTCGTTTCAAAAGTCAAGCTTAACACTGACAGTTTCCTGTCTTTGAGAGCAGGTCAGTGACTGAAAGAACACTAAATTAGAACCCTGCACCTACTGATCTGCAGTTAGGCACAGGTGTAATCAATAATCATAGGTATACTGGCTCATCCTGTATTAGCATAGCTTTTTATAAATATTTAGTTATTGATTGTAGAAAATGAATGACAAGAAATCAGCCACAAAACCTTACAAAGCACTTTCAGCACTTTACTACACGTACTTTAGAATATAAAATTAGTTGCCTGGTGTAAATTTCGAAGGTATATTGACCTAGTTAAATTAATGATAGTCAATACTAAGATAAGCGACGATTTTTAGTTTAAATTTCTCAACTTGTAGACTCAGTAATGGTTAATCCATAGTTTCTGTTATTATGTTCGTTATTATTCATCTTTCCTTGTTCTTTTCTTACTGTCATATATTTTGGTTAATAAAGATCATAATATAAGTGACAAATGAATCAGATACAAACATCTTTCTCAGTAATGGTGCACTCCTTGCAGTAGTAGGCATCAGACACCCCTGGACCCCCGCAGATTACGCATCGACCCTGATACGAACCGTAATTACACTCGTCACATATACGCACCAGCGTGCATGGCCTCACGTAGGAATCACATATAACACACCTCCCATCACCTGCTCATATAACACACATCTCATCACCTGCATATATAACACACATCTCATCACCTGCTCATATAACACACCTCCCATCACCTGCACATATATCACACCTCCCATCACCTGCACATATAACACACCTCCCATCACCTGCACATATAACACACCTCCCATCACCTGCTCATATAACACACATCTCATCACCTGCACATATAACACACCTCCCATCACCTGCACATATAACACACCTCCCATCACCTGCACATATAACACACCTCCCATCACCTGCTCACGTAACACACATCTCATCACCTGCACATATAACACACCTCCCATCACCTGCACATATAACACACCTCCTTCAGTAGTGCAGTAACTATGCCGAACTAGACTGGGGAATTATACATAGTACCATACTGAATTATATCATAGTGGATTATAAAGAGAACCAAAGTGAATTATACATAGAACCAAACTGACCTAAATGCAGAACCATACTGAATTATACATAGAACCATAGTGGATTATACATAGAACCATAGAGTAGAACCATACTGAATTATATATAGAAGTTAGAACCATAGCGCTAAGTAAGATACTTACATTTTTCACAGACTCGACCAATAGCTGCAAAATACAATCAAATAATATATTTTGAATAAGATATATAATTTAGTATATATAATTTGAAATTAAAACAAACCTAGGAGCCAAAATGCAGCTATACATACATAGGCCTAGTCAGAAAAACAGCATCAGAAAGTACATGGCCTCGAAGGACAATGAAATAGTTAAATAATTAATTAGACAATAACACTAGAAAAAATAATACCCTCTTTGACATGATGCAGAGGTTATAGAATTGATTTTAAAATACTATGTAATTTGTATACATGACCAGTAAATTAGTAATTTATTCAAATAAATTCAATTAATTATAAATTAATTTAATTACTTTCCAAATTTTAAAATTATCTAGAATACCTGTTTTCATTATTAATTTATGAGTTTATTATTATTTTTGCAATATTCTGTGTAATTATTACACAGAATAAAATTTATATTACAACAAGAACAAAAACACGATTAAATGGGCTTATCTTCAAACATCTGTTGCAATAAGTATCTGCAAATCGGTGATTAATAAAAAAATAAAGTAACAGAACTCTGGAGTTGCTTTAAGTTTCAACTAATATAAATGTCGGTTAGCAGCTCAAGGGTACATGTCTGTAAAGTCCTAGTTATGTGGTTATGGAAGGTTAAATATTTATCAAGGATAGCACCGAGATTCTTAACTGAAAAAACCGCTGCTATTGGTATACCCAATGTAACCCAATTTAACCGCTGCTTTTGGTATACCCAATGTAACCCAATTTCTCCACTGTTATTGGTATACCCAATATACCGACATTTCCACCGGCTGGAGCCAGTGGCAATGTCAGTAAGATATTCAACAGAGGATCAGTATGTGCGGGGTTCAAATCCTGGGCTCACCTGCCACTTACATCACTTTCAAGTGAGAAAACTGACATTAACATTACCTTTTTAAACCTTTACCCTACGACAAGGAAAGTTTGCCCATTCCGCTTTAGTAGCCGTTGAGATGTCTCAAGACACAGGAATTCTGTCTTAGATCATTTGGCTAAGCCTCATGCAATAATATAGATATAGTCAGTGAATGCTCTCGAGAATAGCTTTTAAAAAGTATTAGAAAAATTGTATTGAGGTGCTAATTGTTCATGCCTTGTGTCGGTATGCAGGCAGATTTAGTGCAGTAATTAATGTTTGTGCATATGCGTGTGTGTATTTGGGTTTCAATGTGTCTATTATTGTATATATACAGCCGTATAAAAGTGTGCGTGAGTTTATGTATGCATATATGTGTGTGTATGTGTGTGTATGGGAGCGTATGTGTGTTTGTATGCGTGTAGATGTATGTGTGTACATGTGTATATAGTGATTGTGCAGATCTGTTGGTGTATGTAGTTATGTGTGTGTGTGCATTGTGTTTTTATGTAGACATATTTATAAATATCAATGTGTATAATAAGTGGGTAATGCTTCTGTATGAGTGAATGTGTTGTGTTGGAGTTGATAGGCATGTGTTAAAGACTTAAATGTATCTCTTTTGTATTTTTCCTTTACAATTATTTTACTAAATTACGACTAAATGGTATTTCAAGTCTTCATGACTTCTTGAACCAGTATAATTAAATTTTAAAAGTAAGTTAAAAATGGGAAAAGATATGTTATGGTGAAATTATAAGTCATTAATATCTAAAGGAATAAGCGAATTGTGCCAAGTTTTGCAAAAATAAAGTTACTGTTTAACATCAAGAAAGCTGAAACACTGATATACTGAGTTTACATTCACATGTAATATGGAGTTAGTTTATTATACGTAGTCCATGCGTTGTCACTGATTTTATGCCGGGAACCTTGAAATCAAAATACAATTTGACTTACCGACTCCAGGCTGCTTTCGACAAAATATTAAATCAGGATGATGTTTAGCCATCTCGTATCGGAAAATTAGAGCCTTGTGAGTCAAAAGTGAACTTTTAATTAATTCTGGAATATAAATTGACCAAAGTAAACACTCTTGTACAAAAACAAACAATGTTGCCATCCACTAAATTTAAATATCTAAACCAACGAAGTATTAGAGTGAACTTATATACAAAAGTAAAACACGCATTATAGTGAATAATCAACTATGTTGATATCTATCACTTTTAAAACCACATGTTTAATCCGTTAGGAAATTAATACATATTATATACACCTATAAATTATATATATATATATATTATATATATATATATATATATATATATATATATATATATATATATATATATATATATATATACTATATATTATATACTTTTTATATACCTATGGTCTAAAATTAAAGCCAAATTTTAAATGTTGAGTTGTCTCGAACATTAGATATACAAAGTTTAAGCTTTCCATTTCTTAATAACACCAATGACACCAATCAAGTGACGAAGTCATTACAGAAGATGTTAGACCTTAGAATTTGCTAGACGGTTAAAATCAGGGAGGTTAGATGATATTATTACTCTAAGGTTAAAATCATAGAATATAGAATTACGTTTTAATTCTTTGTTCAATTAAAAATTGTGAAATATATAAAAATCTAAAATGAAATAAATAACAATTAAATTTTACAGTGAATAAAACTGTGATTATCGTGAATAATAAGTGATTATGACGATATATTGGTGTGATTCTTAGGAGCGCTGCAGGTTACAGATTGCAAAATTATCTAAGATGTCTTCAAAATTTTAGGATTTTTCAATTCATTGCAATACTAGCTAGCACCTACAGGAAAACTAAAAATATCATTAAAAGCGTAGACATATTACAATTTTCAACTCCTTCTGAAAAGGAGGTGGTAGATGATGTCTTGGACGACACAGAACTAATTTTGGTTGTTCTGATTGTTGTTGTTGTTTTAAGATAGTGCGAAACTAATAAATTAATTCATCTGATGTTTATACAACGAAGAGTCGAGAAAACAGCACCCTAAATTAAAACATTTCAAACAAAGTCTTTGAAAAAAGCAAAAAAAGTCAGTAAAATCATTGAAAATATTAATATCTGAGACATAAAATTTAGACATCTGATGGAAAATTCAATTGTTTTATACTAACTTCATTGAGTTTGAGATGGATCAGCTAGCGAAAAGACGAATTAAAGACGTTAAGAGAAAAGCACGACCAGGTAACTTCTATGCTTAAATTTTTCATTAAACATTTTCTAGAGGTTCTAATCGTCAGTGTTGTATAGTCTCTCTTAGTGCACTGCCTATTGGCAGGTCCATGGTACATAACGCCTCCACTCTTCTGTCTTCCGCCTTCCTCTTCATTTCCACATATGAGTGGGTCTTTAAATCATCTAACATACCTAATCTCGGCCTGCCCCTGCCTCTTTTTCCTTCCATTCTACCTTCTATGACCTCTTTTAATAGACCTTCCCCCCTTAGAATGTGTCCTATCCATCTCTTCTTCCTATTTCTTAATACATTTATCAACTGTCTATCTGTGCCAACTCTCTCCCGGACTTGCTCATTTGTAACCTTTTTAGTCCAACGAATCCTCTCCATTCTTCTTCAAATCCACATATCCAATGCCTCCAGTTTCCTAATATCTTCCTTCCTTAAGGTCTATGTTTCACACCCATATAATAGCGTGGTCCAGACCAAAGTTTTCACTATCCTTATCTTTGTGTCTTTCTTTAGACTTTTTGTTAATAGTTCTTTTCTACTAAAAACCGCTTTTGCTTGTGCAATCCTACTGCATATTTCCGTCTCACATTTCCCGACATCGGTTATAGTATGACCCAAATATTTGAAACTCCTTACCTGTTCCAATTTCGTACCATTTATTGTTATATTAACTTCACCTTTATTATTGGACACTCTCATAACCTTCGTCTTTTTTATATTAATCTTCATGCCATATCTCAAAGCCGTATCATTCAGCCTATCCATTATCTTCTGCAATCCAATCTTGCTGCCCGCTACCATTCCTTGGTCATCTGCAAATCGTACATCTTGTAACAAATTCCCTCCTACTTTTATTCCTTCTTCTAAGTCTTCCATGGCTTCATCCATCATTGCCTCAGTGTAAGTGTTAAACAGCAGCGGCGAAATGCTACAACCTTGTCTCCACGTCCTATTTCACCTTCTTCGGAGTATTCTTGTTGGACTTTGATTACTGCTTTTTCATTCATTTACAAGTTCAAAATTAGTCTTCTATCTCTCCATTCAATTCCTATTCTTTTTAAGATATTCATCATTGTTATCCAATCAATCCTGTCAAAGGCCTTCTCGAAGTCTACAAAGCATACAAAAACGTCATTTCCATATTCTAGGCTTCTTTTGCAAGGAACCCGCATTACCCCTATTGCTTCTCTTGTGCCACATCCTTTCCTAAAACCAAATTGTGTCTTGCTCAATATCATCTCAGCTTTAGACTGAATGCGATTATTGACTATCTTTAATAAGATCTTCGATGCATGAGGTATTAAGCTGATTGTTTTGTAATCTTGATAAAAAAAAGCGGCTTTACATTTGAAAACCTATGGATATGTCAATAGCCAAATTTTTAATACATAACAAAATATTATGATGGGCCACCTGCTTTTCAAACCTTATCTGCCTAGACTTATAGTACATTGGCCTACATCATTTCAATAATTAGCTTTGAAATTTCTTTTCATAGTCTAGGTCAATGGTTCCCAACCTGCTTACCCCACTGACATCTATTTTTTTCCTTTCAGTTGGCGACCCTTGAGTTTTTAGCAGTCTTCATTCTTTAATTAGAATTAATTAAAGAATATTTAGAAGATTTTTATTCTATTTTAATGACAACAGTCATATAGGGGCTAGACTACTTCTTTTAGTCCCGTGATGTCAACCATGCTAAAAAGAGCTCGACTGTCTGCTGCATGGATTATTTGTTTCGAGAATTTAGCCTTATCTAGCTCTCTCTCTCTTTCTCTTTCTCTTTCTCTCTCTCTCTCTCTCTCTCTCTCTCTCTCTCTCTATCTCTCTCTCTCTCTCTCTCTCTCTATATATATATATATATATATATAGCCTATATATATATATATATATATATATATATATATATAGGCTATGTATAGGCTATATATAGCCTATATGAGGCGTTGTGATTTTACTGCCACTTTACTGCCCAACAAATTGGATCAGTAGGACCATTTGGGACCCTAATTCTCATACAGTAAAATGGCTGCAGCCTGCCGGCACTATAAGATGTTTAAAGCATGGATTAGTATATATTGTTGATAAAGTCACAGTGATGATGTATGATGTGATTTAGTTACATAATTTGCTAATTGTTGGGAAATTGTGCTTTTTTACTGTTGAGATTAATAGCAGGCAGCTGAGCTACTACTCTGATTTGATGACCCCCGAATCATCCCGACCTACCCGACCTACACCGTGAAAACCCCTGGTGTAGATGAAATACCAGCATAAACTTCAAAGCTTAATTATAGCCTTTGATCTACGTCATATAACCCGTTGGGCCGCCTTTGTCAACTAGTTAAGGACCTGTTCATTGGGCCTTGAATTTAATTGGCTCAACCTGCAATGTTATACAATTTGATTTTATACGAGAGTCTGTAGTGTCTTTTGTTTTATTATACTTTGTATACGTGTACATGTAGTTTTTGATAGATTAATGATTATATGAAATCTGTCTTACAATATTGTTAGCGAAGTAAAAGTTTATAGTAAAATTTAAACAGTTCGCAATTTTGACCTAGAAAAGTTATGAAATATAATATGAATTATATTTAATATTATTTCTATAGGACTTATTTTCTGGAAAATTTTTCCAAAAACGGATTCTAGAAACAACAATAAAAGAACCCTTCTCTCGCTCGCTCTCTCTCTCTCTCTCTCCTTCTCAGGCTCATACTCAAGATGTCATTACTCAATAAAGGGCGCACCATATCTGGCTTCTGATTCACTTGCAGGGTTTGACCAGGAAGGTTGCACCGGCCGCTTTTTCGTTTATTTCATAATTTTTAAAATATATATTAGTCAATTTTCTGATAATACTAATACTGGTCTATTTGTTCTTTAAGGGGGGAGGGGCGAAATTCTTTATACAGTGTCCACTTTTGGTTTGTTTAACATCAGGAGGACGTACAAAATTTGTATGCAATTCTTTAAAATTTTCTTCAGAAATAAAGGAGAACCTTTTTGGACGTTCATATTGGATTGGAACCGATTCAATTTTAGCAAAAATTATGCTGGAGCAGTAATACATGAATATCGACGGGATTATTTTATTGATTTATGGATTGACTATTTTTTAATTCTAGTGAAACATGTGAATGTGTATCAAACATTGTTTTAGTTTAGAAACTTTAGACCTGAACTTAAATTTTCATTTGCCTTTATTTTTCAATTTCGTTTTAAATTAGAATTAAATCAAGTAATTTGAAACTAATTTGAGAACGTTTAAAACGATTCTATCAATGTATATATTTTTTTCTTTAAAAAATATGAGTACTTTTACTTTTTACTCAAAAGTACTACTTTTTTGTCGAGTACTTTTACTTTTTACTTAGTAAAATTCTGATCAAGTACTTTTTACTTTTATGTTTACTTTCACTAACCATTTACTTTTACTTTTACTTAAAGTAATTTGCCGAGTACTTTTTAGAACACTGGTAATCGTTAAATACCGTGCGGTAGTAGCTTTCAGTTTTTTGCCAAGTATTATTCTCTTTGTTATTTTAAGTAGAAATTTGATAACAGAAGTCATTTTAGCACAATTGGAAATTTAATTACACAGGTAATGCCACTCTTAGTCTGTTAATCAGTACTGTATCTTCATACAAGGAATTAAAAGTAAACACGCATTATAGTGAAGTGATCAACTATGTTGATATCTATCACTTTTTAATACCACATGTTTAAACCGTTAGAAAATTTAGACCATTTTTCCGTATAACCAGTCCAGTGAATGTCCGAGATTTTACTCTCAGATCAGCGCGGCTGGGATTTGAACCCACGAGGGTTCAATTCACCTCAGGATCTGTCATTTAAAACTTTATGACGTTACACTTACCCTATTAAGACATTCTATTAATTTATTATACTAATATTAATTAATTATACAAATCTATCACCTCTAATCTAGTATCTTAGAGAATATTACCATATCTGACCTCAATCCTGATTTTAACAAAGAATTTATATCCATAACCTCAGAAATACAATAAATTGAAAAAAGTTGTGACAAACTGCTGTATTAACTTGAGTCTGGCTACAGTGATATCAACTATATTAATAGACGATCTTAAGTAGTGCAGATGGCTCCAGCCAATAGGAGAGCGCGAAATCCGCGCAAATGTTTATAATTCTTGGAAATATGACATAGCAGACTGAAGATAAAGTTGGGAATAGAAAAGCTTTATAAAATATAAAAAGCTGATTTTTAGTTATCTGGCGGATAAATTTAAATGGTAGAGATTGATATGGGCGAGAATATCTTCCCCTTCATAATATTAGGCGTAAGTGCTAATTTCAGCTGCAAAGGATTGTCTTGACAAATTCTTTATCAATCAATTGCTAATATTGATTATACAGGCTGCTTCTTCGAATAGTCAACTTCCATCTCATGATAGTTTTGCATATCCAATTTCTAGTTAGATTATCTGAATTTAGATCTGGTAAATTTTTTGTGTTGTGTCCGGAGGAACATAAAAGAATAGACCATCCGCTAACTGAACTTGTTGTAAAAGGCAACTGAGCAAGAGCTGAGGAAGGCAATGGGAAACCACCTCAAAAACCTTATTATTCCTAAGCTATAGGCTACATTAAGATGTGGATTAGGCATGGTCTTTTGTGTATAGATTAATTCTTTAATCAAAGGAGTGCTATTTTTGGAGCTTGAAAAGCAGCTTGTGAGTAGGAATATGAACCTTGAAATGTCACTTGGGAGAACACTAGAGAGAGAAATTATAAATGGTGGTTATTTCTATATAATCGAATTGATTGCTTTCATTTAGAAAGAAATCTAATAAACAGTGCAGCTTTATTTTGTATCTATTTCATTTCCCCTTCGTGCTAAAATGATATTTATAATATACTATATGAAATTATGAATACATAAATTGCTTTTAAAATATTGTTACTTAATTTTTTTATTTTTTGTCTATAGATTTATGTGCATGGCATACAGCAAATGTTAAAGAGTTTCCTTGCTAAGTTGTTTTTATTTTAGGGATTCCTTACTTATTACTAATTGTAGCTTCTTGACTGCTAAAACTGCAACAAACATGCATTTAGGAATATTCTCCTTCTGGAATTTTTCTCAATACTCTCTGCTCAATACTGATAGGTAGTCGCCCATTCAAATGCTAAATGGGCCCAATGCCAATGTTGCTTAACGTTGTTTTTATATGCTCTCAGATGATTAAGTACTTTATTGTTTATTATTGTTTTTTTATCAGAATTAAATGATAAACATGCTTGGTCTCGGATGGGATACGCTCAGACTTTCATACTTGCTCCAGAGGACATCGTGGCTAGAGATAAACTGGAGAGGATTGACGCCAGACACGTGTCGGAGCAGGAGTTCATTGAGAAGTACGAGAAACCATACAGGCCGGTGGTGATAGTCAATGCCCAGGAGAACTGGGCTGCTCATAGGAACTGGACCTTGCTAGTGAGTAGCAGTCTGATAATTAATTTAGCATCTCTTTTATATTCTAGTCTTTTTATAGCGTATGTCGCACTCTTTCTATCATCGTTTAGACATCACTTGACTGATGACTGTTATGAGTTGCTGTTGAAATTATTATGGTCGAGATTCTTTATATTAGCTGTTAATTATGGCTGGCTGATAGGTTGCGTAATAACCACAATATTCAGACTGGAATGTTAGTGAAATAAAATATTTTGACTAAGCAGGTCCTGAGTTGTGTACGTTGAATCTATGATCATGCGAAGTGGGTAGCGCATTTACCGTCCTGGGCTTTGAACCCAGGCCACTTGCATTGGAGACGGAAACTCTAACCATTCCATTCCACCTCCGCCCCCCCACCCCCCACCCCCCCAATACACCTTATCTTCATCTTATTGTAACATATTCTGACTAGTACTGTAAGCGAATGGAAGGTTTTAAACTGAAGTTACTGAAACAGAACTAAAGTGATGCAGATTTTAAAGCGCTGGAGAGCTATGGGAATTTGCTTACAGGTATTTTTTTGAATGTAAGCATAGATCTACTACGTGGGGTATGATTTAAAGTCAAAGGCATTCACTTCAGTTGTGGGTCATTCCATGTCAACTGGTCCAAATTTTGAAAATCTTCCCAGGTGACCCTCTCAGATTTAAAAGATATTTTAACAGTGTATAGTAAAATATATCTCTAGGCTAGATTTAAAATTTTAAATCAATCGGTTGACCGGTCGGGGAGTTATGGCGGTCATTTCGACCCCACCATAGATCCATTTTGATGCGAAAAATGAAACGCGTGTTATTTTTTCTGTACTTTGAATAGCTATAATTTGGCTATTTATGGTCCTATCCATATGAAACTACCCATCAATACTATATTTGATGCGTAGATTCAGAAAAGCACTCAGAATTCAAGTGGCATGTATATCTTGGCTGCCACAGCAGCTCCAACTTGATGTTTTGCAAAAGTATAAATTTTTGAAAAGCCAACTTTGAGTCCTGATAATTCTCAAAATTGACCAACCACATTACTGCAAGCCATTTAGTTTAATAATATGGACATATCTCAATAACATAAAGCACTTGTCACCCTCAGAAGCAGCTTGAATTTAGAAAACCACTACCTCAAACTTTAAAAAAATTCAAGCATCACCCAATTTTTGGACAACTTCAAGGCCATGGTTAGGCATGTAGTCAGTTGATCACAACCTTGAAGCTGCTGCTATTTACAGGTCGGTATGTTACTAACTGTAAAAATATTTATTTCTCAACTCAACTATTGCTATATGTTCTATCAGAACATATAGCAATAGCCATGTAAACTTACCCATAGAAGGTCGTTTTTACACATAAATTTAAATGCCTATAATTTTTCACTATTTTAAAGCTCTATATCTCGTCTGTTTAAGATTTTATCTATATGAAACTATTCCAGAATACTATAAATATTGCATGGATTCAGTTATGTACTCATTATTCATGTGGCATGTATATGTTGGCAATTGCACCAGCTCAACATTAGGTTTTGATACGTTTGAAATTAACGAAAGCTAACTTTGAAACCCATTCATTCTAAATATTTACAAAGCAGATACAAGAAATCCATTTTAGTTTAATAATTTGGACATCTCGAAATAATATCAAACATTTATGAACTCCAAAAACAGCTAGATGGCACACCATCAGTTGGCATCAACTAATGAAATTTTCAACATATTAAAAAATTTGCGAAAAATAGGGTTAGCATGTGTGATCTTACCTATACTTTAGAAACGAGGTGAGAAGCTAATCTTTTTACAGGATGTTGCTAACATACTAGCCTATAAATGGCATAAGTTTGAAGGATCTTCCCAACTGTTAACATGGGTAGTCGGTGGGTGAAGTTGGGTGAAAATCGGGTTCGAATAAATTTTCCTTCAACTTTGAGGTACTGGTGTGAAAATTCTAATCACTTTATACAACTGCTAAGTGTCTTATTTCACACAGCTATATGCATAGTATCAGAATATATACTTAATCTACAGATGTTGCACACATTATGAGATTTATAGCATCCCAAAAGTCACACTTATGGAAAATGTGACCTTCATTTTTGGTCAAGTTTGGATCGCTATAGCAACCAAGATATATGTGTGACATGAATTTTGACTTCATATTCTGCATCTACACCACAAATATAGTATACAGGCAAAGATTCTTGTACATTGGATAAGAACTAACTGAGATGTGGCCCTTCAAAGTTGAGAAAATGTTAGACACATTTTGATTTTTGTACAAAATTCGACCAACGGTGGGGTCACTATAAATAATATAAATCGTCATGACTTCAAACCGGTGTACCAATTTCATTAAAATTTTAAACCTAGCCTAGAGACATATTTTACGTCACATGGTTTAAATTTCAAGTAAATCATAGATGGTCACCTGGGGACCATTGGACCGGTTGACGTGAAATTACCCTATATAAATATATATATATATATATATATATATATATATATATATATATATATATATATATATATATATATTATATAAACTCATAACCTACATTTAAAATGTTTATAAATGCATTTCTATTCATAAATAATATACTCATGAATGATAGTGACACTTTTATGCAGTAAATTTTTCAAGTTTGAGCTGAAGGTGTCCTCAGTCCTAGCCGTTTTTTGAAGTTCATAAGTGTTTTATATTATTTCGACCAAATTATTAAACTAAATGGATTTCTTGCATCTGCTTTATAAATTCTCAGAATGATTGAGTTTCAAAGTTAGCTTTCGTAAATTTCAATCTTATCAAAACTTAAAGAAACATAAAGCTTGAGCTGGTGCAATTGCCAAGATAAAAATGCCACATGAATTATGAGCACACATGCTGAATCTATGCAATATTTATAGTATTTTGGATTTGTTTCATATAGATAGGACCATAAACAGACAAGATATAGCGCTTTAAAGTAGCGAAAAATTATAGCACTTTAATTTTTTGTGTAAGAACGACCTTCGATGGATAAGTTTACTTGGCCATTGCTATATGTTCTGATAGAGTTAAGAAATAAATATTTTTACAGTAAGTTAGTAACATATAGACCTGTAAATAGCAGCAATTTCAAGGTTGTGATCAAATGCCTACATGCCTAACCATGGCCTTGAAGTTGTCCAAAAATTGGGTGATGCTTGAATTTTTTTAAAGTTTGAGCTAGTGGTTTTCTAAATCAAAGCTGCTTCTGAGGGTGACAAGTGCTTTATGTTATTGAGATATGTCCATATTATTAAACTAAATGGCTTGCAATAATGTGGTTGGTCAATTTTGAGAATTATCAGGACTCAAAGTTGGCATTTCAAAAATTTATACTTTTGCAAAACATCAAGTTGGAGCTGCTGTGGCAGCCAAGATATACATGCCACTTGAATTCTGAGTGCTTTTCTGAATCTACGCATCAAATATAGTATTGATGGGTAGTTTCATATGGATAGGACCATAAATAGCCAAATTATAGCTATTCAAAGTACAGAAAAAATAACACGTATTTAATTTTTCGCACCGAAATGGATCTACAGTGGGGTCGAAATTACTGCCATAACTCCCCAACCCGTCAGCCGATTGATTTTAAATTTTATATCTAGCCTAGAGACATATTTTACTTAACACTGTTAAAATATCTTTTAAATCTGAGATGGTCACCTGGGAAGCATTGGACCAGTTGACATGGAATGACCCTTGTGCATGTAAAGTATATATGCTTTAGTGAAATTATTATGCATTTGAGGAAGGTGCTCTTTAAGTCTTACAAGTGATTATTATGCATTTGAGGAAGGTGCTCTTTAAGTCTTATAGGTGATTATTATGCATTTGAGGAAGGTGCTCTTTAAGTCTTATAGGTGATTTTTCTTATTCCTGGCTCTGTGTCTGAAGGTGAAGATATATTTGAGAAGAGAGCTACTGAACTGATCTGTAGGCTGTAGCTTATTGTGTATGAATTTTTATATTTTGTATCGTTTTTGATGATATCTCTTGTGCATTTCTATGATTGATATATCTGCACTATTCTAGAAGTATTACCATTACAGTGATTGCCGTCTATTCTGTAATCTGCTGCTTTTTTGCTTTTGCAACATGGCTTATAGCTTATTATAAAGATATGATTGATTGGTCGATTGAGATATACGCCACGTTTGATAATTAAGCTTATCCAAAAAACAAAAGGCTGGATTGTGTTTTAGATTAGTAATATGTGTTGTAAGAGTGATATCTTAATTAGCTTTTTTTGCTCGCCAGCTTGATTTTGCCTCAATAGTACTCGATGTTGTCATTGATGACTGTAGCACTGTAATTGTTATTACTATTACTGTTATTATTGTATTGTTTTGACAGAAGCTGGCCAAGCGCTTCAGGAATCAGCTGTTCAAATGTGGTGAGGATGACGACGGCTACTCGGTAAAGTTAAAGATGAAGTACTACGTCCAGTACATGCAGACGACTGAGGACGATAGTCCGCTCTACATATTTGACAGCAGCTTTGGAGATGTGAGTCTCGCTCCTCTGTCACACAATATTTACTTTGTGTGTATAATATTACAAAGTACAATAAAGTAATATATTTGTATAATATATTACTTTATATTAAGTAATAAAGTAATAGATTTGTATATTACTAATTATTATTGTAAAATTATAATATTATTACTAATTATACAATATTACTTTATGTATATTGAGTGAAGTTTCTAAATTTTGAAATGTTTTCTTAAAAATGCTGTTGCTTGCACCGTTCTGCACATGTCACGATAGAATTTGGCAGTGGGCCTTCAAATTTCCTTATCCTCAGTTTTTAAAGTTGTCATTAAAATAAAAATTTAGAAGTTAGTAATTTTGTTAGAAGATATTTTGTGAATACTTGTATTATATACAACTGATACGCAATTATATACATGCTATAAATGGTTTTTACTTATTCAAAATATGTTTTTAATGTAATTTTATTACAAAATACACAAATTGTAAGCTAGAAAGGTACCCTTGTGAAAGATCACCTCAGATATTTTGGCATTCCTTTAATTTCCTCAAGTTCACGGTCGACTGACTTCAAATGTAAAACCACCAAACTGACCCTTAAGTTTCTGTTAGCTTTCTTTAAATAATATATAATTCACTTTTGCATATCCAGTTCTACTTCATATGTTGATATGAAGAAAAAAGCAGAGCATAGAAATAAGTGAAGGAATTGTATGCCATGGACCTGCCAATAGGCAATGCACTAATGGTCATATTTACTAGTGAGATAATTATCAAATGTTTAAACATTGACAGTTGTGTAAACTACTGATTAGTCACAATTTGATATTCTGCGAGCTTGAATCGATGAGTTAAGTAATGCTTAGCTGCGCGTCTGTTTTCGGGCATTTAAACAGTTGATTAGTTAACCACTGATTAAGAAATAATATTCTGGCTGTGTTTATGAAGTAAGCTGATTGGTTGATCAGCCTGAAGGACAGCGCTTTGATTGGCTGAACGACATAATTTTGGCGGTTGACCTTGTATTTAATAACCACGCAACATTTTTTTGTGAATACCAAAAATTCTGAACAATAGTTCACACAACTGATGAGTAAGTGATCAATTAATTAAAGAAAAATTAGTAACTGCGGGCATAAGTCTAAGAGAGAGAAAGAGAGATCCTGTTATAGCTTGTTCTCTGTGCTGTACAGCATCCTAAGAAGAAGCGTTTGCTGAATGACTACGAGGTTCCTAAGTATTTCCGTGACGACTTATTCCAGTATGCGAGTGAGAAGAGACGACCACCGTACAGGTAAGCCTCGTGTCTACTACAAGCAATTAAACTGTTAATTTCTCTCTAAACTATAAATATTTCGTTATATCCTGTAGTTGTGATTAAGATTAGGGTTTGGGGCATGGTTAGTTTTAAGATTAAGTTCATCTCTTTAGGCTTAAGGGTATGAAAACGTCTTTTTGTAACGGCTAGCCCTGTATTGCTGTATTTTATAGGCTGGGACTGTTAAATTCTTTGTGGAAGAGATTTACTTAATTAAATTATAGTTTTAGTCCTTGTTTTGTTTGTAGTGTTTTGTTTGAGAACTCAGAATGGTCATAACTTTGTCTAGAAAGAAAATATTTACTCTAAGAATGAGGCCTTCATTGAAATCAAATGCCAAATGAAACATTAAACAAATGACTCTGTCCAAAAGCAGTTGAGAACTTCTGGTGGATAACATTATGTTGACCTAAATTTGATCAACGGTTGATTGAATTATACAACTAATAAACATATATCATAGAAATAAATTTAAATGAGTTTCTCTCCTGCTGCCACTGGCTACTTGATGATGGCAACTGCAGTTACATTACTATCAACAGTACAGCACTAGCAGTAGTACAGTTACATTACTATCAACAGTACAGCACTAGCAGTAGTACAGTTACATTACTATCAACAGTACAGCACTAGCAGTAGTACTGTTACATTACTATCAACAGTACGGCTATAACATTTGGCTATTTAATGTCTGCTTTGGTTGATATTGTTATATTTGGACTAGAAAAATTGTTTGTTAATTGACTGAGACAAAAATTTATTTCAATATGCTGTATTGGTGGATTGTTGCAGTGCTTAAATAGTTTGAGATTAATCGATTGATATTGAATTATAATATGACTCATTGATTGATGGTTGCATAGTTAAAACGGTTTTGACTGTAAATGATTGATTAATGTTTAGTTGAGATTGTTTTGATTGTTGTATTGTAAAGATGGTTTGTGATGGGGCCGGCACGGTCAGGCACCGGGATTCACATAGATCCACTCGGCACCAGTGCTTGGAATGCTCTCATCCTCGGCTATAAATGGTAATTACTCAGTACTGCAGTTTAACATGGCTGTGCAAGCATTGTGGCCTCTTTGTTATACATCGAAGATGTGAACAAAATCTGCATGAAATTTATTACAAAAAAAAAAAAGTGGTAACTTAGAAATAAACTAAGCGATCTGTTATTAGAATGTATATATCTTTTGAGATGTTTGATAAAACCTTAATCAGAATTTGTGCAGTGTGGAACATGTTGCAACTGTCTGCTACTCCAGATTTTGAATATTATCTCTCATTTCTCTGTCGCTTTAACTTTCTCTCTTATTTGTTCATATTTGTAAAATTTAAATTGGCTTGCTGCTTTATTATTGTCCTATATTCAGTCACAAAGTAACCAGCAGGTAGTAGAGTAATACTATCTTAGAAAAAGTAGGAATCTGGACAGATAGCTGGACAGGTAGCAGGTAGTATTTAAACGTTGCAGCAAGTATCAAACAGTCGATGACAGGTTAGAATTACTTAGGAATAAGTGCTTGTACTGTATCTGTCAATATGCTGAGATGTTACTTCATAATTTGCTTGAGATTTCATTCTGTATTCAAAGTTTATAGTGTAGACTACATTCGTAAGGCCACAAAAGTTTCTCTAAACTGATTCTAAGCATAGCTTAAGTCCAAAGTGCACCTTTTCGTTAGATTTGAACAAAAATTCAGTAATGCATGACTTATAAATTAAAATGTTAATTATTATTTTTAAAAATTGGAATATATACATATAAATGATGTTTAAATATTTCTATCTGAAATTGAGCATGTGATAATCAATTATTTATGAATTGTTTTGTCTTGATCATTGTTAGCTTATGTTAAGATGATCACTTGTTATTCATATATTTATTAATCATCCCACTAAATTGCACTAATCAAAGTTTTATTAGAAATCTTCATCATAGTTTCTTAGAGATCCTTATTTGATGCACGTTACTATTAGGTGGTGTCTCTTTCCGACTGATTGCCCTAAGGAGTTGTTGAAGCCACATCCTGGTGAGGGGTGGAAGAATAGAGACGAGGCAGTCACGTGGTTCAAGTGGGTTTATCCTAGGACTAAGGACATCTCCTGGCCCAGCCTCTTCAAACCGGTCAGTCTGCCTCATTTCTAGATTTCTCTGTTTTATTATAGCGCTACCTGAAAATAAAGGGAACTAATGGGAAAGCATTTACAGAAGATGGAGAGATTGTTGAACGATGGGGGGAGCATTTAGTAGAAGGTTGATGGGATCGAGGATAGGTTGGCTCAGTCGAGATTGAGATGGTATGGGCATATTGTGAGAAATGCAGATGAGGATGTAGTAAAGAGAGTTTGGAGGGAAGAGCTGGATGTTAAGATAGAGAGAGGTAGGCCACAATTGATGTGGTAATTAAGAAGGACATGAAAAATAGGGGATTGACTGATGATATGGTGTGGGACAGGGAGGACTGGAGAAAGTCTATTCGTATCCCGACCCTGGTTAAACTGGGATTTAAGGGAAGATGGTGATGATGATGATGATGATGATTATAGCCCAACCTGCCACCAGTCTGTTGGATATTTGAACTGCTGAGCTCGTTATGGTATTTTAAGTTAAATTATTACTTAACAGTTTGAGTTTTGTGTATTTTACTGAGAACGGGCATTTGTAAAGATTTTTAATTGAAGATTTTTAATTAATGAATTATATTATCAGTTATTATTTTATAAATGCAGGTGTGTGTATGTGCTATTCTGATGTTTAGTTAGTTGATTTTTTAGAAAAATCTGATAAAATCAGGCCTTCACGAATCAGTTCCTTCTCATCTCTCATCAGTTACTTCTCTCATCAGATCTCTTCCTTCCTATCGTCATCCTTCTCATCAGTTCCTACTTTTTCTAAGATAGTTTTGATAAGTTTTGATGCCTATGGCATAATGCAGACTGGACTACTTTAGACTCACTGATCAGATGCTTCCATGACTTAGTTACAAGTGACCTTTATAATACTAATAACTCTGATTTGAGTGCTTACTTTCACTCAGAGTTGCCCTATGAGTCTGTAATTTTATTATGAGTCTATAATTCTGAGTCTATACTTTTGATCTACAGTATCAAGCCGCAGAATGATGTTGACAGATTGAGATTCTACAGATAGGCTGTGACTGTATGTCTGATGATGTTGATAGAGATTCTACAGATAAGCTGTGACTGTATGTCTGATGATGTTGACAGATAGAGATTCTACAGATAAGCTAGACTGTTTATCTGATGATGTTGACAGATAGAGATTCTACAGATAAGCTGGACTGTTTGTCTGATGATGTTGACAGATAGAGATTCTACAGATAAGCTCTGACTGCATGTCTGATGATGTTGATAGATAGAGATTCTGCAGAAGCCGGGTGAGACGGTGTTTGTACCTGGTGGATGGTGGCATGTTGTCCTCAACCTCGACGATGCCATCGCTATCACGCAAAACTTCTGCAGTGTTACCAACTTTCCTGTCGTCTGGCACAAAACTGTTCGTGGCCGTCCTAAGTTTTCTAAGATGTGGTACAGTAGATTAAAGGTAAGCTATCAATGACTGTACTAAACGATCACCAGCATCGTTCTGCTCACCTAACCCATACTTTCCCACTATATCTTCATCACAACCTTCTCCCACTTTCGCATTGAAATCTCCCAAGATAAAGATAATTACTAGGCAAATTACTAGTCGCTACTTAGGTATGCTTGCTGGATTGTTTTGTTTATTAGAAAGCTTGATGAAAGGATCTAAACATCTCCAGAATACTTTCTACTATTCATCCAAATAAAAGAAGTAAATAACAACGTAATTCCTGGTGAGATGCTTAAGCCTAGCAATCAATCAATCAATGGCGTTCATTGGAATCAGATTGATTTTTTACTTGCTGCTCAAAGATGGAAAGTTCAGTGCTCGCTGTGAAAACATTTCCGGAAGCTGACTGTGGAATGGATCATGAGCTGCTACTTGCGAAAATTAAGCTTCGTTTCTGTAAAATTAAGAAACCGTTAACCGTTAATCAGGCACGCTAAGATTCGATACTAACCATATCGCGCCACAGTATGCAGTAGAGATAAGAAACAGATTTGAATCGCTTAACCTCTTGGATGAAAATCCCAATAAAAATTGGGAAGAAATGAAAAAGATCATCACCGATGCTGCACAAGAGTTTGTACCGCGCAGGAAACCTACAAATTTGCCCAATTGGTTGCCGGAGAACACTGTAAAAATTGTGGAAAGGAGGAGGCGGGCGAAAGCAACAGGGAAAAGAGAGGAGGTAAGATGGCTAAATGCAGAGTTTCAGCGAGAAGCTAGGAAAGATAAAGAAAAGCATTGGGATGACGAGTGCCGGAAGTTGGAAGAAGCTAATAAATTTGGGCACACGAGAGATTTGTTTGCACACATGAAGAAAGTTCGCACTTCATTTGTGTCGCGCATTGCAGTTGTAAAAGGTCGCAATGGGGAAGATTTGCAAGATCAACAAAGTATCAAAGAACGATGGCGCGAATACACCGAAGAGCTTTACACCGTCAAAAATCGAGATGAACAGTTAGGAGAGCTCATCCTGCAAGATGATCAGTTAGGAGAGCTCATCCTGCAAGATTACCTTGAACCGAGTATCCTCCAACCAGAAGTTGAATGGGCCTTGAAGCAGCTTCCATCAAGAAAGGCCCCGGGTGTGGCTGGGATACCAGCGGAATTACTTCTAGCGATACCAATTCAAGCACTGACAGCCGTGTGTAAAAAGATCTGGGAAACAGGATCTTGGCCAAGCGACTGGAAACAGGGCGATTCCAAAGACTGCGCAAACTACCATACGATTGCTTTAATCCCACACGCAAGCAAGGTCCTTCTAAAAATTATTCAGCAACGCATGAGTACAATCATAGATTGTGAAATGCCAGATGTGCAGGCGGGTTTCCGTCGTGGTAGAGGCACTCGTGATCACATTGCAAATTTGCGGTGGATCTTGGAAAAATCTCGGGGAATATCAAAAAAATAAACCTTTGTTTCATTGATTACACCAAGGCTTTCGATTGTGTTGAACACAACAAACTGTGGGTATGTCTATCACAAATGGGTATACCATTACACATAATTCGCTTAATAAAAGCACTGTATGAAAATCAAGAGGCAACAGTAAGGACTTCTTGCTGAGACACAGATTGGTTTGGAATCAATAGTGGTATGCGTCAGGGCTGTATTTTGTCGCCATCTTTATTTAATATGTACACAGAAGCAGTATTGTGGAAGGTAGATATGATTGAGTCAACTGTAGGTGTGAAAATTGGTGGGAGAAGCATCAACAACCTGAGGTATGCGGATGATACCACTCTCCTTGCGGAGAGCAGGGAAGGTCTGGAACAATTCATATTAAAGGTTAAAGAAGAAAGCGAAAAAGCTGGCTTGTTCCTCAGCATTAAGAAAACCAAGATCATGACAACTGATATTGCTGAAACCAAAATCAGAATTGACAGTGAAGATATTGAGACAGTCAACGATTTCTTCTTTCTTGATTCTAAAATCGTCCGTGACGGAGAATCAGGACCCGGGATAAAACGGCGGATAGCAATGGAGCGCACTGCGATGACTGGCATGATGAAAATTTGAAGAGTAAGGACATAAGCCTCGTTACCAAATGCAGGATAGTCAATGCGTTAGTCTTCGCAATTGCCACATATTGATGCGAAAGTTGGACGCTAAAAAAGGCGGATATAAGGAGAATCGACGCTTTTGAGCTTTGGTGTTGGAGACGTGTGTTACTAGTCCCGTGGACGGCTAAAGTTAAAAATAGAGATCACATAAAACCAAGTATTTCTCTTGAAGGGAAGATCACAAAGCAAAGGTTGTCATACTTTGGACATGTCATGCAAGTGAGTTCAATTGAGAAATCAATTATGCTAGGACAGGTCAGTGGAAAAAGGAGGAAAGGTCGTCAAAGAACGCGTTGGCTTGATACTGTAGAATTTGACCTCAACACCAGCATAGCGGATTTGAGGGAGGCAGTAAGAAATCGTGATACATGGAGACAGATAGTTCATAAAGTGTCCAAGAGTCGGCTTCGACTGAATGGATAACTCATCATCATCAATGACTATTTAAGATTTTAAAAATATATTTTGAGGGATGTAGCTTTGGGAGTGTTTAGTTGCAGAGAAATTTTGACAACACTCGTAGTGTTTTGATGCTTTTTACGACATGTGCAGTCCAATGTTGGTCTATTCTTCAGTAACCTGAACTTAAAACAGGTCAGTTTTGATTAATCAACGATCATATTTATAAACGAATTTGTACAATCAAAATAAAAAACATACCAATATATATTGGCATGTTTTCTGGCCTTAGAGTTAAATTATAATAAGCAAAGACTAGAGCAAAGATTAGGTGAACAAAGTTGGCGAAAAAAATGGCGAATAAAGGTGTATTGGAATAATTAGCAAAGATTAGAGCTCTGTGGAGTGTGTATTATCTCTATTTGATGAATCAGTTGACTGATTGATATTTCAGATAGTTAAGCCTGAGTTAGCGCAGATTGCTAGCGGTATTGACCTGACTGATTGATATTTCAGATAGTTAACCCTGAGTTAGCGCAGATTGCTAGCGGTATTGGCCTGACTGATTGATATTTCAGATAGTTAAGCCTGAGTTAGCGCAGATTGCTAGCGGTATTGACTTGACTGATTGATTTTTCAGATAGTTAAGCCTGAGTTAGCGCAGATTGCTAGCGGTATTGACTTGACTGATTGATTTTTCAGATAGTTAAGCCTGAGTTAGCGCAGATTGCTAGCGGTATTGACTTGACTGATTGATATTTCAGATAGTTAAGCCTGAGTTAGCGGAGATTGCTAGCGGTATTGACTTGACCGATTGATATTTCAGATAGTTAAGCCTGAGTTAGCGCAGATTGCTAGCGGTATTGACCTGACTGATTGATATTTCAGATAGTTAAGCCTGAGTTAGCTGAGATTGCTAGCGGTATTGACTTGACTGATTGATATTTCAGATAGTTAAGCCTGAGTTAGCGCAGATTGCTAGCGGTATTGACCTGACTCAGCCCACACATATAACCTCTGACAGCTCTGACTCGAGCAGCTCATCTAGCGAGTACACATCGTCAAGCGATGGTGAATCTAAAAGCACTCATTCAATACGTTCGGGATCTACGCATTCTAAACCCAGATCTAAGCGGTGTGGTGATGTTGCTTAAATACTTTGCTATTAAATGGTGCTGTATAAAAAAATCTGCTGAATCTAAAGTAAATGTGATGGCTTAATTCAAGCGTTGCTTTGTTGTTACATAGTAAAAATATTAATAGCAGTAATAAATTGTCCCAATACTGAGACAATCTTATAATCTTTTTCATGTAATTGAATCTCTTAAATCATTTCTCCTGTCTCTTTTACATCATCACTTCCATCATTTCTACTCTACTTTTTTAAGTCAACTCCATCATTTCTTCCAACTTTACCGTATCACTGCCATTATTTCTTTCACCATCTCTTGTCTTCATCTCTTATCATCTCCTGTTTGTCCATTTTAACAAGCTAAATTGCAATAGACCTGGTCACTCATTTAAATCTCAGTGATAGCCCTCTTGTAAGTATAAATATTAAATCTTCATTGATTGACTGATTTAATGATTGACTAATTAAGAATAATATGGGATTCCACAAATTATTTATCTAATTGATTATTATCCGATTAGTCCATTTAGTGAGTTTTATTGCAATGACATGTTTCCTTTGTTGATTGATTGATTTACTATTATTTATAGTATTAATATCTTGCAATAACGTCCTCATAGGTATTTATAGTACGACGGTATTCTAGCTAATGTCTAATGCTACATGTCTAATGCTAGAATCACGTGCTAAGTTATTGTGTTGTATGTTGCTAATCCTATGCTGTAACTAACATCACTGTATATCTAGTTTATGCGTGATGATAGATAATCAACACAACTTCTTTAAAGGCTTAGAACATTTCATATGAGCGCCTGACAAAATACAGCAAATTAAAGTAACTATTTAGTATTTTATCTTATAGCTTACTCTTTAGTTGTTTGAAAGAGTTCCATCTGTATCATTTAAATGAAATTGAGAAAAAGTGAAAATCAATGTGTTTAAAGTCTTAAATTAAGCGTCTAAACAGTTTTATCCACAGTGTTGCACAAACAGTGTATGGCTATATTGAATACGAAATCAATAGCTGATATAGCAACAGACTGCTTTGCAGCTGCTATCATAGATATCCCATAGCAGCATGTGGCTTAGTGAATTTCACATTTATTCTGTAGATTAAAAATTTAACTTTTTCTTTGTAGTTGTTTGTAGTCCGATGTGCATTGAATTGTTTTTCAGGTCAGAAACTTTGTATAAAATTTAGACTTTGTGTGGGTGCAGCCTAGCGCAGATTCACTTATGAAACCAAAATTTTTTAACTTAATGAGTATAGTCTAGCATTTATTCCATTCCAAAGCTAATCTGAATTTAATAGCATGTGCTTTGGGGCAATACAAACAGTTGTCTCGATTTAGAATAAAAATGTATTTTCATTCCTGTATACATATAACTAAATGGACACACAGATTGAAGTATAGGCTATTAAGCGTTCAAAATTGTTCAACGGTTGTTCACTTCTAACTATTCGTAGGATCGGATTGTTATATTCAGTGCAAACCATAGAGCGGACCAGAATAATCACAGCTGCATAGAAAATAAATTGTGCAACTTAAACTTTTATTTTTTGTTTTGACTTCTGACAAGAAGACACATTTTAAATGCTCATGTTATAGTCGTTTATGAAATCAGTGGTACAGTAAACCAAATATAAACAATCGACACGAAGTATAAAAAGATAATTTGAAAATGGAAGCTAGTACTCGAAAATAAATGTTTAATTGCTTGAAAATTTTGACTGGGTGGTACTTATTACAGAGACAATAATTATAATAATATGATGGAATAAATTGTATGAAATCGTCAGAAAGGGTATTCGGTTGGTGGGTGCCTAGGTTCCAGAAATTGCTACAAAAATTTAAACGAATGGAAAAGTCTCAAATAGGGGATTGACTGGTGGTGTGGTGTAGGACAGAGAGGATTTGAGACAGTCTATTTGTATCCCGACCCTGGTTAAACTGGGATTTAAGGGAGGATGATGATGATGATGGAATAAATTGTATATAATATTATACGTAGAAAAAACGTGAATTTTGTTTATAGATAATATAGCAATGCTGTGTAGATTAGTTCTGACTAATTGTGCTGTGTGCAGGAGGAGGCGTGCCTCGAGAGGCTCAAGCTCTGATCACATCAGGAAATCCTCCAGTGCTTCCATCACCCCTTCCAGCCGCAGCCTTCCCTCATCCACAGGCGATCGGCCTCGCTCCACCGATCGTTCCACTGCGCGCAGTAGATCTCATACTCGATCCAGTACTCCTAAGTACAAACGCTAGATCTGACAGAACGTTTGAGGCTCGTCGTGGCTAAATCGATTTGGCTGGAATTCACTTGACGTCTATACTTAGGGAATTGATTATCTATCTGGACAGGAAGATAGTTTTGTGTATGTTATAAGATCTTGGATGTTTAATTAAGACTCTTGCCCATGAATATCATGCGTATGTGGTGGTGGTTTGTAATTGGTTTACCTGTAAGCAATACAGTTTATTTGATGACAATAAGTTTGATAACTACGAATAAGATGATACTTGTTAAATGTGATATGTGATATATCTGTTACTTCTCTGTCAATAATATGTATGACGCAGTTTTAACGAACTTCTTTCCACTGTGTGAAGGATTTTTGAAAGTCTTTGCGTTTTACCATTGCCGATGAAATAGAAGTGGAGAATTTACCTGGACTCTGTATTTAACATATACTTTATTCACTATTTATGGTTGTAACTCGCTTCTGTAGCATTGGGTTTAATTAATATCCCAATCAGCTCTGTCAATTTTAAACGTCAACAATTTTAGAGTTTCAACTATTGTCACAATTCAGCTGTAAGTGGCTGTTTCATTGATACTTGCTTGCTAACATCCCTGCGTTCCTTATTGTAGTCTACCTAGTGAATCATTTAAGCTGGATCTGCTTGAAAAATTTGTGGATACCAATACTTTTATTAACAAAAATATAATATGATGCGTCGACAAGTTTGATCGAGTCTGTTAACCTGTTTAGAATGGTATAGTTTTGCTATGCATTGGCCTGAGACAACTACTGTGTCTCGCACTAAAATGAACTATCAATATTTCTGCGTTTTATGTAGTCCTATTGCCAACCTGTGGTCCTCTACCATATCTTAAAGGTTTCTAGTAGCACATATAGAATTATGCAGGTTTTTATGAGATATAAACTTTGCTACCTATTTGTTAACTTTACTAGACATAGTTTCTTAACTGAAAACATTTAGGGATATTAATACCTAGTAATGTCTAGCGTGTAATGTATTGGAAAGATACAAGTAGATGGTTAAAATATTTCTGTAGCTTCTAAGAAATTGTGTCTTGTTGAAAATAAGGTATGTCGAATGTGTGGACAAATAAATTTGTTACAAATATAGAAAAAGTGCATTTTGTTTTTAGTTTGCCATTTGCTTTTTGTGGCTAGTACAACAAAGTTATATATTTGCTGAAATATACTTTAGTTTCGATGAATACTAAGCATATTTAAAACTTGAGATGACATGGATTGCTTTTATGTTAGCTCAGTTATTTCTGTTCAATAAAATAAATTAAGATTAACAATGGTTCTTTAATGTCTTATTTGGAAGACTAAGTAATAAAATTAATAATTGCTTTTTAGTTCTAATGTCGCTAATTCACAGTGCTTTTATACTTTTAAATGTTTACAGATAATGCAGGATAATTGTATGTACATTTTCATCCAAGTACTGGAAGTACTCAGTTCGTCATTTCAATGAGTCTTGCGAACTCTAGTTGGACTACTTCTATGTTCTTATACTTCAATTTTATAAGTATTCAATTAAAATATTGTTATTTGGAGACGTAATAACAGTGTAAAATACAATAAAGTAATTTTTATTGTCCGTATCGAAAGAACTGTATTAAGTTGTTATTTTATTTTTACAAGCATTTTGTATATCAGTATTTGAAGATTAAATGATTTATAGTAAATTTTGGCTCTTATATTTTATTTTATTTTATTTTAATTGTATAACTGAAAAATAAGGAATTACTGAAATCAAGTAACTTTTATTCTGAAACAGTAAAAATAATATTTAAGCAAAACAGAAAGCCATATTTTAAAAACAGTTAATTTTTAGGGTAATGTTTTATTAACGTTCATCATTTCATGTAAATATACACAATAAATAAATGACACGCACTATAGTGAAATGATCAGCTATGTAGATATCTATCACTTTTAATACCATAGGCTTAATCCATCCGGCAATTTATTTCGTTTTCCGTATAATTATTCCTGTGAATGTCCGAGATTTTAATGCTATAATTATCATCATCTTCCCTTTTAACCCAGTTCAACTAGTTTAGTGATACGAATAGGCCTCCACTCCTCTCTCTCCCTTACCATATCATAAGCCAATCCCCTATTTTCATTCGTTTTTGAAAAGTTTATAGCAAGGTAATAGTAATAATTAAAGTGCTACGGTCATCAATGACAACATCGAGCACTGTTGAGTTAAATCCAAGCCGGTGAGCAAAGACAGTTCAAATTCCAAAATCCAGAGAATCAGGTCCAAAGATTACTCTCAGATAAACGCGGCCGAGGATCGAACCCACGAGAGTTCAATTCACCTCAGGATCTGTCATTTAAAATTTCAAGACGATACTTACGCCTCTAACCACTGTGTTATTGAGACATGCAATTATTATTATTGTTATTATTATTATTACTATTTTAAGCAACTATAACGCTATTGAGGCAATATATGGATTCCACGAGCGTAATAAGCAATATTTACTAAAATAATTAAGCAATTTCAATTACTTCAGGGGGCTTTAAATTATGGGTGAACGAGGACCGAAGCTATAGGGTCTTAGACTTCCTCCCCTCCCCCATAGCCCCAGTAACTTAATTATAAAGCATTAATTACACAGGTCAACAAAATGAAACTTTTTTCTCATCAGAGATTAAAATATACTTGAAACTTTTTTCTCATCAGAGATTAAAATACACTTTTCTTAAGTACTTTTTGACGCTGATTACAAATCTGTAACCAGAATTTTTCCAGCACGTATAGTTTTTGAGTTAGGACCGATTCAACTTTAACAATAGAAACCTTAAAATAAACGCATAAGCTTAAGTTTGTAGTTAATTTTCTTACAACACCTTGCAGTCAATACAAATAAAAATACGCGAAACTGATCTCATTTGTCACTTACCACATCTCCTATTGTCATTTAGTGAATAATACTTAATTATAGCCGTTGTGCGTACGATTTTCTATTGTGTGATTGTTTTGGATTATCTCGGTGCAACATCCAGCAGTAGTCTGCCATCATACTCTCATTCCAGAAGTCTTGATAATGATTTTTCATTCCTTTAATATCTTGATGAAACCGCTCACCCTGTTCATCACTGACTGTATAAAGGTGTTATGGGAAGAAATATAGGTTTGAATGCAAAAAATTAATCTCAAGAGACATTCTACAATCCATCTCTTTGTAAGCAACTAGAAAACTCTGGATTCCTTGACTGTAGTCCGGAGACATATTGTTTCCTAAGAAGTTTTCACAAATCCATCTGATGGCTTGCTATGCTTTTTGTTCTGAAGTATTGAGACTTCTATATAAGTTGTCATCTCTCAAAATCTGCCTAATCTGAGGTCATACAAAGATACCCTCCTTCAGTTTTGCGGAGCTAACTCTAGGGAATTTCTCAGCATGATATTGATATCCTCTGGAATTTGACTTTGTCATCGCTTTCGGCAACTCGTGTGTGTGGTTGTGATCATCAGTAGCGCGGCTGAGACACTGACGCTACATTGGCACATTGACGCTAAAACACAGCAGTCCGCATGATGATCTCTTTGCTTTCTCCATACCATAGGCTTAACGAAAGGCATGGAAATCTTCATTTGTTTATCCAGTTGCGTAAACCATTTGAACAAGCAGTGCATATGATATATGGCGCCCAAACCTTATCTTGGTCTCCAATTGGACTGCCGATGTAGGCTCCGTAAAGTTTTCGAAAATCCTTCGTAATAGTTCTCTTTTGCGACTTCGGAGTGAGTGAACCATAAACATAGCAAAATGTAACCGGATGGTTTCACATTCTCGAGGCATATTGATTGATTTTACTTATGAAAATAAACCCAATATGGTTGTTTAGTTTACGTAGTGATGTCATGTGGAAGTTCCCAATTCCAAAGACTATGAAGAAAAATTTTAATCGAGGTCCGTATAGTTTAATGCGTAAGTAATATGCCTGCAGAAAATTGTGAATAATGTTAAAATGAAATCTGCCTCATCACAAAAACTAGACGTGATAGAGAAAAACTGTTTGCATATTTAGAATCAGCGTCAAAAATCCTATATAGCTGACCCAATAATTTGCTTGATGAAAAATCACTGTTGACCTGTGCTATAAAGCATTAATCAATGCCTTTCAGCATTGATGCATGATTTTTAATAACATATTATTAATTGTTGGTATTTCTGGATGGATATTATAACTAATTGTTGAGAAAAATTCTAATTTATCATTTTAAACATTTCAATTACTCAGAGAGTCTGAATCAAAAACTTAATTCATGCTAGAAGAGTTCTAACTTGTCAATAAACATTTTTTTCTCTTTAAATTTCTTTACCTGATTATGGGATTTGTAAAATATTTGTCATCCTCTGAAGAGAAAATTGAGAACCTTTTACGTAGCCTTTTTAATTTAGATATTTTAGAATTTCTATCATGCTAAAATGCTAATAAAAATGATAAAAAAATGCTAATTAAAATTGTAAAATGCTTCATGTTAAAAGGCTACAATCACTATTTCGCAGAATCACGAGATTCTGAGCGAAATCTAGCAAGTGGAACACCGTTTGGATGTTATTGTTTACAATTAACCGGTTTATACCGGTTACGAGGGCTGAGGCCTGTTGGACCCGTGTGACGCTGCTTGCAGGCCTACAGGCACATGAGGCCTACAGGACGTTAACTTGGGTCTTTTTAATTGTTTATTTCGTATAGATACGAACTTACGCACATGATATACCGCATGTGTAGCTTAGTTTCTTTTCTTAGTTGCTGTTTTTTGTTGTTTTCGTTGTTTCCTACTCTTTCCTCTTCATGGTTATTAGTAATTGTTGTCTTTTGTCAAATGGGTTTAAACAGTGCGCAGCACCTGCCAGGCCTACAGGCCTACTCTAGCTGAATGTGTATTTACGTAAAGCACCGCGTGTATACGAGGAGTGTATGGCGTAACAATTACTCTTCGCCTCGGATGCACTGATGCAGATGGTCTGGATTTAAAGCCCAGGTCAGTCAGCAAATGTTGGACAACTTCATAGCCTTTTAAAGTTTATTTATGTATAGGAGATTACTGCCACTTGACGCTATCGATAGCAGAGATTTTTGATAAGCCAAGAAAGCGACTGATAATTTTAAAAAGCTGCTCGAACCTATAACAGTCGACATCATGGATCTTAGCCAGGGGTGGAAAAACCTACTTTTTCCAAAAGAAATGTAGATATTTAGACTTTTGAGGTTTTCCCACAGTTGCAACTTACAAAGCTAGAAATCCTGAAATCATGATCAGAAATGATAAATGTCATTGATAATGTCACATTGTCTATTAAATTGACTAATACTTAATTAATAGCCCACTGCTAATTAATATGACTGCTACTAAAAATTGTTAACATTTATTATTATTTTTAATTTATTTATTAATTATATTAATAATATTAATTTATTAATTATATTTTTATTATTGTTATTATTATTGCTATTTTAATGAAATAATGCATTGCATGCATTACTCAGTGATGATTCATGGAAGTCAATGCTAACATGGGCGCCGACTTTTTTATTTGGGAACCGGGGCTATAATATTCCAAAAATGCATAATTATGAAGCGTAGACCAGCCATTGCCAGACATTAATTAATAGATTCTAGTATATACTGATTACCACTGAACAGTCTGAACACATTCTAAACAGTTCATATTTACCGTGCTGTCGTGGAACTTTATGTTAATTAAATTTTTATTATCGGTCATATAACAATCAATGAACACATTTTAATGTTTAACAACCACCTTTATTTGCCTCTTAACCATTTTCGTAACAGATACATTTCTATTAACTTGTGATTCGCCATACAAATTCATTAATAATTAAATTCAATCGTAATCCCTATTACCCCTTATTAAACTGTAAGCAGTGGTCGCAGCAGAGCATTGGTTTCGTGATAGCCTCCGCGCCTATTCAAGGCCGCTTAGGCTGAAGTGAGCAGAGCCTGCTGTACACACAAGCAGCGTTACGGTGTTACTGTACTCAGTTAAGATTGTTATGATCACATGCGCTGAATTTTCAATTTATTTCTTGCGATCTCTTTGTTATTGAACTTATGATTACTCTCACAGTTTATGATTTAACGTAATTGGAAACTTGAAAGGTCAATTTCATCTGAGGTAGGCCTATTTTTTGAAATTTTAATATTTTTAAAAAAGTTAGTTTAGATGGTTATGAATTTTATAATAGATTGGTAGATTCGTTGTTGCATTTGTTAGATTTCTAAAACTAAGCTTAAAATTTTAAGTCTGATATAATATAATATAAGTCTGTTAGTCTGATATATCCTGTTATATTATTCAGTATAAAACAGAATTATGTAGGACCTAAACGTCATAATTATAAACCTTGATCCTGTGGCTGTACAGTTAAACGGATTCATTTAATCATTTCTGTATTTAGGCCTACAGTTAATTAAACTTAATTCTTAACTAGATTTTTTTAATGTGTTCTTGAATTCTATAAATAAGTTTATATAATTTTTGTAAATTTCAGCCAGACAGTAAAAGAATATAGACCTAAGCGTTATTGATTTTGTTTGTATGGCTACCGTAGACGTATCGGATGGAATATTACAAAACGTTAACTCCGACAGATACTGATATCCCTTTAGAAAGATAACATTGGTTTTACAACTTTTACTCCTGTTGCTTTATGGTTTAGCCAGTGGTCATAGTGAGAATTGAGAGCTAGTGGAATGATCAGAATTGTTTGCCACCTGTATTGCATTTACAGCTCCTAGTATCTAATATGAGCCTCTTGCACTAGCTGGGACTCCCTCCAGAAATTAATTAGAGGAAGTAGAACTGAGTTCCTCTGTTTACCCCCCCCCCCACTCTAACCACTAGTTATAGTCTAACTGATAACCCATGTCAACATAGTTGACAATTAATCTCTAACGGAAATATAAAAGCTTAGTTTATTTCCCAATTTAGGTTACTACATAATATCATAAATAAACTGCAAATAGGCCTTTATAATCACACAAGTAAAATATAATAGTAGGCCTTTAGAAAAGAGAAATTTTGACGCAAATCAATTTGAAACCAAATTAACTCCAACCACTGAAACAAGCTACTATCAAAAATTAAGAAAATAATTTTTTCTAGCAACATTCAAAGTAATTTTGCAATAATGACTTCCATTCCACTCTCTTAACCTGGAAGCTCTCTGGCACGGTTTAATAGTCAGTTTATTAGAAACAAAGTAAATAATATATAAGAGAAATCAAGGAAATATAATTATGACTATTATTTGGGCTACAGTTTGTATTTGTGTATTAATTAAATAACACCTATGACAATGATGCTTTAGACTTACAGTGTTGAAACAATACTACTGGACATGTATGACCTATAACAGAGTATTGCATTTGGTAGTGTTCTGTTATTTTTGTTGGTCATTATTTGTGAACTGTACTGAAATTGGTTAGTATATTCTATTTTAACATAGTTAGCCATATAACATAGATAGCAATATAAATATCTTTTGTAATATATACTATATCCTATGGGCGTAAAGTATAGTCATACAGAAATGCAAAAGCAGCAAAGAGTGAGCAAGATTTTAGTCAGAGAATGGAAGATATAAAGTACTGTTTTACGCCTAAATGTATTGACAATGATATAATTATGATTGGGCGGATATATCAAATTTTAATGAATGGAGTCAACTGTAATTTATGTGAATTTTATGGCATTAAATATTATGTAAAGTATGATTTGATATTGAGTATATCATAAAAAGCGATTTGTGAAAGGATTAAACTTGAACTATGGACTGTGAAAGCAGACTCCGAAGATGATAATGTATCATAGACCTGCGGCTTGACAGAACAACACTAGAGAGAGAGAGTGAGAGAGAGGCAGAAGAGAGATTGACAGAATGAACCTAGTAGAGTTCTAAAGAGTATGGAATTGGTTAAACTTAGAACTCTGTCTTTTTTTAATGAGATTTCCGCAGGAAAATTTACTGTATTAAGGACAGAAACTGAGAAATCATAAATTAATTGTAATTATTATTATTAGTAGTATTAGTATTATTATTATTATTTTAATCTTGCTCTCTACTCCGAAGTACCGTGTCACCAAACGTACCACGGAAACAAACTGCTTTGTATCGCTGCACAGCAATTGACAAACGTTGCTACAGGAAAGATTTCTCACGTAGATCTCCATCAATCAACGTCAGCATCAGCATGATGTCCTCAGTATTATTAATAATACCGTTATTATTATTATTATTATTATTATTATTATTAGGCCTATTATAATTATTATTATTGTTATTATTATTAGTATTCTTGTTACCATCATCATCTGAATCATCATAATTTCAATTATCAATATTTCATCAATCAACATCAGCGACAGCAACATGTTCTCAGTATTATTAATATTACCGTTAATTATTATTGCTAAGTACTGTACTACGATTCTACACTTGATTGTACAGAATACTGTATATTTCGATCATAAGCCTCATATAGTTTGTTATGGTTATAGACTGTTAGTCATACGCTTATTTCTGATGCTTAAGTTACTGACATTGATAGGCCTACATATAAACTGATATGATGTATTTCACACGGCTTAGGCTATAGGGGCGGATGCTCTTCAGCTGGATTAATATTTTATTTTATAATATTTGGCCGATTACTAGTACTGCTGCGAAGTTTCATTCAACTGAGTTTAAAGATTTTACTATTAGTAGCAAATTGGAAAGCTTTCTGTGATTTGTTTTTATGCTATGTTGAGATCAATATGAAGTTGTATTTTAACGTTAAAATGTTTGTCGGGATCAGACATAAAGCTAAAAAAGCTAATGTTTACGTCAGTTTCCTCACTCGAAAGCGATGTCAGTTGCGGACAAGCACAGAATTTGAACCCCACACATGCTGATCCGCGGTCGAATATCTTACCGGCATTTCAGTTCGGTAGACTTCTACATTCATTGCCGCCTGAAGGTGGTTCAGTATTCAAAGCCAGGCCTCATGTTGGAGCAAATCGTAGATAAAGCATACCTACCTAATAAACATCACTATCCTGTCTTTAAGACTGACTGGTTCCACTGGCTGGAGCCAGTGGCGATGTCGGTAAGATATTCGACCGTGGATCAGTACATGCGGGGTTCAAATCCTGGGCTCGCCTGTCACTGACATGGCTTTCGAGTGAGGAAACTGACGTTTACATTATTATTTTTTGGTTTATACATAGCATATTCATTCATTATCTGAATCATAGTCTAATAGCTGTGTCGTCACGTCGTTGATTGGCTCTTTTGATTTTTATATGTGTTCATTACTCTTCATTCTGCAGGATTCATTTAAACAATTTCTTGGCATAGAGTCTTGATCAATGGCTCACTTGTTATTAGTAACTCGTTATTAGTAGCTCGTTAATGAAAACCTTTCTAAGCTTGGATGTAATGGTTATATTATACTGAGGAAATATAGGCTCTCTCTTGACCGTTAACAAAATCACTGCTTACAATATACATTATTTTCTGAGCATCTGTGATATTTAATACGGCAGTTAATTCACAAGCCGTGCATCAATATCTATGTCCACATAAGAGTGTGTCTTTAAATCATATAACATACCTAATCTCGGTCTACCTCTGCCTCTTTCTCCTTCCATTCTGCCTTCTATGATCATTTTTAGTAGACTTCCCCCCATAGAATATGTCCTATCCATATCTTCCTCCTATTTCTTAATGCATTTATCAACTGACTATCTGTACCAACTTTCTCCAGAACTTCCTCATTTGTAACATTTTGAGTCCAGCTAATCCTTTATTAATATGCTTATATATATACATGTATATATATATATATATATATATATATATATCTATATAATACATGGATATATATATATATATATATATATTATATATATATAATATATATATATATATATATATATATATCATATATATATATATAATTATATATATATATATATATATATATATCTATATATATATATATGCTTGTCTATAATATATACATGTGTGTGTATATGTATATATATATAAATACATGCATATATATAAAATATATATGTATATACAAATGTTTGTAAATATATATGCATATATATATATATATATATATATATATATATATATATATATATATATATATATACTGTACATGTATATACGCGTATAGGCCTATATATGAAAATCGTCGCTATACCTGCATCTTCCTAAAGTATTTGGTAAATATAATTCTATATATATATATATCAAATTGATATGTATGTATTGTTTACCATTACAGATTTTCTCAACATCGCGTCAGTTATACGGCTACATTTAAGATGGCATCCTGCAATTTGTACGACATTGTGGCTCGAATGGGTCGACGTAAGGCTATCTCTGGCGGTTCATCCGACTCATCCAGTCAGTTGGCTCGAGTACTCAACACACTGGATCTCGTCGGCTTAGGTTTGCAGTACTTAGATATTACTATACTGGTAATACAAGGTACTTGTATATTTGTATTTATTTATTTATTACTTTAGTATTTATGTATTGTAGTACTTAGATTTGTTAAGTTATTTATTTAGTTTACTATTAGTATAGTAAGTATGTTCATGATTTACCTAGTGTGCTACATGCTTCTCCATATTGTGCCCGGGTGTAATGGTCGTAGACATACTAATGGTCGTGCACATACTAATGGTCGTGCACGTACTAATGGTCGTGCACATACTAATGGTCGAGCACATACTAATGGTCGTGCACATACTATTGGTCGTGTACATATTAATGGTCGTGCAAATACTAATGGTCGTGTACATACTAATGGTCGTGTAAATACTAATGGTGTGCACATACTAATGGTCGTGCACATACTAATGGTCGTGTACATACTAACGGTCGTGCACATACTATTGGTCGTGCACATACTAATGGTCGTGTACATACTATTGGTCATACTAATGGTCGTGCACGTACTAATGGTCGTGCACATACTATTGGTCGTGCACATACTAATGGTCGTGTACATACTATTGGTCATACTAATGGTCGTGCACGTACTAATGGTCGTGCACGTACTAATGGTCGTACACATACTAATGGTCATGCACATTGTGTAGGTATTGCAAGCACGATGGGTTCAGGAGTTTACGTTATCATCGGTCAGGTGGCTCAGGCTAAAGCTGGACCTTCAATTGTTCTGTCCTTCGTCATCGCTGGAGTCGCATGTATCATTGCAGGTTAATTGATGTTATAGATTCTATTTATTTTTAACTCATAATTATGTAGTTAAGTATGGAAATGGAAGCAGAGGCAGGCCGTGATTAGGAATGTTTGATGATATAAAGATCCACTCATGTGTGCACATGAAGAGGAAAACGGAAGACATAGAAGAGTGGAGGCGTTATATGCCATGGACCTGCCAGTGCACTAAGTACTACTTAGTACTAAGTAACTACTAAGTAACTACTAAGTAACTACTAACTACTAAGTAACTACTTAGTGCACTAAGAGAGAGAGAGAGAGAGTAGTTATGAATATTTATCCTCGGACCTAATCACCGGAGGGTATGGTACCCTCCCCCAGTAGTTTAGTTGGGTGAATATTTGTGCAAGTATCCCCTCAAAAATTAGCGTCAAATATTCAGATCTTCATTTCCAAGACATGTAATATTCTACTGGTCCAGAGAACTACTGGACCAGTAGTAGTATTCTACTGGAGAGATAGAACTACTTAGTTCTATCTCTCCCTCTCTCTCTCTTTCTCTCTTCCTAACGGTGGACCAATGGCCTAGAGCTCTCCTTCAAATTGCAGCCGACGTTTTTCATTTCACCTTCACATACAAAGGTGTTTTCAACTCATCTAGCAGACCCCCTTTCTCGTTCTACCTCTAACACTTTCACGTTGCATTCTTTCTTCTATTACATATTTCCTTAAATCATACCACATTATGTCATTCCTGCGCATCTTTTCTTCCAATTTCGTATAACATGTATTACCTATTTATCTGTAGCAATTCTTTCAAGAACTTCTTCATTTGTAATTTTGTGAGTACAAGTAATTTTCCTTCATCATCTTAAGATATAATCTGTATAGGTGTGGATTGCTTTATACTATTATTTTTATTTTATTTGTTCATTTCTTTGTGTTTAGAGCTTTTTTTATCGTCCTCCTTCTTTTATTAGATAAAAAAATCTAAGTTAAGTTTACTAGTTAAGTTGATAGCTGATAATATGCTTCCGTTATTAATTAGGCCTCTTTATTTATCTTCTAGTTTTATACTCCTAGCTAATCGTCCGACGAATGCAGGGGAAGGCTATAACCGCTTTTATGAAAATTTTACAGGTTGAGAGAGTGTAGTATTTTTACTGGTCAAATTTGCCTATACAGTCTCTCTCTTAGTTCACTGCCTACTGGCAGGTCCATGGTATATAACGCCTCCACTCTTCACTGTCTTCCTCATTCCTCTTCATTTCCACATACGAGTGGGTCTTTAAATCATCTAACATACCTAATCTCGGCCTGCCCTTGCCTCTTTTTCCTTCCATTCTACCTTCTATGACCTCTTTTAATAGAATTTCCCCCTTCGAATGTGTCCTATCCAACTCTCCTTCCTATTTCTTAATACATTTATCAACTGTCTATCTGTGCCAACTCTCTCCAGGACTTCCTCATTTGTAACCTTTTGAGTCCAGTTAATCCTCTCCATTCTTCTCCAAATCCACATTTCCAACGCCTCCAGTTTCCTGATATCTTCCTTCCTTAAGGTCCATGTTTCAGTATAAGCCTATACAGTATACACTGAATAAACATCGAATGCACACCGAAAACCGTAATTTGGCATGGCTTTCTTCCTCTCTTAGTTGCTTATTTCTTTATTGTTCTCTGTTAAAATAAATTAACGTGCTCTTTCAGTAATTACATGGTAATAATTTGCATATTTGCTTGAATTTCAAATGAGTGGGATTAGGATAAAGTCGCTTTCACTGGATATATATATATATATATACATATATATATATTATATATATATATATATATAATATATATTATATATATATATATATATATATATTATATCCAGTGAAAGCGTTATTAAGCGTTATAAAGTTATTGAGATTTCGCTAGAGGATTCCTTTTTTTTGTCCCAGTCTGTATATGTATATATAGTACATGATATATACTATATATATATATATATATATATATATATATATATATATATATATATTATATATATATATATATATATATATATATATGTATATATATATATATATACATGTATATATATACATATACAGACTGGGACAAAAAAAAAGAATCCTCTAGCGAAATCTCAATAACTTTAAGAAAACTCAAAATATCTCTACGAAATTTACGGAACTTCTAGGGGAGAAATTTCGGCGTATATCTTGCAAATTTGATGAAAATCTTTTGAGCAGGAAAAATATTACAGCGTTTCTACGAAAAAAGTGCAAAATTAGTTTTAACAAGGCTTTTTTTACCAAAAGTCTTAATAATCTGGACAAAACTCGAAATAGTTTTACAAAATTTTCGGAGATTCTAGAGGTGAAATTTCTACATGTATCCTGCAAATTTGGTGAAAATATATTCAGAAGTAACAAAAATACAGCGTTTCTTCTAAAAAAATGTTAAAATCAATTTTAACAAGGCTTTTTTAAACAAAATTACCGGACATTTTCATTAAAATTTAGGAATAATTTTAACAGAAGAACAAATTTTAAGCATCTTTTATTGGAGTAGCTAGTAAGCTAGAGCAGGCTTATACTTGTTAAAATTGATTTTAGCACTTTTCTCGTAGAAATGCTGTAATTTCGTAACCACTGAAAACATTTTCATCGAATTTGCAGGATATACGCAGAAATTCCTCCCCTAGAAGCTCCGTAAATTTCGTAGAGATATTTTGAGTTTTCTTAAAGTTTTTGAGATTTCGCTAGGGGATTATTTTTTTGCCCCAGTCTGTAGTTAAAAGCGGCATAACAATTAGGCTATTGTAAATTGAACCGGATTCAGCGGATGGTGTGGGCTGTATAGAACTTCGACGTAACTGTATTGCTGCATAATTAGATAGCATAATTACTTTGTTCTTTGAATAATTATGTTATTATGAGTCATTAGGTTATTGTGGCCCAGGTCAGTCTTGCGTCACTACAACTAAAACGTTCATTCGTCATGAAATAAGGAAGTAACATTTTAAGTATTTCATTCGGGTTTATTGCGTCGTCCAAAGCCCTCTATGTACTTACTCGTCGACGACCATTGTTGACCTAACAACTCTCTGATATTAAAAATGGTTGAAATCACCGGCCTGCATATATATGTAATTAGATGGTAATTCTCTCGAAATACTTAGTAAAAATATGCGAATGAACAAACAACCTCACTTAATGTTTTCGAAAAATAAAAGACTGTTCCATCCATTACTATAAATAATTTTCGATGAGTGATAGACTACAAGTACATGCTGTTACAGAAAATACGTTGCTGTGTGTGGTGCATGCTTGAGTATTAGGTTTAAATCAGTTGAGAGAATTTCAGGCACCTTTCACTAAAAGGTTATACATGTGAAGGCCAGATTAATCCATCATTGCAGACAGTACTGTGCGTTGTGAACAAAACATTAGGAGACAACGTTCCTTCATTCACTTTTGTCTTTTTGGCGAGTGTCATAGCGTTTCACCAATACATGGTAGATTCAAACAAACAAACAAAATTAAAATTTAAAAAAGTAAAATAAACGAAAAGAAATAACACTTAACAGACATGTACAGTTAAGCAGTGCAAACCTAGTAATTTACAAGTGACAAACAAAAAATCAACGTGATGATTCATTACAATATTCAATATGTAGCATTTTTCAACATTGATCCAAATTTTTAATCGTATTTTACAATACGAATCAACAGATGAATATTATATTTTCTTTGTAAACATTCAAATTCTAAATAGTCTGGAAAATAATCAGTAATAATAATAAATAATCTAGTTTAGACTGTGAACTAAGTTAGGCTTGGATTTAATTAGACTCTGGGAAATTTAGAATGTTCCAGTGAGTCATATTCACGTGAGGAAATATCAAACATATATTTGTATCTCTTTAGTGTTGTGCCTGAGCAATCTATTGATCAACCAGTTAATCTCTTCACAAAGACTATGCCTTTGCAAAACCTTTAATTTAGGTGGCAAATGGAAACAAGATGGCTTCTGAGGTGTTTTACTATTGCATTCTGCAGCAAATAATTATTAGTCATCTCTTACGAATATGCAGTGAGCGGCTGGTCTAGTCTTAAATTTTCACGATAAAGCACAAGAAAATATATATTTCTATATAAATCTCGCTTTAAGATGTTCTGACAAGTGACAGGTCCAAATACTTAATCCTACTGACATTTTTCTTTTACATCCATAAATAGCACTCCATGGATCTCTTCACAAAAGGCTTTGTCGTAGCCACACCTTACTGTAGCCCATAGCTTGGAAGTAATAAGACTTCCTCAGTTCTTGCTCAGCCGCCTCGTACGACACGTGCAGTTTTCTGTTGATCTATTCTGTAAGTCCTGTTGATTTATTCGTCTAAGTTGCTAGACAATAAAGCTAGGTGCAAGTTGCTTGCAATTTGTCTAGCTGCTCTAGTAGCTTGGACATTTACAGATATGTAAATATAAAAATATGCCATTTTTGGGCAAGGGTTTTTTTGAAGGGTTATAAAACTGCATCCCGTCAAATTTTCTTATCCAATGCGATCTCACACTTGAGAAAAAATTAATTATTCATATTATTTTATAATATAGTTTATATTGATTTTCTGATAAAATTATTTTTCCTTTTTCAAAGGCAAGTTGTAACAGATAAGCTTTATAGGAAATTATATGAACGGATAATCTTTATAGGAAATGAAATGAAGCACTTAAGTAATTCGTTAGTTATTTTATAAGCAAATACAAATATGACACTTGTAGTTACTGTAGGCCTACAAACTCGATCATATTAGCGTAAACTTCCTTCACTTGTAGTAGAACATGTCGATCAGGTCAAGTCTCCGGATCAGTATACAAGTGTATGTCCTCAATGCTTAAAATGGGACGGCCTAAGATTGGGACCCATGAGAATATTCAGTTTCTGTCTATGCATTTAGTAATTTATAAGATAACTCTAAGTCCAGTTTGTACGGCATCTTACAAAATTTCTTCAGAATGCAAACTTGTACTGTTGAGTTGCGCACTCTTGTGCTCGGAATATAGATGTAATATTTGTGATGCTGCGTGAGAAAAATACGAAAAATATCGATTATCGATATGAAAAGGAAGGATATATATGTGGAAGAGAATGCATAACTTAACTGTACTAGAGCATTTTCTTTAGATTTTGCTAAATTAGACTAGAAACAGTCAATTTTAAATATATAATACAAACAGTCATCAGTAACTGAAATGAGTTAATGTTGTCTAAGAGGGTTCCAAGTTTTTGAATAGCTTATATTGACGATGAGTGTTCCAGGCTTTTGAATATCCCTCTATTTACATAATTACATCTTAAATGTTTATTTTCTGTGTAAGTATAAACTCCTTGAAAATCAACATTATCAACTAACAAAACCGTCCTGCAGAGGTGACAGTCATTTTAATCGTCGTTAGATACGGACATGTAAATAAACTTAGTTTGATTATTTTATATATTCTGGTCTTGTTTGCCTGTATTTCGTTTTGCTGCTTGCTCAGGTTTGTGTTATGCTGAATTTGGTGCTCGGGTTCCTAAAGCCGGGTCAGCTTACATATACAGCTACGTGACTGTGGGTGAAATATGGGCCTTTATTATTGGCTGGAATCTAATCCTAGAGTATGTCATAGGTAAGCTGTAGTGGACGTAAATCTTTTATAAGTATTGTATTATTATTTACTTTGTGTGTCGAGCTACAGAGGAATAGACCAACCGTTAACTGCACGTGTCGCAAGAGGCGACTAAGCAAGAACTGAAGAGGGAAAAGGGAAACTACCTTAACTGCCATATTTTTTTCAATACCATATGTAGCTATAGGCTACATATGGTATAGATAGGGCATAGCCTTTTGTGAAGGGATTAACGCTTTGATCTATGGAGTGCTCATTTTAGGACGTAGATCAGACTCCGAGTATGAATATATATCTTGCATCTGCCACTTGGATGAACACTTGAGAGAGAGTATTATTAATTCCTGTATGAAATTAATATAAATATGAATGTTTTATATTAAATTAATTAAGAATGTCTTAGCAAAAATCCCCATATGAGAAATATTGTAATGTCTAGGTTAATGGCTCGCCAGTTAGTTTGTCGATTTGCGATCAGTATGTGCGTAATTCAATTCCTGTGCTCGACCGTCACAGCTGTGCTGATAAGAGTGGAAACTGACTTCAACATCGGTCCAAGATGTATATTAATGTTAATTGATGCACGGTACCCGCGTTGTGCCCGTGCCTGTGCTGATTAGATCAACATAGCAATGTTGAAACTTCGAATTTCATAGGAGTTGACTAAGCAGGAACTAAGGAAGGCATTGGGAAATAGTCCATGAATTAAATTGTATCATAATATAAAGTGCATATTAAACTTCACGTATTTATGATTAACTTGGCGTTTGACGGAGTTCTCTTTAGCGAGCGGCAAAGCGAATAATAAGTTGAAATATTTAAATTGAATCTGCCGTGTGGCAAAACATTAGAAAGAGATCATAGTAACTGGACTTCCGCAAAACACTCTTAACGCCGGTTTTATATGTCTAAGAAGGCCTCGGCATTAAAGAAGCTGCAATCAGATTGCTATAAAATCAAGAAAGTAGTTGGATGTTTTACAGCAAATGCCAGAGTTCAAATCTCGGGCCAGTCTGTTAGGGAAAACCTCTTAGTGTTGAACATTATTCTTCAATTTATTTAAGCTCAAAGTAATATACCATTGATAAGGCCACGTTTTTATTAATCATAGAACGAGAAAAGTACAATACAAAATAGGAAAGGAACCTTTGTAAACGTATACATGTATATCTATCATACTAAAACTATTAGAATACTAAATAGAATTTAATAAAAATATACGAGATTTTCATTGACATATCTATGTTTACTCTCTATGCTTGCATCCTTAGGATTATAATTGACATAATTTATTGTATTTTGCAGGCACTGCAAGTATAGCAAGGGCTACTAGTTCATATATTGATTCTTTAACACACGGAGCCATAGTGAATTTCTCTACCGCACACATGCCAATTAATGTATATTCACTCTCAGAGTATCCAGATATACTGGCATTTATAATTACTATGATCTTTGCAGGTTAGAATTGCTTTAAATATTTAATTTCAAAACATTATCGCATTATTTGCTAAATGTTGTTGCTGTTAGCTCACTCAACTCAGCTCCTTTGAGCCGGCTAACTGCAATAAAATGTAATGTCGGTTTACAAGTGCAATTGTCGACATGGTCAATACTGACATTGACATCAATTGTCGACGTCAAAAATGGTCGCGGAGTTTTGAAGGTTTGGTGGCTGGGCTTTCGTTTATCAAGCGAGTCCATCTACTCGGTCACATGACGGGACGTAATTATAATAAATACGTAACCATAGGGTTGGGTAAGAGGTAATAAGTAAAACTGGGTTGGACAATCTCTCTGAATTATTTTAGGTTCTGAAACTTCTATATAAAAATTGCTAAATGTAATTAGACTTGAAATTCCTAATTTAATGTATTTTGTTGATCATAAAGCGTCAAGATTTTTTTTAGCTTTCAATACATACTGCATTGAAATTGAAATAGCCTTTCAATGCATTACTGCATTGAAAGGCTATTTGAATTAATAATAATAATAATAAAATAATAGTAAAGGTCTAACATCCGTTTCCCCATCCATGTATGATATCAGGGACGTCCCTACAGCACACATCACGCCAGATCAATTCACCCAGGCCATTCTACAAAAGAAATGTACCGAGGGGGTGATGCATTGAGTTGTTTCTATTAGTTGCCTCGGAGACATTCTAATAATCGAAATCCGTATGTAAAAGGTATTCACAAAAGTTGATTAATAATTTTGGTGGTGATCTTTATTTTCATGTAGGAGTCGAACTTAATTGGAATTACTCTAAAGTTCTCGCTGTAGCTGGCTGCAAACTTTTTCAATAACAATAATAACTACAACAATTAGAGTGCTGCAGTCATCAATGACAATATCGAGCACTATTGAGTAATAATAGTAATTTAGGAATTATCTAATGATTATATAATTATGTACGATACAATTTTACAATTAATTTATTATGAAATATGACAATATAATTATTATATTATATCATTATTATTCTATTATATAATTTTAAATTTAATGTACTTAATTCAACATCATCTTCCCTTGAATACCAGTTTAGCTAGGGTATGTAATTTAAATATTTAGTTAGTCCAATGGTGTAATTATCTCGGGACTTGCTTCTGCGGTTGATTTGATAGAAATAAAGTCAAATAATGAAATAATATTGGTCATGCATACAAAATCTATAAAATAAATTAATAACTGTGGCGTTCAATTGCACCTCTTCAAAGATGTAGTTGATGTGTTGTTGAAATACTACAGCCATTAAAGGAAAAAAGAAATAAATTACCTTTAAATGGAAAGGTAACTATTTATGATTGTCTTACTTCATAGAAGTAATACCTAATAGTATCTGTTGAATATTTTGCAAATTATTTTTGCATTTATCGAATTGCCCTTTGTTTCGGTAGGAAAACTATTAATTGTGATTTTGCTTTGTGTAGTTTTATTATGTTTCGGGATGAAAGAGTCGTCGGTATTCAACAACATATTTACCGTCGTCAATATAGCCATGACTGCTTTCATTATTATCTGTGGCGCATTCAAGGCTGACCCACATAACTGGAATCTATCCCCGTCTGAGGTTAGACACGTCTTAATAAATACGATAGGGGTTAGTGCGCGGATTGCATCTTTCTAATCGGTACCGGTTCTATATTAATCTATATTTAGCTCTAAAGAGCTGGTAAAGCTAATGTTAACATCAGTTTCCTCACTCAAAAAACCGATGCCAGTGACGGGTGACCCCAAGATTTGAACCCCGCACATACTGATCCGCGGTTGAATATCTCGCCGACATCGCCACTAGCTCCAGCCAGTGTGGGCATTATAGATTGAGAGATAGGGAATTGCCCATGAGCTAAATATAATTTTTTTATGGAATCGGTACCTCCTTGAAAGATGCGTTCGGATTCTCTCAGAGATTGATGACAGTCGATTGATGACGGATTTCTTGCTGAGCGAGATAACATGTTGAACGTGTTAGTATGTTGAACGGGATAGTAAGTTGAACGGGATAGTAAGTTGAACGGGATACTATGTTGAACGGGATAGTAAGTTAACGGGATAGTAAGTTGAACGGGATAGTAAGTTGAACGGGATAGTATGTTGAACGAGATAGTAAGTTGAACTGGAGAGTAAGTTGAACGGGAGAGTATTTTGAACTGGATAGTTTGTTGAAAGGGACAGGATGTTTAACGGGATAGTATGCTGAACGGGTTTTAGTAGTATATTAGAAATTATTTAAATTCAGACTTATGCTTACTTTTACCACATGTAGTAATAATTATTGTTTCATTAAGCTTGGGTTCTTTTGTAGTAGCTAACTTCATATTGTTTCCTTTCTTAATTCTTTACTATTATTTATGTTTGCTCTTCATTTGTAATTTGTGCCGAAATAATCAAATAATCATTTGAACTAACAAAAAATGAAATTGCTTAGCTAGGAATCGTTTTGTACATATGTTTTTCGAATAAACTAGTCTAACTTAGTAATTAAGTTTTTTGGTCGTCATTGACTTATTTGCTCATTGATTTGGTAACAGATACCGCAGATAAACGGTACGGATCTTGGTGTGGGAGGGTTCTTTCCATACGGAGTGTCCGGAATGCTTAAAGGCGCCGCGACCTGCTTCTATGCCTTCATGGGATTCGATATTATCGCAACGACAGGTGATTTATAGGAAATGGAAATTATATATATATATATATTTTTAATTTGAGCCAGCTAATGCTGATATGGTACTTAGAAGATGCTTAGCCGCTTGAGGCACTTCTTCTTCCACTCAACTAGACTTTTTGGAAATCAGGATTGTGATTCCTTTTGTAAAAAACATTTTATTTAATTGATTACTTTGATTGATTGACTAACTGGTTCATTGGTTGGTTGATTGATTAATTTATTGATAGATTGACTGATAGATTGACTGGCTAAATTAATTAATTAATTAATGAGCGAGCGACTCGCTGGCTGAACGACTAACGGACTGACTGACTGACTGACTGTCTGACTGACTGACTGACTGTCTGACTGACTTTTTCGTGAACTGACCGACCGATCGTCCAATTGACTGGTCAGTCAATGAATGATTGACTGTTTGGCTAATTTACTTATTTATTTAATATTTATTTTTTGTTTCTACCATAAAAATTAAAAAATTAAAAATAAATAAATAAATAAATTTTTTATGTGCCTACCGTACCCATGCTCTGTCCGGGTTGCTGACGAATAGACCAACCGTGAACTGCACATGTCGTAAAAAGCGACAAAGCACTAAGATACAAACCAACGTCAGAAAGGGCATTCAGTTAGTGAGTGACTAGGCTCCAGAAATTGCTACAAAATTTTCTAAAAATAATGGAAAAGAAGGTTTATTCTTATCTCGACCCTAGTTAAACTAGGATTCAAAGTAATGATGATGATGATGATGATGATGATGATGATGATGATGATGATGATGATGATGATGATGACGACGACGACGACGACGACGACGATCATGATGACGACGCCGACGATGACGATGACGATAATGATGACGACGACGACGACGACACCGACGATGATGAATATGATATGTGCCTACTATACAGGTGAGGAAGTGTTAAATCCGCGCCAGGCCATCCCGTGGGCGATCATAGCCAGCCTTACGATCTGTGGTTCAGCCTACATAGGCGTCGCCGCTATCGTCACCCTCATCGTCCCTTACTACACTCTGACAGGAGAGGCTCAGCTGCCTCCCGCCTTCGAGAGAGTGGGATACTCCGTGGCAACCTACTTCATAACTGCTGGGGCACTTACCAGCCTTTTCACTTGGTGTGTTATTATATCAAATTTTTTGAACTATAAGAAACATTTCTGTAGATGTTCTTTAGAATCCTAGAAGACCTATTTTTGTATAGCACATTAAACCAGTGTACGATTTGTCTAAATTTACGTGTATTGTATAAAAAGTAAACACGCATTATAGTGAAACGATCAACTATGTTGATATCTATCACTTTTTAATATCACAAGCTTAAACCGTTAGGCAATTTATAGTCCATTTTCCGTATAACCAGTCAAATGAATGTCCGAGATTTTACTCTCAGATCAGCGCGGCTGGGATTCGAACCCACGAGGGTTCAATTCACCTCAGGATCTGTCATTTAAAACTTCATGACGTTACCCCTACGCTATCAAGACATTCATTATATTATTTATAGACTTTCGGGGTCTGCGGGGAGGGGGATTAAGCGATGTGGAGCATTTAATTTGTGCTTGAACTTGAACTTAAATTTGCTACCAATTTTAATTAATGTATGTTTAAGTTTCAATGGAGTAAATATATCGCGTTAGTTAGAATTAGGCCTATATATGGTTTCGGGCCTTATCATAGGATAGGAAGTGCATTCAGTCGATCCTAACGAAAATAATTTTTGGAATGGAGTGAACGATAGTTGGCTTTTCTCTTTGAGGATCGTGCAAGAGTACCTTTCTGCAAAATAGATGTTAGTAAAGTTATGTAGTTATATAAATTTAGTGAAGTAAATGAAGTAATATAGGTAAGGTAGCGCTCATGAAAGTATGTTTCACATTGAAAGAAATACGGTAATTATATGGTTAGATTTAGGCTGTACAGTAACCTCCGCGTCAGTGAACGACGTTGAGCTAGGTCGTGTCCAGTTGGTACATGGATGGGTGATCAGTGATCACCTTGGAAGACCAAGTGTTGCCAGCTTTGAATGAAAAAAAATCTCCAGGGTGTTGGAAAGTTATTATTAAATCTGCGCCGGCTCCCATCAGTGCGCTATCAAGGGCAACGATTATCAATAGCCATGGAGAGGAATGAAGAAATATTGAAAACAACAAAAACAGCCACTAAGAAAGGAGACTTTGTAAATACATGCGGTTGTCATGTGTGTAATCAAACGACAAAAAATATGTTTTTTGCAATAATTGATGGGTATCATCATCATTACTATCTTCCCTTGAATCCCAGTTTAGACAGGATCACTTTTCCATTCGTTTTAGAAAGTTTTGTAGCAATTTCCGGAGCGTAGTTCCTCACCTTTCGAATGCCCTTTCTGGCTTTTTTTGGATCTTAGTGCTTTTTCGCCTTTTACGGCACGTGCAGTCTACGGTTGGTCTATTCTTTAGAACTCGACACAACACGGGTAGATTAAGTGAAAACTATTATGTACAGTTGGTACTGGTAGTGCTGTAGGAAAACAAAGTAAGTGCATTCTATCACTTCAAATATACTGAGCCAGTGGAATGATCCGTTAGTTGCCCGACAATGGATCACAGAGTCAAATCCTTAAAATGGTTTATCACGTTTTATGGAAACAGTTCACTTTTCGATGCTGTGTTCATTGTTGATATTAATTAAGTTACATTAGCAAAGATGCCTTCGTTAAGCACGTTTAATGTACAAAACAATATAGAGAGCAAGAGTGGCAGAGAGATAGAGAGAGAGAGAGAGAGAGAGTTGTTAAGTTGCGTGTGATTGATTGTACTTTAGTTTGCTTACAACTATCATTCCAATGCCTCGGGTAATATTTGCCATGGCTCGAGATGGTTTGCTGTTTAAGTGGATGGGAAAAGTGAGCAAAAGATTTAAAACTCCCTACGTGGCAACTCTACTGGCGGCCTGTATCGCTGGTTTGTATTGATACATTGTAATAGTGTTTGTATTGATACATTGCAATAATAGTTGTATTAATACATTGTAGTAATATGTGTATTAATACATTGTGTACGTGTATATGTGTATATACACGTACACAATGTACATTGTGTACTCTATCTCTTTATCTCTCTCCAAGTTTTTATATTAAACGTATGTGTATTAACGTATATGTACATATGTGTATTAATACATTGCAATAATGTTTGTATCAATGTATTGCAATATAATAAACCTTACACTCAAAACCTCGCAGAACCTAGCAGGAACCCAAGAAAGTCGCTTTCTTCTCTTATCATGCGCACTATCATCCAAACTTTATCATATTAATAAAGGTTGAACATCCGTTTCCTCATCCCGCGATGACATCAGGGGCGTAGCGTTGAAGACTTGTATGAAGTGTAAAAGGCTAATTGCTTGCTCTACATCCAAAACTTCAGTCTGTTATGTGACGAGCACACGGACATTAACTAATTAAGATTAACGCAGATCCTTGCATGAGAAATACATTGAGTAACGAATTACTAACCCAGCCCGTGCAATGTATCTATGCTGATAGGAATTAAGTCAGTGCCGAGAGATATGTAATATAGCCTACAATGATCTGTGAATGCGTATCCTTTTTATTTAGAATAATAGTCGAACTTGAATCTTCGACTGAGTAATCAAAGGCTGTATTTGTATAATTGTTTGATACATTTATTTATTGAAATATTTATTTATTTAATCATTTATTCATCGATCGATGGATTCAAAATCAATTTATCATTCGGTCAGTTAACCACAATTGCATTGCTATGCGAGCAGGATTAATGGCAATGATGTTTGAGTTGGCTGAACTAGTCAACATGATGGCTATAGGAACTCTACTCGCCTATACCCTCGTTGCCGCCTGTGTTCTAATACTCAGGTAGGCCTAGCAGCAATTCCTCTCAGCTTTCGTTCAAATATCTACTTTTTCGATCCCAGCCTCCCATTCGAATAAGGACACAAGCAATCTTCGTTGTTTATTTGTTTATTTGCATGTATGTCTTCGTTGTTTATTTGTTTATTTGCATGTATGTCTTCGTTGTTTATTTGTTTATTTGCATGTATGTCTTCGTTGTTTATTTGTTTATTTGCATGTATGTCTTCGTTGTTTATTTGTTTATGTATGTCTTCGTTGTTTATTTGTTTATTTGCATGTATGTCTTCGTTGTTTATTTGTTTATTTGCATGTATGTCTTCGTTGTTTATTTGTTTATTTGCATGTATGTCTTCGTTGCAACGAACATTAAAACTCAAGCAGAGCAAATCGGAAAATCTATTGACTGTATTTTCTGTTTTATTATGTGTTTGTGTATTTAATTGTATGCTGTTAGATTTACTGTATGTAATTTGTATAGCATTGAAATGCCTTGGCATCTGTTGAATATTTAAAAAATTAAATCGATACAAGTAAAACTAGTCGATATAACCAGATTATCGACTTCTTTGTGAGCCAGTATTCAATTACAAGTATTAATATTAAAGCTTCGTTCAAATCCGAGCCGTGTCAATCATAGATAAATCTCGGATGTATTACTGATCGAGCTGGACTTGCGCCTTCTCTCTGTTATTTTTAAGGAAACGGTTCCAGATCTGTATGCTAGGCTTCATTTATATTTGATGTTAAAGCTGTGCATACTTATTAGTGATAATATCGTTTACTTCATTACATTTGCTTTTGATATTTTCAGTAAATTTTCTCGAATCAAGATATATAGTTCCTTGTAGTTCTCTGCAATCTCCAACTTTTCTCCTCAAAATGTAATGCAATGGCCATTTATAATTGATAATTAATGTTGACCTCATTTAGTTTTTGTTTCAACCGTTGTTAAATCCTAATTAATGTTCTGTTTAAATCCTAATTAATGTTCTAATTAATCTCTTCTTCGATCACTTACAGTTTTTCATGAATTCCATGAAAAGCGCTTACTAGCTTACGCGTTAATGCATTTTTGTATTTGTTTTAATCATAATCGCTTTAGGTATGAACCCAGACCTGAGAACTCCCCTGGTATTCAGGTCGAGAGTTCTGGGTCAGCCACGCCCCCAGCAGACAAGTTCACATCAGACACACCCACATCAGACATGCCCACATCAGACAAGCCCACATCAGACACATCAGAATCAGACACGTCTACTGAATCTGAGACAAGTCTAGTGGCGACATCTGGTACCAGCAAAAAAGTTAAAATTGCCGTAGTGTGTCTAGGTTGGTTGACATTCATATCATTTAATTTTACTGAATAATTGTTGAAGAAAAAGTCACGATTTAATATGAATTTATTAATATACTGTATATGTAATATTCCTTGACAATTTTATTTATGTTTGGCGATTTGATTTAAATTTCCGTCGTGTGCCCGAGTCTATTTTCACTCTATTGAGATTAAAAAAATTTCTAAAAAACTTTAATCTTAATCTTCATATCTTGGCCGAGTAATCAGTCTAATTTCTTATAAAATGTAATATTTATTCCAATTGCAATTGTCTGTGTACTTTTCAATTTGCCTGTCGCATTTTCGTTTTACGCTTACTGTACATATAAATGTTCTAAAAAGAATTCTGTAGATGTTTATTGAAAAATGTTAATTGAAATGTTTTTTGATTGTTTGTTATTAGTGTGTGTCCTCCTATATCAATATTTATTGGATTTCTGAGATTAATTTCGATATAAGGGGCGGGGTTTACCGCACTTGGCATAGCGTGCGGTTCAGTTAACGAAGTTATGCAACATCGGGCCCGGTTAGTACTTGGATGAGCGGCCACCTTGGAAGACCGAGTATTGATAGGCTCAAATACAAGCCCCAGGGTGTTGGGAAATTACTCCTGATTCGCACTAATTGCACTGCAATACAATGCTTTGTTCAGTATAGATAGACATCGATTACTAGTAAACATGGATGGAAATAGTGAAAGAAGCTACATTTATATTAGAATTATATTGAACCAAAACTTAATTGAGATCCAGGTCATCCTTATACTGTTACCCAGAATCTACGAATATTTTTGCAGTGTTCGAGACAGTATGGCTAGATGTGTTTGGGGCTTATGGATCAGATCATCTTGTGGCTGGTCGTCCCTGGGCTATAGTACTGATGGCTCTTCCAGCTGTCTTCATCTTGGCCACGGTCTTATTCATTGCTGTTCAACCGCGGGGTCCAGAGCTTAAAACATTCCAGGTACGTGTCTGCCAATTACGTAGAGAGTCAAGACTCAAAATGTAAATAGCTGAGAATTATAGTATGCTTTCATTGTGCAAGTGCGGGAAGTGTTGTGTTTTAAATTAGCTTGCAAAGAGAGGAGAATACAGAGAGAGAAAGAGTGAGAGGAAGAAAGAGTGGGCCAAACTTGATAGTTTTATTGAATAGCCTAGAAGAAAATTTCAATATTCATTGGAAAATAGAAGTACATATTTAAGCACGTATGTCTATATGAGCAGAACAATATTAGCACACGTGAAGGCACGATGCCCGTTGGTTAATTAGTCTTATTTTTATTTGTCACTTTTTATTTAGCTTTGCAGCATTATAAATAGATTATGGCAAAGGAAGTAATAAGCGATTAACTGATTTATTGTGACACTAAACTATTTGTTACGTTTGTTATTTGTGACCTCGATGTTTCTTAAGCTTAATTAAACAGCGGCTGTTTTATAATAATGCTATTACCAACGAGTACTGCAATATATTGCTGCAAGTACTGCAATATATTACTGCAAGTTCTGCAATATATTACTAAGCTAAAATAGAAATTAGATATAAAAAGATATAAATTAATCATTGACAATTATGAGATTCTCTTATAGCTTTCATTGTTGTTATTTTAGGTTCCTTTAATACCAGTAGTTCCAGCGATCAGCATGGTGCTGAATGTCTATCTTATGCTAAAGCTCTCCTATCTCACTTGGATACGATTTGCCATTTGGATTGTAATTGGTGGGTCCATGATTTATTTTCCTAAACGCATTGCTCAGTATGCTAATATAACTCTTAGTATTAAGCCTGTATTCCGGATGTATAGATATACATATACACGTAAGAAGCTGGTTGGATGGTGGATGTAGCAAAACACTTGCTTGATTGTAATCTGAAAAACTTGACGGCAAAGGGTCGATTCTCAGCCGAATGAATGTCTCAGACAGAGAACTTGTATTTATGACTTCTGCATGCTTTTATAGGTGCATGTAAGTTTTTTGAATATATAACATCTGCGTGCTTGTATGCATCCATATAAGTGTTTGTATTTATGACGCCTGTATGTATGTATATGTGGATGTAAATGTTTTGTATAATTAATTATGTATTTCTTTAACGTAAGCGAATTCATATTAATATTTAGTCAATTCTGGAAGACTGGTAGTCATCATTAGAAGTTGATCTCCAAGTGATTCTATTCTGAGAGATTGTATTCTGTAAGACAAGTATCTTGTATGATGGTGTTTTGTAGGATTGTATTCTGTAGTATTGTATTCTCTATGGTTGTACTTTGTAGGATTGTATTCTCTATGATTGTATTCTGTAGGACCGTATTCTGTATGATTGTATTTTGTAGGATCGTAAATCTATAAAATAGTATTTTGTATGATAGTAGTCTATATCCTCAATTATATTCTGAGAGATTGTATTCTCTGGGATTGTATTCCATAGTATTGTATTCTGATGGATTGTATAACAAGTATTGTGTACTCTGAGGAGTCGCATTCGCCGATTACAACCATGCTGCTTAATATCACTTGGCACTATTAACTCCTTCAACTTCTTACGACAAATTCGTCCATCTCATCCTAGTATAAAGCTGGTTAAACGAATGAAGAAACTGACTGATGTTATCCTTAATTAACGTCAGTTTCCTCACTCAAAAGCGATGTCAATGACGGGCGAGCCCAGGATTTGAACCCCACACATACTTATCCGCGGTCGAGTATCTTATCGACTTGGCCACTGGCTCCAGGCACTATATGTCATCCTTGTCTTCCTTGAGGTTTGTCCACAACCATCATGTTTGGTCTTTCCTATTCATTATCCTTTTTTTTAACTCCACGTAACTTTGCATAGCTCTAATGGAATTAAAATAATTTTTGTTGAATAGTATTTACAGATAGTCTAATGATAATTTGCATTATATTCATTTCAGGCTTCCTGACTTATTTTCTTTACGGAATTCACAAAAGTGAAGCAAATCGAGCCTATGGAACAGAAGACGATGATGATTCTGATCAACCGATAGAGTCTAACAATGAATCTCCTCAGGCTAATGGCTCTGTACCTAATGAACGGACTCATCTCCTTGCTTAACGTTAAGCTCAGAGTCGCTTAGGAAATATTCGCTATGACGATGGGAGATTAATTGCTTCTTCAATTCCATACAATACTGCAGATTTTGCGTTCATTTCATCGTCAGAATATTCTCATGATATCGACGAGTCAGGAATCGAACCTCGGCTGGGCCGCTAAGCAGACAAACGTTCTTTCCACTGGACAGTAGTTATGGACTGTACGAAATACGCATAAAGTACTTGCAATATCTAAATGTCATTTTCCTTATATAACGTGTGTGTATATATACACGTATATATATATATATATATATATATAATATACATGCATATATATATATGTATATATATATATAATATATATGTATATATATGTAATAAATTATATATGTGTATATATATATATATATATATATATATATATATATATATATATATATATATGTCGTACAGATAATGATATTAAGAAAATTTCTTCTGATATTTTGTTATTTTGTTAATTTTTACGTTTTGTTAAAAATTAGTTGTTTATAAATTATGGATATATTTGGAAAATCATTACCGCGTGAAAATTTAGTGTTTTAGAATAACTTGTTCTTTTTTCATAACCATCTCATTGCGTCATATATATGTTCTGAGAATTTATATCTGTTTAGCCTAGTCCAATGACGTTATTTTTGTCATTTGTCAATAATTGTAGCATTTATCTTACGAGCGTACTCTATCTCTCCTATCAGCCCAATGTACAAGAACTGAGACCAATGTACATATGAGCCTCCATTCCGCTACTACATTTCCTTGGACTGATTTCTTAAATTTTGGACCCGCACTCTGCTAATCGGTTGGCTTTGGTTCTATAGTGTTCGTTGTTGTTAAGGACAACAATGGCACTCTAATTCCTTTTTGTTGATTGTTTATGCTAGTAAAGTGTATTAGCGATGTCGAACAAAATCTTATTCCTAAATATTAGATATTAAATGTTATATACTGGGATTCAAGGGAAGATGATGACGACGATGATTAGATATTAAATGTTGCATATTGAAAAATGTCAGAAAATACTGCTGAAGCTGCTACTTTCACTGCTTATAATAATAGTGTTTGTGATAATATTATGAATTTTTTTTACTGATTTATGTAAGCTATACCTGAGCTTGAAAAGTCGTGGTAAGAATACCGCATAGTTATCGGTGATTGACTATGATATAATTAGGCTAGTTCTGTTGCTGATGATAACTTTGAGCTGCGGTGACTGTGTTAGCTTATCGTGTATACCTCTAGGGGCGGAGTATTTTGTGAAGAGGATCTCATTTCTATTTCCGGTCAATTCAGTCAGTCAGTATTATCACTGAAGAGTAGTGGACTAACTCAACAGTCCACTCATGGTATTGTTTGTAGCAGTTAGTATATAGTGGATGACTACTACAGAAAATTGCTAAGATTAAGACGGCAATATAATGACATTATTTTACGGAATCGAAAGAAAAGCTGCGACCTGCCGCTTGGCTCAGACAGTTGCCACCTATGTTAATTATTAAGATGTTATTTTGGAAATGGGATCATATTCGACTCTAGGATACATTATTGATCTGTGATGCACCTTTATTATGCCGTATGGAATATTAATATTCAGGTATTCGCTTTGGGATAATCCATCCGTGCCTTTTATCTAGCCTATTATTTTATAATCTCGTTCAGTGTTTACTGTCAAATGCTTTTCACACTGGAATCGCGAGTTTGCCAAAATAACAAAAGTTCAGTTCCGTAGCGTAGTGATGTGAGGGGCTTCACGGCCCCCTTCCTGCTCAATGCCTGTGCCACCTCTCTACTCAGTAGATCTGCCCTCCCCATGCTTAGTGGCTGTCCCTCTGGCTGGCTAGTAAATCAATCAGCTAATCAATCAATAAGTATATTTTTAAAGCGCCGCTCTATTAAAAAGTAAAGTGTGTCGTTTAAAGTCTGTTTCCTGTCATTTCTGTGATGGAGCGAGCAGTTGATTTGACCCCTGCACCTACTGAACCGCGGATGGACACTTAGACAATAGACTTAGATGATTTTATCGACTCAACCCACTGAACTAATTGTAGTTGAAAGATATTCAATTTATGTTCGTATATTGCAAAATGTGAGGCAATCTGTCTGGTTTATGCCTTCATCCATCTTAGCTCATGTCCCCATTACGGGTTTTATTTTAAGCGTCGTACAACTTTACGTGTCAAAAGCTCTGTATGTTCGCTGGGGTAAACTGTATGCTCGTTATTTTTTAAAATTTTGTGTTAGACAAATTTACGCATTGGCTGTATGTAAATTGCTATGTGTTGTATGTACATTGCATTATATTGCTGTATGTACACTGTATTCCGATGTATTGATGCTAGGAGCTTTATGCTAGAAAAATGTGTTACTATTTCAGTTACTTATCTGTTACGGTTAAGTATAAGAACAGGCTTATCGATAACCGTATGTATTTTGTCGGAAACCGACTAACCTAGCTATTAGGAGTACTATTGAAAAACGATTTGAAATATATTCTCTCAGGCTAGGGATTACATGAAGTCTAATAATAAATGCACAGATTAAATGTATTATGTTGATGGGATCAGTTCTTTGTGCTCACTACTGAGCTATTAGTACTCTCTAATGAGCTTGACTGACAACAAATTTAGCATAGGATTATGTGCCTTGAACGTTCTATAGGATTATGTGCCTTGAACGTGTTATCTGGAAAGAGATCGAAAGTGAATGGCAAAGAGAAATGGTGGATGACAGTATTGTTTCTAAACTGAAATTTGCTTAAATTTACTTCCTAATATGTTGTAAAATTACATTTATTTAATGCTGTTCATGATTGAGATATTTGTTCTTTATGTGTAATCATGATAAGTAATCCAAAGTTTGATGTCAACAAGCGATTCATCCACAGATTTTCATATACTGTATATTAGGAAATTTTGCTCTGCGTGCAAGGCGTTTCACTGAATCTCGAAATTTTTTGAGCAAAGGGACGTTTTTATGTATTTTATTTGGAACAACGAATTACGTTATGTTTATGAGATCTTTCTAGAGATTTTCTGTCTATTTTTTTAGAAAACGTTCAGTGTGGACCCGGTGTACCGATAGTTTCTCCTACAGCAGATCCGGTGCTTACCCGTCACTGATATGCCTTCGATGCAGAAAACTGACTATGAAACTAAGTCTTGGCCTCCGTTCAATCCGTAACAATAACTTCAAGAATAATCCTCAGCTTGTTGATCTGCCAGTACAATTCCGTTGCAAGTAAATTCATTCTCTTTAATAAATTTATATTTTTATTTAGCTTTAAAAAGTTCTTTAATTTATTGAAAATAAATATTTGCGATAATTTATGACACTGCATAGGAAATAGAAAATTATTAACCGTACAACGTGATTCCTGTACAGCTACCTGAAGGCAATCCTATCAGAATTCTCAAATGAGTCGATGACTTTAATAATAATTTAACAATTTCGTTTAAATCGGCAAGAAATCTATACCGGGACTAGGTGCGAGAGGGAGCGATGTTTTGAAAGAAAATGATACTATTAGAAAATTGTCTGATGGTAACGCGCCGAATAACAAAATTATGTAGATTCTAATAGTTCTATCAGATTCTATTTGTTCTATCAGATTCTATTTGTTCTATCAGATTCTAATAGTTCTATCAGATTCTATTTGTTCTTAGATTCCATTACTGTACGGAAAGTTTTGTGATTACGACAATGGAAGTCATTATGATAAGTTTATTGCATCGATTAGTTGGCGTGTAATCTAACTCGCTAAAAGTAAATACAATTCAAGCTAATGCCTAATTTTTCATTTAATTAACGCTAGAACCGAATTTCATGTCTGTTCAAAATAATTCAATTTTATTGGCCTTTGAGTGACGGGAAATTTGGAAAGTTCAATCCCGTGTGAATACAACGGAACCTTGATCAATGCGCTACTGGTTAAACCAAAACCAAAGTGTTTCACCCAATGCCCTATTCAATTGAATGGACCCCAACGAAACAGCTGCTTTTTATATAAGCGCTAACAAGTAATATTTAGTATAAGTAATTATTTTATTTGTAACAAATAGGCGTAAAATTGAAAACACTTCACAACATTATTATAAGGCAAGTAGAGAAGTCTGCAAGTAAAACACAATCAAAGGAAATGTTCGTTCACGATCATATCTATTACTAATATATCACTTCCTCTCTATTAATGTTGATTAGTTAACTGTCTATTTTCTTGAGCAATTAAGAGAGTTTATTCTGTGTTATCTGGAATGAGAACTGTACAACTAGGACTATAATGTAGCTCAGGACGTTCGTCTAGAAATTCGTTGCCTCTGTGAGACGTTTGTTACCAAAGTGCCGAGAATGAGATATTTAGGCATATATACACACAATAAAGTAATAAAATAATACAAATTTACCAATATGATCACAAAATAAATAATATTCTTGAATTTATCATTTATAAGGACATGCAACATATTACCAGTCACCAAATTCAAGTAGATACTTAATCGTGTATCTGTTAACTTTGATTTAAAACTACTTATTTTGCGTAAATGTTAACTAAACAAATATGAAAGAAAAACCAGTAATTTAACAATTCCACACGAATTTGCAATAAATTCTATCTGATTTCTACAGGCCAAAAATGAAAAGTTCCTTTAACTTACAACGTTTCTTAGGACAAACTAAAATAATAATGTTTAATCTAGATAGGCCTAATTATATAGAAAACAAACAAAAAGTCGGAAATTTATTACAAGAATTTTTATAGCAACTTGTACATGACATATAAATACACACAATTAATAGCTTAAACGTTTGGTTTCTGGAAGATTATTCCAAGTCTAGAACTAGCAACGATACAACACATGTCACGTTAACAGTCTGTTACACACACTGACTTGACCTTTATTTGTTTTATTTATTTCGTCTACAATAAGTATCATTTTACATTATACATTATTCTATTATACAGGTTTTATTTATTGGTTATTTACTACTGCTTCTTACAAGACTGACTGCCGATTTATTATCATACCCGCAAAAGCTTTAAACATTAAATTTATTTATATTATACAACAGACCTCAGCGTAAGATTTTTATCAAAATATTAATTATTATTAATTTAATTGATCCAATTAAATTAATTAATTAAATTAATAAAAATATAATAAACTACTAAAAAATAAAGATTATGAAAAACTAAATAGTATTATACTATACAATGATCCTGAAGTATTACAATACGAACATATTAACCGATTCAAAAATTATACAATATTATTAAAACAAAGTAATATAAATTAATTGGAAGAAAAATTATCAACGAATTATGACATTTAACAATATTTCGTACTTCGTTTTAATGTAAAATTAATTTATGAAAATTATATATTGTTGAAGAGTACATAAAAAGTAATAATTAGTAAAAACTAAATTTCCATCATCGACTCTAATTAATCCTGTTTTTTAATTTCTGAGCCTGCACCGCTTGGGGTATCATTTTTCCGACAAGTTTTTCTAAATCATTTTGGAGGAATCAGGTTGTGAGGTAGGGATGTAAAGTTATGCTTAACGGCGGTTTCCGTACCAAGAATATAAGGTCAGAGTTAATCCAGCTTAAAGAGACGACCCTGACATCTACAGCTTTGATAGACGACCCTGACATTTACAGCTTTGAGAGACGACCCTAACATCTACAGCTTAGAGAGAGGACCCTAACATCTACAGCTTGATAGACGACCCTAACATCTACAGCTTTGATAGACGATCCTAACATCTACAGCTTTGAGAGTCGACCCTAACATCAACAGCTTTGAGAGACGACCCTAACATCTACAGCTTTGATAGACGACCCTGACATCTACAACTTTGACAGACGACCCTAACATCTACAGCTTTGAGAGACGACCCTAACATCTACAGCTTTGATAGACGACTCTAACATCTACAGCTTTGATAGACGACCCTAACATCTACAGCTTTGACAGACGTCCCTAACATCAACAGCTTTGACAGACGACCCTAACATCAACAGCTTTGATAGACGACCCTGACATCTACAGCTTTGAGAGACGACCCTAACATCTACAGCTTTAAGAGACGACTCTAACATCTACAGCTTTGATAAAGGACCCTGACATCTACAGCTTTGACAGACGACCCTAACATCTACAGCTTTGAGAGACGACTCTAACATCAACAGCTTTGAAATACGACCCTAACATCTACAGCTTTGAGAGACGACCCTAACATCTACAGCTTTAAGAGACGACCCTAACATCTACAGCTTTGATAGACGACTCTAACATCTACAGCTTTGATAGACGACCCTAACATCTACAGCTTTGAGAGACGACCCTAACTTCTACAGCTTTGATAGACGACCCTAACTTCTACAGCTTTGAGAGACGACCCTAACATCTACTGCTGACCCTAGCATCTACAGCTTTTATTATTCTAGTTATTTTTTCATATCTTACGCTGCCACTGAAGAGGACTAAAAACTGCATTAAATATACCACATTACGTAAAGACGAACTGTATAGAGAACACTACATTTTATATGCACATATACCTATGCTAACTCTGGCTTAAACTGGGTTAGTGAGACGCTTAATTCTAAGATGCGAACAAAAAGAAATCAATTGCATTCAAATACTCATACAGCACTATTCAATAATGCTAACATTATTCGGCAAAGTGAAAGAAACCTATGGAATACTTGAATTAGAGTGAGTAAACTAAAACAAAATGCACAAACAGCTTTTAAGATTATTCAGATCAAATTAGTCAGCTACGCTAGTCATCAGCCATTCAGCTACGCTAGTCATCAGCCATTCAAATACCAGAAATGCATTGTTCGACAACTTACTGGCACGACTGAAATCGTTATAACGACATTACTGATGCACCACACTAATATTACATCGAAAAATTATTACTAGCCTCACCGGTAACAATTCGTAAAAGATGACCAACATAGATGCAAGATAGGTTGCATAGTCGATACAAAGCGACATTCGAAAATTTCGTTTCAAGTTTCGAAAGCTTAAAAGAACAAGCCTACAAAGTTCAAGTTTTTAGTTTTTTGTAAGTTCGAAATACTATGAACTATTTGCTAAAATATATTTCAAAAACAATTATCGAAATAAATCACAATATTACAACAGTAAAATATTTGAAGGCAGAGTTAAAGCAGAGTTACATGTATTTACATGGCCGATCTCTGGCCCTATATACTGCATTCTATAATGCATTGAGGCGTAGTTATTGCAACACTTCTGAAAAAAGTAACACCGCACTAGATTGACATATCTGCAAAGCAGCCCATATAGGCTTTTTGGTATAGCAGCCACAGAGACTTAAATACAGTCTTAGTGAAAACTTAATCCGATTAAGAATTTCCGATCTAATGCATTATCTAAGACTTCTCAAATAGGTATCATATATGCCATCTTTGTACTACTATATTTAGCTTAATGTCTCAAAAGATAACCTTGCAAAGTTGTTCCAAATATATCTTATACGCAGAATTTATGAGCAACTATATGGAAACGTTAGTTTATATTTAAGCGGCCTGTGAATTTAATTGGTTTGCATAGAGGTATAATTAATTAGTGAGATAAATTCCAATGTCTATTAAAAACAATGACTGAATAAATTTCTTTAAATGTTAGCTTTCAGTTCATATTTTGAATGTTCAAAAAGAGTCGACCGTTTAGAAACTTCGGTTCAGGAAAAATATATTTTTCCTGAACCGAAGTTTACCATAATTTTTTTATTACCATAAAAAAATTATGGTAAGCTGCTTGATCTAAGTTTCATACCGCTATCAAAAGAAATGACCATAAATGTCTCAATGAACAACAAAATTAATTAATTAATTCAATAAAAATCACGCATCGTACACTATTTATCTATGATTGTGACATAAGGAAATGTTCTACAACTAACGACAATGAGAGTGAAACAACGGCATATATCAATTTCATATAGAGATGTTGAGCACCGTAGCTATAAAGCTGTAAAGGTGTAAAGCTAATATATCTGTTGATATATTTCATATTGTTAGAGCCATACAGAAAGGAAGTCAAACCTATAACCTGATGAATGGAAAAAATAGATGATGCTTTTAATTCTGAAATAAAAAAATCTCAAAGCACAAAAGACCTGAAAGAGAATTTATCCTGACATTAAATCAGTGACCCTAAATTTTTCGATCGTAAGGACGTAATAAATCTGAAGCGTGTAAAGGTTACCCAATAAACATTTTGCTGAAAATTTACATTAGAAGTTAATAAACGTTCTGACGAAAACCAAACTACAGTGTAATAGATAACTGTAGATAAAACATTCTCAGAAAGAACTTAGGTTACTTATCAACCGGATATCATGAAACAATTAACGATGAACAAGATTAAGTGCTCACAACCCAATTATAACAAAGTGAAGTATATCTTTTAACTCAGTGGTTCTAAAATGTGAGGAGTGCTACCCCCCGAGAGTGATAAAAGTCATTGGTCTGCAGCAGCAGGGCAGGCAAAAAGGGAATGGTTAACACGTAGTGGAGAAAATTAGCGAATAAATTTACAAATTTTGCCATTTAAGCTGAAGGTTGCGGAACTACCAGTGAATGGCTAAATACACAACATCGCCCAATTTTGTGATAATTTTTGCTCAGCAATGAAAATGGCAAGAAGTAGAGATCAAACAATAAATGGAAAAAGGGGAAGTTAAAATAGTTTGAGAACTAGTAGGCCCTATCAGAGGCTTTATCAGAACACAAGGTTTAGCAAAATGAAGATTTAGCACAAATGAAAAATTGAATCTTTGAAGTGGTTTTCCAACTGATACTTTGAAGACAAGTCTTGCGCCATATTTTTATAATTATTTTTGCCATAACTAAAGAAAGGCACTTAATATTGCCGTTAAGTATCCATACAGGTACTAACATTTATATTAATCATCATCATTTTCCCTTAAACCCCAGTTTAACTGGCGTAGGGATATCAATAGACAATTACATATATATTAAATATTATTAACAATTCACTACTATACTTCTAAGGACTTAATGAGTGCATAAACTTCAAATGATAATACGAACGACACGCTAGTAACAACATTTGCAAATAGTTAATCATTTAACATCAACTTCTTCATCACAAGGTACTATTACGTGAGAATCGTATACTTTGCTTAGATTATGTTTTTACATTTCTCAAAGAATTTATTTATAGCATCAACCGCATTTATCCACACAGCAAATGCACCATTGGTTACATACTGTACACAGCGTGATATATCTATGCGCAACAGTTACACCCACGACTCATACATCTACTTTGATTTAGCCTGCAGTTCCTGCACAGTTCTTTCGAAGTATTTCTGTATCGCAGCCTGGTTAAACTTGACAGCGTCATCATAGGGAGTGTGCCCCCACCGATCTTTGGGATTTATCGACACTCCGCATTTCTCGACGAGGAACTGGACACAGTCGTAGTGACCCTCGGCCGCCGCCAGGTGGAGAGCGCTACGTCCGTCATAATCAGCGACGGACATGTCCTGTCCAGCCAGAGCCATGCGCCTTAGGGCCGTCAGGTCTCCGTTGTAGGCTCCGAACAATAGGTTGACTACACGACTTCCCTGAAAAACGATCCATCAATAAACGATCCATCAATGTCTGCATAATTATAGAAAGCGCTCTATGCCTAATGTCACATACTTAGTGCTAAATACGGATCATGAAAAATCGGTATATACAGTACATCTTGAGTAAGGTATATCTTGCTTAAGTACATACATCTTGCATAAAGTAGGTACATCTTGCATAAAGTAGGTACATCTTGCATAAAGTAGGTACATCTTGCATAAAGTAGGTACATCTTGCATAAAGTAGGTACATCTTGCATAAAGTAGGTACATCTTGCATAAAGTAGGTACATCTTGCATATAGTAGGTACATCTTGCATAAAGTAGGTACATCTTGCATAAAGTATATATAACTTGAATGAAGTATGTACGTCTTGAGAATAAAGTATATAACGTCTTGCGTACATCTTGCATAAAGAGAATATATACATGTATATATATATATATATATATATATATATATATACTGTATATATATATATATATATATATATATATATATACTGTATATATATATATATATATATATATATATATATAATATACTACAGTATATATATATATATATATATATATATATATATATACATGTATATTTCGATAACACCCTCATATCTATACTCTCTCTCTCTCTCTCTCTCTCTATATATATATATATATATATATATATATATATATATATATATATATATACATGTACAACATGGTATAATTACTGTTTGCAGTACATATTTATACACAAACATAAAACTTATAATAGCATAATTCATGTGTATTCTACAAGTCAGAGGATAACTGGAACAATGCAACGAATATCTAACATCCACACACCGCATTCATAAACTTCAGAAGTCGTTTACTCAAAGCATTACATGGATGTCAGCACATCCATGTAATGATATTTAGTGTTATGAAAATATTAAATTGATTTTTCGATAACACCCTCACGAAAGCATCAGGCTCTAAACACAATTACGACGCGGTGAAAGAAATCACATATTCTGAAAGTATACCAAGCAACGCAAGAACTGATTAAAAATCGTATAATCCTATAGCACTGATCGAGATCTTACCTCATCATCTGAATGCCTGACAAGAGAGTCTTACCTGAGCATCTGAATGCCTGACACGAGTGTCTTACAGTGGCTTGTTTTAATTAATTGCATCATTGATTATGTTTGTTGTAAGCTTGTACTTTTATTTCTCTTTTTGTACACTTTGTATGTAAGCGACTTTACACTGGTTGTTGTCGAAATAAACATATACTCTCTCTCTCTCTCTCTCTCTCTCTTACCTGAGCATCTGGATGCCTGACAAGAGAGTCTTACCTGAGCATCTGAATGCCTGACACGAGAGTCTTACCTGAGCATCTGAATGCCTGACACGAGTGTCTTACCTGAACAGCTGAATGCCTGACACGAGTGTCTTACCTGAGCATCTGCATGCCTGACACGAGTGTCTTACCTGAGCATCTGAATGCCTGACACGAGTGTCTTACCTGAGCATCTGAATGCCTGACACGGGGATCTTGTTTAAGCGTCGACGTGTGCTTGAGGTTGTCGTAGTGGTGGAAGTTGAATTTGCTGACAAGCTCCTGACAGAACTGAACCCCCCTCACACTGTTGCCCATCTTCTCCAGGGGCGGCGACCACAGGCACATTCCCATCACGTTAGGAATCACCAGCAGGATCATACCGGAGACAGCGGACTTAGCCGGTAAACCAACCTAACAATTGACAAACATCATTTACAAAAATTGTAGGCCGGTAAATCAACCTAACAATTTGCAAACATCATTTATCAAAATTATAGGTCGGTAAATCAACCTAACAATTTACAAACATCATTTATAAAAATTATAGGTCGGTAAATCAAAATAAAAATTGACAAACATCATTTATCAAAATTATAGGTCTGTAAATCAACCTAACAATTTCTTTTAAAATATAGGAAAATAAATTCCCAAGAAAGAATCAGAATGCGACTCGGTCTCATCGCTAAATTTGATTCCCTCAAAATATCAAAAAGTAGATTCCTAGCAACAAATCCTTTCTCAAAATTTATAACGACGAATCTTGTTCATTACTGCTCTGTTCCTCACCATGGAACAGATGCATAGTTAAGACTTAACCTAAAATGTTATCAGTAATGGACCATAATTATGATCTCAGGAGATTTTCGGTTGCCTTTATTAGTATCTGTGTCTTCGGCTAGTTTTTACAAGACATGCGAAACATGCGCACATTTATCTGAACACATTTTTAACTTTTTAACACTTAATACAAAATGAAAACTCTAAGCCATCTTCCACACATTATTTGATGGAATTTAACATTACTACAAAATATAAATAACTTTGCCATGAATATGTACTACATAACAGTGATCACACAGACAACGTACATCAATGCAAATAGCTGTGACTCAACTTCCTGATTGACGTCGATGTGTTTACTACATCTAAATGGCCTTAAAACTTTTACTAACTAGTATAAACTGACACATTAGCAACATTACACGAGCAGATAAGAGCATTCGACTAGTGTTGAAAGACCACAACCATTGCAACAGTCTGTCTCTCCCTAGTGTTCTACCAAGTGGCAGGCCCAAGGCAAATATTTCTACTCACAGTCTGCTTAACGTTTCAAAAAGAGAACTCCAAAGGTCAACAAGTTAATCCATTTACAAAAATTTAAGCTTTATCCACACCTTAGGTAGCCTAAAATGGGGAAATTACGGCTTCTGAGGTGACTTACCGTTCTCTTCTTTATTTATGGCTAGTTTTAGTCTTGTAAAAGTCTAAAACACTTTAGAATCAGCATCATCTTCTTCTTCCCTTGAAATCCAGTTTAACTAGGGTCGTAATACAAAGAGACCTTCTCCAATCCTCTCTGTGCAGTGGAGAACTTTTCCTTTCGTTATAAAAACTTTTGTAACTATCTCTGGAACCTAGGCGCTTACCAGCCGAATGCTATTCTGAAGTTATTTCTCAAACATCATTATCATCTTCCCTTAAATCCCAGTTTAACAGGGTCGGGACACGAAGAGACAGTTTATTCATTCGTTTAGGTTTTGTAGCAATTTCTGGAGCCTAGGCGCTCACTAACTGAACGCCCTTTCTGACGTGGGGTTGGATCTATGTCGCCTTCTACGACACGTGCATATTTACACGGTTGGTCTATTCTTCAAGCAACCCGAACACAACACGAAGTTACTTCTCAAACACAATAAAACAATTGATATGAATTGCGACTAGCACTACCTTGAAGGCGAAGCCCCCCGAGTAGTCGTACATGCCGCAGGAGTGCATGAGGGACAGAGTGTTGCGCACAGACGTGGCGCTGAAGACTTCGTCGTCAGTGGTGGGGCAGTAGCCACCGTTAGCCAGTGTGGCAGCCATGACAGCAGCAGAGTTCACGTTCAGTTCCACAGAGCAGAGCTGAAAGTAGAGGTTCATCGTCTCCTCCAAGTTACTTCCTTCTGGAAAACATCTGTCGAGACAAAATGTTGTGGATTAATTAAGTTACGATTTAAATTTAAGTTTGGAAAGAGACACGACGTAATCGAGTTAACAAATTGTAAGAGACACGACGCAATCGAGTTAACAAATCAATGAGAGAATAACACAAATATTATTGAATGAAAATGAATGGAATAATAGTAATGAGCGATAAGTAAACATCGAGAAATAGCGTGAATTTGGGAAGATAAATTGACCTTCAAAGGTGTTCTCGAATCTCTCTAAAATCTTCTAATATTTCAATATATTCATAATCCTTAATGGCATATACCTTCGAAATAGATTTACCTGCGATTAGACAAAAAAATTTAAAAATAGCCAAACATACAAATAATGTCAAATAATGTCACTTACAAATAAGCAACATTTAAAAAATACTAAGAGAAACAATTAACGATAACGTAGCAAATGTTCCCTGTAACGGCATATATAAATATCAACTATATAATCCACTCGCAGAGCCATTACGAAAGAAAGAGAGAGAGAGAGTGAGAGAGATAAATATAGAGAGAGAGAAAGAGAGAGAGAGAGACAATCAGTTATCTAAAAAACATGCCATGTAACCAGAATATCATTTTCACTAATCATGTCCTTCTTAATCACCGCTTCACAAGTAAGTCGTGGCTACCTCTCTCTAGCTTAAAACACAGCTTAGCAATGTCATCAGAACATAAAAAGAAAAAGAAAAGGGAAAGAGAAATAATAACTCACATAAACAACCTGACGTTAAAAAGTCTATACGTGAAAGATAGAACAACCCATCAAAATAATGTTACTCGCAAGCAATGAATTCAGAAAAAAGAGAATTAGCCAGTAACAGTACCAACAGTACCACATCTAATCAGAGCTAATAGGAAAGAAAAATAGTAAACAAAAAAGTAAAAATATTTAATCACAAAACCAATACCACACACATACACATTACGCGAAGACGCGCCACGCGAAGACACGCAGCACGCAGACACGCCACACGCAGACACGACACATGCAGACACGCCACACACGGACACGTCATACACAGACACGTCATACACAGACAAACCACACACAGACATGCCACACACAGACACGCAACACACAGACACGTCACACACAGACACGTCACTCGCAGACACGCCACGCGCACACAGCATATTAAAGCACTACACTTACTTGTTTTCCTGCATGTAGTAGCCGAGAGCGTAGTTCCTGTGAGAAGTCTCTTTCTCGGAGAGGTAGAGTGAATTGTTGAACCCGAGGAACTCTCCTCCGTTCATTCTCTTGTACTGACTCACGACGTAATCAAATCTCTCCGCCAGGGACTTGCCTCTCTGGATCAACGACACTGTCAGGATTGCTCCGGCGTTGATCATCGGATTGTGCGGCTGAGCGTCCTGACTCAGCTTTATACAGTTATAGGACTCGCCGCTAGGCTCGTGACCAACAAACCTACGAATAATCAATGCTTAAAATATCACTAGTACAATAAGAAATCAAATTAATAATAATAATAGCACTAAATATATTAGTCATCATCATCATCATCGTACCTTGAATATTAGTTTAGCTGGAGTTTGTATATGAACAGACTAAACTTTTTCGTTCATTTTAGAAAATATTGTAGCAATTTCTGGTACCCAGGCGCAACTAGGTGTAACAGGTAAGTAACACCTGATAGCTCAGCCGATACTGATTTCACTAAAGGCTTTGTATATGTATCCCACAAAAAAATCTGACACTTCGATACTTTATCAGAGGCTTTCCATTACTTTGCAGGTATTTAAGAATGCGCTTAGGATGCTCTTAAACTGAAATTATATCCAGTACTCGGGTAGTAGGTTAACACGTTCTATTGTTTGAATCGCTTCGCATCAAATTCTCTGCGTCAAAGTCTCTACGGCTATTGGCAAGAGTAGAGTTGTATGTCCAGCAATGTCAACGTCATTTTTATCATCATAACCCATAGACCATGCGCACTACATTACAAACAGCAGATATATATGAGAACAATGATTATACATTTTACACGGACATACACAAAAAAGAGCTGTATCGTTGATGACCTGAAAACAAAGCATTCTAGGCCTACTCACTGGTGGACATATTCCTCCCCTAGTTCATTGATAGCGAGGGCGTAGTTGAGAGGTTTGCCGCTGGACTGAAGCGTGAAGGGCACATCGACGTCACCTATGCTGTGCCTCTGACCGTCCACCGTGCATAGGGACACACCCCAGTAGTCTGGACTGTACTTAGACAACTGAGGAATGTAGTCAGCCACCTGGCGAGAGAAATGCTCGTAAGTATTGCGAGTTACAAATAGTTACAATTACTGAATTACTTCAGTTAACATACAGACCTACCGTGTAACTTTAAAATAGAAATTATCTACTACACAGTTTTCCTAATAGTTAATATTATACAAACAACAGTACACTCAATTCCATTTACTGTAAAAGGCATTTCACTGGTTGCATGTGTTTCTGATTTTTATTCAATTTGTAATAGTATTTATTGATTTTTCTAAAAATTTCTAACAATGCCAATAAATATTACTATAGTAAATGCAAAATAGCTTGGTTACAGTACACCAATCTACATGTTGATGCTAGACAAACTGTACAATGAAATTACTAAGAGGATATGCGAATTTTTAGAAATTGCACAAAAAATTCATTTCTAATAAAGAATGCAACCAAAATAAACATTTATTATGAATTAAATAATTTATTATAAATTAAATGCATAATAAATATATTTAATTACTCTTGTGAGACCTAGCTTACCTTCGCGCTCTAAGCTATCTAATCGTTCTTTCCAGCATGCTGCACCGCAAATCTGGAATTCTCTTCCATCTAATCTTAGGAAATCTTATTTGAAGCACATCGGCCTTTGCTTTCTTATGATCAATTACATAGGCAGTTGAAAACCTATCTTTTCCATCTCTCTTTTCCATCCAGTGTCCATGAGCAGCGACCTGCGCCTAAATCTCCTTTTCTTTAATACCCACTACTTTGGACTGATTATCTGGATTTTGGAATTTGCACCGTTTTGGACCATCTTTTTGCTCGCCGGCTTGATTTTGTCTCAATAGTGCTCGATGTTGTCATTGATGACAGTAGCACTCTAATTGTTATTATTATTGTAATGGATTTAACTTATTACAAATTAAATCATCATCATCACATCAACTTCCTTAGATTCCCAGTTTACCTAGGTTCGGGATACAAGTAAACTGTCTCAAATCCTCTCTGTCCTACATCATATCATCCATCAGTCAACCCCCTATTTGAGACTTTTCCATTCGTTTAAATTTTTGTAGCAATTTCTGAAGCCTAGGCGCTCACCAACCGAATGGTACTACCATTCGTTAAACTACTTGTACATATCACCTGTCGAGACATGAGATACGACAAAAAGAGAGTGAAAGAATAAACACAGTTAAAAAGAGACACAGAGTAAGAGTGAGAGAGAGAGATAGAGAGAGACAGAGACATAGACCGAGAGAGACAGAGACAAATAGAGAAAAACAGATTGAGAGAGAGAGAGAGGGAAAGAGAGAGGGTAAGAGAGAGAGATTGACAGACAGTGACGACGCACAGAGAGAGAGAGAGAGAGAGAGGAGAGAGAGAGAGAGAATATGTGTCAGAGCAGTTCAATATGTGACTTACTTCATTCAAATAATTTTTAAAAAGTTTAACATAACATTCTTGAATTATAACTCTTTATCACCTACAGACCTAGCAAAATAATTATTTATGGGGTTTTAAGCAATAAAAATTTACATCTCTTTTTATTTTATCGACGACAAAAGTACCAAAATCCAGTGCTGTTTTGAAGTGTTCAATATCATGAACCATATACTCTTTTCTGTTACAGTCGTTATTACCGCCTCAGCGACGGCTTTTTATGTTCACATCCATAAAAATTTTATTACCAGCCAGCAACATTAACAGCATATACACAAACACTGGATTGTGATTCTACGTACTAGATATACAGAGATTGGTATGCATGCATCGGAGAACTGATGTATAAGCATTATAACTGACTGGTACAGGTGAACTGTTGTCCATTAGTTAGGAAAATAGGCTAAAGATTGAGATTGGGCTACTTTTCTAAAATGTTAACTCTCCTGACTCCTGCGAACTAGGCAATAAAAATCATCTATTCAGTGTAATGCCTACACTTTAATTCAAGTAATGAGCAAATGTAGAGTTCAATGCAGAGAAGGAAATATGCCTATATAAGTTCTCAATCAAACCTTGAGAAAATTAATGAGGCAGAGTTACACTTCACATTACACAGTGGATAATTTGAATAAATAGTTACAAGCCAGATTTGAAAATAACCCGGCTATATTCTCCCTCTCAGTGTAGTGTATTTTGGCAGGTCCATGGCACAGAACTATCCACAGATTTCTATCCTCCGCTTTTCTATTCATACGCACCTACTAGTGCAATATCAACTGCTCTCATAAAGGATGAAGTCCCTGACATCATCTATGTATGAGGAAACGGACGCTAAACCTTTATAATTATTATTGTTACTCTGCCATCTAAAGTCTCTATCTTCAAACTCTATTATCCTCCATTCTTCCTTCATTCAAATTCATTCAAATGTTTTCATTCAAATCCTTCATTCAAGAAATTCATTCAAATGTTTCTTTCAGAAGCGATTTATTTAAAAATCTTACATCTCCCTAGCACTCGAAGCATCAGAGAGAGAGAAAGCAAAGACAGCAAACCTTTCCCTGAGAATTAGTCCTGCACTTCCAGTAGATGTCGTCTATCTGACCGCAGAACTGAGGAAACTCAGGGATGACGAAGTCACCTGTGAAGGCACGCTTGATGAGAACGATGTTCTCTTTAACACAACTCTCAAACTGTTCCTGAGTCAACATCACCTCTCCGAGTCCCTTCTCTCGCGCTTCTGAGGTGTATCTGACAACAACAACAACAATCGAAGTCTAATCGATCAATACATTTACGAAGAGTACTACCGTATCACAGCTGATAACAAAAGATACCAATTTAAAAATTCAGTCAATCAATTAATAAAATTATAAAACTCAGCTATATATCGCCGTAAACTGGCTGAGCCGAAGGGACAATAGGTTAGGCTTGTAAATCAGTAGGCGCAGAATGCAAAGCCTTAACCCCTCTATCACTGACGGCCTTTCTGGAGTTGAAAGAAAGAAATAACTAAAATAATAATATAATAACTAATGGTATCATCAGATATGATATGTATACCAAACGGTTCAAGACTCTAGAGTCTGCATATATCACTACACCCAGAATTATCTTCTATATAACATTATAACCCCTGCATCGTCTGCACCACCATAATGCACCGTTAAGTGCAGGATTTCGAGTATGAAATTCTATTTATATCGTTCGTTAAAGGTTAATTTACACACAGCACACTCTGCACGTAACGATGACCTGCTCGTTGACCTTCTAGTTCATTCAACTCATGTTTGGCAGTTAATTGTCGCTGTTTCTAGCTTATAAGCACTATGCGCACTCCCCGCAATACTTAGCATTCAATCATTCTCCAGTCACGTGACTCTAATACTTTACTCTCCGATCCGTTCTCTCCTGAATCGAACCCAGAGGCGTTCAACTTAACTTGAGCAAGGTTACTTAGCTATTCACAACCTGTTGCATCATTTCACAGAACTGCTAGATCATCAGACTCATCATCAAACATGTTAATGTATGATGTATATTTTAATGATGGTCATTCGTGATTTATTATTAGTAGTCATTATTATTAATATAATAATAATATTCAAATAATAATAATAATTATTATTATTATTATTATTATTACTCCTATTAGGCCTAATTAGTAGTAGTAGTTATTATTTGTAGTAGTATTTCTTAAATATTCTCTTCAGCACATATTTTTTCAGATCGTGTGGGGTGAATCATTTGTAGTGACATGTGATGGGGACGTCCCTGATATCATCCTTGTATGAGGAAACGGACGTTAAGTCTTTATTATTATTATTATTATTGTTATTATTATTATTATTATTATTATTATTAATATGCGTAGCATAATTTATTGATAATTTTTGGAAACTTAATTTACTGCGTCGTTCACACGTAATCTATAATTATAAATTATTTATTATTAGATTAAAATCTAATTCAATACGCAAAATGGGATATAAAGACATCCACATAACCATCACAATGTACTGCGCTATATCATAGTTAACTATACTTATTATAGTTAACTATGATGTATAGTGTATTATTCTCATTTTTCCTATATGGCATACATATGTAATGGAAACCATTCATAGGAAACACTTTTAATGGTTTAGTTTTAGGCACTGCGCACCTTATATATTTCATTGCTCTTGAATTGTTGCATACGTAATGAATTTAATTGCACAGAGTCAATATTCACTTTATTTATTACAAGAGAAATAGAAAATATCTTACTAAACTGCAAGCAACTCGAGGCATTTACACTAAAGTATAGAATAAAAATAATTAAACACACAATTCTAATTCAATATAACTAGAATAATCCAGTATATTAGTTAATTTTTAAATACCACAAGGAAAGTATCCATGTGCACTGAAAGCTGGACGTTCCTTAGCAAGTCGGAGAATGGGACATAATTAGAACGCGAACCAGTAGCCCAAGCTAATCAAGCAAGTTCGCTATCAGGGGCGCTACTACAATATATGCAAGCGCTGGCACGACAGTGTAGAGATTTGCGTCCCAGAGACAATGATTTGTACACTGTAGACAACTGGACGCTCATACTTCAGATTGGCAGAGGTCTATTTGCTACATACGATATCGATTTTCTCAGTGAGTCAATGACTACTTCACACTCCGTTCTCTATTTATATATATTATATGGCGCTAAGTTAGTGAGTCCAATTAACTACGGCAAATTATTACCTAAGATTATAGTGGAAAGTACAATATAAACTTATACAGTGTATGAATAAATAATATTAATAATTAGCTAGAGTGTTGCAAACAGCCAAGTATTAAAACAAAATATCAAAGTCATCATCTTTATACATGTAGATATTAGTATAATATTTGCAGGACTTCTGACAATAACATTAAGTCTATCCCTTAAATGTTGCACAGAAGTTTTATCATAATTTCGATCAAAACATAGTTAACGTTTTGACCAGCCGATAAATAGAGCAACCTGATTGGGCATCTTGATAAGAAACCAAATGATTCGTATAAACTTCGATCCATTTACTTGTAATTAATTACATATATAACCAAAAACATACAGCCCATGCTAAGCATACCAGCTACTAGTAGTAAAATACAATAGAGGGACAAGTAGTTACCGAATGGCCGCTATTCACGGATATCAAACAGTACTAATAATTGTGGGTAAAGTATAGATTAATCATAAAGACATAGTGTTGGAATTTCATGGTAAGCGAAACCAACCCATAACTTTAATGCGAATAAAAACTAATTTGAAGAGAACTACGTGACTAAACTACTGCACGAGTGACACCAGTACTAAAAATATTTAAAACAAACAAATAGGCCTTACATGACAAAATCACTTTCAATTACTGCAAGAGGCTGACGAATTTACTGAGAAATGTCTGCCAAACTTACAACTGAGAAACGCTTTAAAAAATTACCATCAGAAAACTCAGAGAAATTCAAATCATCATCATCCTCCCTTGAATCACAGTTTAAGTTAACCGGGGTTGGGATACAAATAGACTGTCTCAAATCCTCTCTGTCCTATACCACACCATCAGCCAATCCCCAATTTGAGACTTTTCCATTAGAATAAATTTTTGTAGCAATTTCTGGAGCTTAGGCACTCACCAACCGAATGCCCTTTCTGATGTTAGAAACTCAAAGAAATTAGCTGATGAAAAAATGAATAAATTACCAAGAGCGAGACGCCAGAGGATCTAGCAAATAACATCTAGCAAATAAAGAACAGCTAGAGACAGACCTCGCCATGGCGGCCGTACACTGGGCTAGGCGGGAATCACTCTTCCACAGTCCTGCATTCTTCAGAGCTCTCTGTAACCTCGACAATGGAACCTTTCCTTCAGAGTTACTGAACAGGTGGAAGAGGTGATCGTCGAAGGACCTGGGGTCGATGTGCCCGTGAGGCAGCGGGACGGACGTCTGAGCACACTCCGGTGGATTGTGCGCCGGATGCGTCTCGTCCTGCACCCGGAGTGCGCTACTCGTGCATAAACAGCGCAGCGCCGAGTGAAAATATGAAATATTCTGAGCAAAATTTCTTCTTGAAAGTCGATAGAGAGAAGAATACGTTTGAGAACACGTGTGACATTTCGTTGGTAACGTTTCTGGCGTTAGTTTTGATGCGCGAAGAACTAAGCGCCAGGATTGTGAAGTTACTAGGCAACGTTGCATCATGGAATTGTTTCCGCTGTAATAAATGAAGATCAAAATAGAATACTAATAGTTACTGAGGTAAGTTTTAGAGTGAGAAATTATGAATGTTAAACACGAATTAACCTACCGTATTCTAAGAGTTAGTTTTAGCACAGTTTCTCATATAAAATATAAATTAGTTAGAAACTCGGCAAGTAGTTGTTTCTCGAAATTAGCTTTCCTTCTTAACTGCCGACAATTATACTTACAACGTTTGCTTGTTAACAGTAAATCTCTTTCCCAATAAAGCGCAAACTAATTTATATCCTGCAAAAACCTTCCGCTCCGACGGAGCGCCAGAAACAAATTGAAAATAACTACAAGGTTCAAATACCAAGACCCATTCGACCCTGACGGAGAGCTTCGGCAACGAAAATGACGCTAAATCTGACAGGATGTATTTCTTACCACCAATAGCAAAATATACTTTGAGCGCAACCATCGTCCATTACAAAATCGATCCTTAAAATGTCAAACCAGATGGGATGCGCAAAATATAAAAAATATGTAAGGTATAAAACAACGAGCATACAAAAGATCTAAAGTAGAAATACTGAATGAAGAAGGTTTATATATTGAGGGAAAATATCTAATGGAAAGTTTTCTATTCACGGAACCGATGCAAAACAAGCACTTAGAATAGTAGACAAAAGGAAGTGACAGATCTGAGTGTAAGCAGACAAGCTGGAAGAATGATCAAACAAGTCGGAGAATAAAGAATACAAGGTCTCTTTCTATAATGTAATTAACTCAGAAAAACGCGTATAGACAGTTTCATTTCTATAAAATGCAACAAACATAGGACTTTGCCCAGGCTTGAAAATGAACTGAAATGCACGTAATTAAATGTCTTGTAGAAACGATCTTGTAAACATTATGTTCTCGAAGTTTCAGATAGCAACGACTGACAATTGACACAAAAACATCCCACGCATTAAGGAATTCTGACAAATTAACCTGATAAATCTCACATCAAGCAAGATTTAAGCTTAAAGAGCTACAATATTCTCACTCAGAATTCACTGGAAAGAAAATAAAAAAAGAAAGTCATAGCAGCTGATGACGATTTCAAATGTAAAATAATCAGGCCCTCCAGAGAAACTATCTCTATCATATATATAGTTCACAGATGAAATACATACACAATGTTCAACAAATTGATTTCCTTAGAAAAATGTCCAGATATTTTGCAAAGTAAATCAGCTTAATAGAGAAATCGGGATCCTCGATTTATCGAAATACAAAAGAGCAAATTAAACTTAAACTTAAAAACTTAGGCCAAAATAAAATCAGCTGAGGAGCTTACAACAGCACGACTTTAATCGGTTTTAGGTTTCATGCCAAACATGCCATCAGATAGTAGGGCAATTTATATACCAAGCCCATATGTGCCTCAAGCTCTTTAGTTCGCCCCAGTCTCGTGATCATGAACGTTTCCTGGTAATCTCTGGTATACCTGATTCAGCTTGAACTCTTAGTTCTATTCAGTTTTTCTTCTGCGGCACAATGTTCACTTTATATTAACTAACAACAGTCGGCCAAAAAAAGGAATCTAAAGCCTAGACTTAGGGGTGCACTGTATATACGGATAGCAGGTAAAGAGGATAACTTAGTAAAGTGAATCCAAGAATCCAAACCATAGGCCGAAAAAATTATCACATACTAAGTACCAGAGCTAGAGATTACAGATAAATAGAGAGTTATTGTAATACAACTTATTAAATATACATAGCTGGTGTAATTTAAAATACCAATTCTTGGAGGAGCGAGAAAATTTTAACCTTGTTTGGACTCCAACTTCACAAACCCTACTAACTCTTTCCAGCTATTTGTCAATGCTAAGTAAATCTGAGGAAGGCAACAGGAAACCACCTCAGAAGCCATAATTTTCCCAAGCTATAGGCTACATCTCTCTTCTCTCTTCAGTGCACTGGCAAGTGGCAGGTTCAAGGTACATATTCATACTCAAAGTCTGCTTTCTCGCTCCATAAGAGCACTCCTTAGAACAACATGTTAATCCCTTCACAAAGTCAATGCCTTATCCATACCTTATGTAGCCTGTAGCTTGAGAAAAATATGGCTTCTGAGTTGGTTTCCCGTTGCCTTCCTCAGTTAGATGGATTAATTACCATTTAATCCTGGGGGAAAATATTTCATGGTGAGGTGGATCCCCTCTTGCCATCCTCAGCTCCTGCCTTTAGTCGCCTCTTACGTATACGCGGCAGATTGTTTGCGGTTGCCCTATTCTGCAGTGGTCCAACCACACCCGAGAACAACACATGGGCTACATAAGGTATGGATAAGGCATAGACTATGTGAAGGGATTAACTTGTTGATCTAAGGAGTGCTCTTATGGAGTGAGAAAACAGACTTTGAGCATGAATATGTACCTTGAACCTGCCACTTGGCAGTGCATTGAAGAGAAGAAGTAAATTTAGACCCTGAAGAAATTATTTATATGCATTGAAGCATCCAGTCAGCGGTATTAATTGTATGTTGCAAAAGGGTGGCATTTGTTGGGGGCAGGAGGTTGGGGCGGTTCGACTCCCTTGGAAGATGAGTGACAAAAGTTTTAACCTCCTAGTTTTAACCCCTCCGCCTTATGACAAAGGAGAAGGCAAGCATTCGACCTACCAAACGACCCCTTGGAAAAATGTAACAAATGCAACTGGGGCTTACAATATCATAACATAACGGCACACTGGGTCAGGCAGCACAGATGCTTGTTTAAGCCCATTTCCTCCTTCCTCTCCATGGTTATTAGTAATCTTCTTCTTTTGATGGCGCATCAATTGCAGCCGGCGCGGATTTAAGAATAACCTTCCATAACCCTTGGATTTGTTTCCTTCAAAGCTGTCAACACTCGGTTTTCCAAGGTGGTCACCCACAAAGTACTAACCGAGGCCGATGTAGCGGGGGTTCACCTCAGGGTGAACCCCCGTGGGTTCACCCTGAGGTGAACCCACGGGGGTTCACCTCAGGGTGAATCCCCGTGGGTTCGAATCCCAGCCGCACCCACGGCTGGGATTCGAACCCACGGGGGTGCGGATTGGTGATCGGATGCTGGGTTCGAATCCCAGCCGCTCTGATCTGAGAGTAAAATCTCGGACATTCACTGGACTGGCTACACAGAAAACGGACCAAATTGCCTAACGGATTTAACATGTGGTATTAAAAGTGATAGATATCAACGTAGTTGATCATTTCACTATAATATGTGTTATTATTATTATTAATTATGTTGTAGATTTGTGCAGCTAGTATGATAGTATCCCATTCTGTTCAGTCAAACACCGAAAAATTATTTCTAGTCACATGTACTGAATTAAAACGTATAAATTATGTAGGTTTATGCGGAAAATTTGAGTAAGCATTTATTAATTAACGTTTATTGCAATTAACGTTTATTTGAACTCAAATATAATGGTAGGTATAAATTTCACAATTTTAATATGATTTTAACATCATTGTAAGGGAGCATGCCAAAATTGGTCTTACCCTTATTTCATGTAGGCCTAAGTAAAACATTTCCCTACGGCGTTATCTACTTAACTGTTCCGTGAAAAAACGAGTAGTGCTACATTCAACTTAACATTAACGCTGTTATAATATCGCCAAATGCCACATTGCTTACCTTTAAAGTGTGTAAAAAAACTTATTTTGCGTACAGCTATTTAAATTTGACTACAATCTGAAATTATAGATATTTATAACCAGCGTGTTTCATTTATACGCAACCCGCGGCTATCATACAACTAGGCCATGCAGGCTGAATCTGTACAACATTGGATGACCAACAGTCATTCGAAATGTGAGTATTTAAAAATTATTTTGTAGCTTTGCAAATTTAGTGAAATCTCTCTATTCATGTCCTATAGAAGAAAAACTAACACAGACAATTAGATTTACGCTAGAAATAATGTAAATAATAATTCAATAGAATTTCTAGATATTCAATTCTATAGCTGTAACTAAATTCTATAGATAGATTTTTCGATACTCTTCTGCTCTAGCGCACAATTCGCACAGCTGGGCTACCAGCAGCTGGGCTACGAGCAGCTGGGCTATGAGCAGCTGCTGCACCTTAGGGTCGATCAGGACAGGCGCTAGCACTTGCTGCGGGTGGTGGCGCAAGCAGTTATTTTTAAGGGATGGGGAATAACGTTAAAAATCGAAATAATTTTCAATTCCACCAAGCATATTGTAATTATGAAAGTCTCGATTTTACTGAGGATAATTTTACCAACTGTAAGTAATCGAGAAACGTAAGGGGAGGGAATATGGCATGAAGGTTAGAGTGTTTACCTTGGACACAAGTGGCCTAGGTTGAAAGCCTAGCTCAGTCAACAAATGATGGATGTCACTTAGGGCCCATGGAAGGTTAATTACGTATAGTAGGTTGCTATCAGTTGGCATTCTCAACAGAATCAATAGCAAATTAGAATGTCTCAATAGCGTAGGGGTAACGTCATGAAGTTTTAAATGACAGATCTTGAGATGAATTGAACTCTCGCGGGGGCGAATCCTAGCTGCGCTGATCTGAGAGTAAAATCTCGGACATTCACTGGACTGGTTATACGGAAAATGGACTAAATTGCCTAACGGTTAAACATGTGGTATTGAAAACTGATAGATATCAACATAGTTGATCATTTCACTGTAATGTGTGTTTACTTTACTTTTTTACAAAGATATGTTTAACTAGTAAAGCAGTCTAATATGCAAGTTAATTAATTGCTTACTGACCCATACAGTACTGCTATTATTACTATTACAGTAGTTCTTTTGACAATTCCCATTTGACACCAAATATGGAGACTACCATGTCCTAAGAGTGCCTGCAAAGGTAACCAATGTAATATTCATAAGCAATAGTAGAGGTTTATACCATACGACCTAGTTTAGCCAATCTTTTTAATCATAGTTGCGGTTACATGCATAATAACGCATCGTATCATGATTGCCGTGGTAACATATCTCCTGGAATGAACACCTTTACATTATAACTCCATCACTTCAAAGCTTTAAAGCAAATTGCTTGTAACGGTGAAAATTCGTCGATTTTGAGATGTCATGTGTAGTATTTTCTTTTATAAAAACGAACTACTAAACTATATATTACTCGCCCTTTTGATTTTCCATCAACTCACAACAATATCCATGGCAAAAACATTAATTGAAACTCCTCTAATTTGAGGTCACAGACTCATAGATATCAAGTTTATCAGTTATACTTTAAACAATTTGTACATTTTCTATGAGCAGTAAAAAGGAAATAATGTGTGCAAACCTCAGGGATGAGATTCATGGATTTCCTCATTTGATGCTCAAGTATGCAATACACGGACTAACTATAATAATGCTTAATATAAGCTTAGATCTTCAAGGTAGTTACATTGGCAACATTGCTCTCCCTCCCTCTTTCTCTCTCTTAGTGCACTGCCTACTGGCAGGTTCATGATATATAACGCCTCCACTCTTCTCTGTCTTCCGCCTTCCTCTTCATTTCCACATATGAGTGGATCTTTAAATCATCTAACATACCTAATCTCGGCCTGCCCCTGTCTCTTTTTCCTTCCATTCTACCTTCTATGACCTCTTTTAATAGACCTTTCCCCTTAGAATGTGTCCTATCCTGGCTATCCAACTTGCTATGAAGCATATTATCCGACAACAATTTATTCAATCATGCACGAAGATAAATATTTAACAAATAAGACTACATTTGTTCAGTTTATTAAAATAAGTACATGTAGACTAGTTGGTGTCAATTGGTGATGAAGCACGGGCAACAAAAACTCATTTACGTTTTTACTCCCTTAGGTTTATACAAACTAGGGCCCAAATATTGAGCTTGAACGTTAGATTGGCTATCCAGTGTGGCGGCGTGGCCTTGCACCCGACCTGGGTAAGGCCAATAAACAAGGTTAGCATCAGATTAAATAAGTAAATAATTAGTTTCAAAGAAAGAGTAAACAATTCCGGTTATCAGCGAAAGCACTTGGAAACTCCACAAGAGAGTGACTAATCGATTCCAGAAGCTTGCTACTAAACCTTGTAGTCATTATGATGTCATTGTGCCCTCTAAAAGTGATAACGTTGCGATAGGCCTATATAATTGTGACTTGTGATCATTTGTCAAATGTCACATTAGCCCAAAAGATCTGTTTCACTAGGAAGCCGATTAATCTTAAAGGAATTTTATTGTTAGTGAGGCCGCAATATATTGTTACAACATTTTGATGAAGTTCCAACGCTATAGTATTAATGTCGCTATAATATAATTTAATCTATTTAATTAGGCCTAATTCTTCTGAGATTGTTAAATATAGTCTACTGTGAGAATCTCTATGAATGAAAAACTATGAATATCTATTAATATGAATATATGTATAATATATAATATATATATATATATATATATATATATATATATATATATATATATATACAGTGTTGTGAAGTAACGAAGTAAAAATACTTCGTTACAAGTAAAAAGTACTCATCCGATACTTTTACTTGTAACGAAGTACCCAATTTGTCTGAGTACTTTTTACTTGTAACGAAGTAATTTTTGTAGTACTTTTTCCTTTTACTTTTAGCCGCTGAAGTGAAAAAGTCGCGTTACTTTTTAAAAACTGTGTGAATATCTATCGCCAAATGTTTGCGAATTAATTTACTTTTAAAACTAAGAAAATAATAATTAAAGTAACACAAATACATCGATATCGTATATGTAGTTTAGCTAGCGACAGTCGCTGCGCTAAATCAGGTGTGGGACGTAAATCAAAGCCCTTTATCTACTGTGTTCGTTACACTTTACTGACCATTGTTGTCTTGTTAAGGATCTCATAAATTGGGCTTTAAGGTTTATAGCAATATAAAACTTTGTGATTGTTCAGAGGATAACGTCTACAGTGTTTTATGTAGTTCTATTATTGATTGTTCATGACTATCTTTCTCCGAGATTGTTAGACGGAGTAAAAGTTTATAGTTCAATATTAACAGCTTGCAATTAAGACCCGGAGAGGTTTTTAAAACTAATGTAGAATAAGAATTAAAATAAATATAGTTTTTATAAGAAACTTTAAAAAAGAAAATTTTCCAATTATATATTCTTTCAATATTCCTGAAACAATCCTTATACACACCTCTTTCTCTCTATCACACTTAAGATTTTATCACTCAGTTGACCTAGGAGCACAGTGTCTGTCTTCCTATACACATAGATTTATAGGGTTTCGCCAAGATCATTGAACGCTCCATAAAATTTTCTCTCCATATAACATTTTATGAAAACTTACGCATTCTGACAACGTGCTATTTGTCAGAACGTGTTTGTTAATTGTTTATTTTTTTGGCTTGTTTATTTTTAATAGCTTTCAATTTAACTGTCTAATAGCTTTCAGTTGTACAGTACTACCACATGATGTTTAACTAAACTTGTGTATATATATAACTTTTGGCTAAAATAGTATTTTGCATTCCATCTATTTCACAATATTGTATTAATTTCATATCACTAACTGTTCATCTTTACTACCTCCTCGCCATATCTCCTCGCATTAACGCAATCAATTCTCTCCGCACCAATGTTTCACTATGCTCCCTTAATATCCGATCGCTCTCCAACTCTGACCACACTATCGCACTACACGACTTAGCCAACACCTACAAATTTGACTGTTTCGCCTTAAGTGAAACCTGGTTATCAGCCAAAACCTCACCTGGCGAGCTGATGGCCATCCTTCCACCTGGTTACGAAATGCATATTGCTAACCGTGATACCAGAATCTCTGGTGCTAAGGGTGGTGGAGTGGCTCTCCTTTTTAGGGCGCCTTTCACTCTAATGAGCAGTTGCTCACATAAATTCTCATCTTTTGAAGCCATTTCAGCAACTGTCAAAATCAACTCATGTACGCTGCATGTCGTTTCAGTGTACCATCCGCCTACATCATCTCCTTATGCCAAACCCTTTTCGACGTTCCTATCGGAGTTTGCTGCATTGCTGTCATCTCTCACCTCGTCCAAATCTGACTATGTGATCACTGGTGATCTCAACATTCATGTTGACAAACCACTAGATCACGCTACCCAGCAGTTCAATAGTTTACTTAAATCATGCAACGCTGTACAACACGTCAACGTTGCCACACACTTGGATAACCACACCCTAGGTCTAGTCATTACCCCCTCTGTGTCAGCACTCGATCCTACAGGTATTGACATTCTATCTCATTCCCCGTCTGACCATTTCCCTGTCACTTGCTCATTCAACCATATCAAGCCTAAAACTGCTCCAAACACCACCACAATATTATATCGCAAAGTAAATAGCATCGATATCAATTAGTTCTGTTCTGACTTTGAGAACTTGACTCTAATCAAGTCGCCTTCTCCTGATCTCAATGAACTTGTACTACAGTACAACTCCACCCTTACAGCTCTGCTTGATAAGCACGCATCTTTGACTAGCAAAACAGTCAGAGAGTCTAACCCCTGGTTCACTCCTGAGCTGGCTAAGTTGAAGTCTGCGTGTCGTAATGCTGACAGGAAATGGCGTGAAACCCATGCTGTGGTTTGGAAAACCACCTCAAATTTACAGTACAAGCTGTATCGCATCGCCATTGAATCTGCCAAACAGCAATACTACTCCTCCGTCATCAGCAATGCAGTAGAATCCAGGAACTTATGGAAAGCGGTTAACACGCTTTTACACAGGACACCCTCTCCTTCCCTGCCTTCACTTCCTGTCGAGTCACTTCCCAATCAATTTGCCTTACACTTCTCCGACAAAATCAATAAACTCAGGTCTTCTATCACTCATGCAACCAACTCATCACCTCACTACATTCAACCAACCAAATCAATCCATGAGCAGCTCCATAGCTTTACCCCTGTCACCATCGACGAGATTACGCAACAAGTCTTGGATTCACTCCCCAAGCATTGTGATCTAGATCCTAACCCTACTTCTCTCTTGAAGAAGTGCATCCATGTTCTCGCGCCCACAATTTCCCAGATTGTTAACCTTTCCTTGTCTACTGGCACATTTCCTCATTCATTCAAAAATGCCATCGTCACACCACTCTTGAAAAAGCCCTCACTGGATAAAGATTCACTTTCCAACTACAGACCAATATCCAACCTATCATACCTCTCCAAACTCACTGAGAGATTAGTCTTTCGTAGACACTCCACTCATCTCGAAATCCAATGACCTATTTAATGAACACCAATCGGCATACACTAAAAACCGCTCCACTGAAACTGTTCTTCTCTCAATCTGCAATACCATCACCAACGCCATGGCACTCAGCGTGTCACTGGGCTTTGCATGCTCGATCTATCTGCGGCCTTTGACACCATAGATCACCAAATCCTCCTGCAGCGTCTTTCCTCTTGGTTTGGTATCCATGGCAATGCTCTTGCATGGTTTACCTCATATCTTACCGATCATACTCTCAGCGTAAATGTGCAAGAGTACGCATTTCCACCTTCTAACCTCGAGTACCGTGTGCCTTAGGGCTCCGTTCTTGGTCCAATCTTGTTCAACCTCTACACTACACCTTTAAGCTATTGATTTCCTCTCATTCACTTGACCACCAACTTTTTGCTGACGACACTCTGTTATACATATGCTTCACCCCCACCCCTCCGCTGCTATCCTGATGTCAAAGCATGCCTACAGCAATCCTTCCAGTCGATTTCTTCATGCATGTCTGCCAATTTCTTAGCGTTCAATCCATCCAAGACTGAGTTTGTGCTATTTGGGACACCTCAACAACTGTCAAAACTGAATGAGGCTTCCCTTTCTCTCACCTCTGACCTGGCCATCACGCCTGTTTCTTCTGTCAAGAGCCTCGGTGTCATCCTCGACCAGCATCTCACATTCCACGATCACATCACCAAAACTTCACAGATTTGCTTCTTCCACATCAGAGATCTGCGTCGAATACGACCATATCTTACCGTTGAGACCGCTTCTACCATCGGTGCGGCTCTCGTGCAATCCAAACTGGACTACTGTAACTCCTTGTTTCTGAATCTCCCAAGCTGTGAGATCGACAGATTGCAGTTCATCCAGAATTCCCTTGCACGTGCAGTCTTCCGCCGCTCGAAGCACTCCCATGTGACTCCTCTCTTGAAGTCTCTGCTCTGGCTTAAAGTCAGAGAACGCATTGTTTACAAGGCAGCTTCTCTGACATACAAGTCCATTACTACCCCGGGCAAAGCTTACATGTCCCACTTAATACAAGTGAGACAGCCTTCTTCCATGCAGTCATCCACTAGGTCCTCTAAGCTAATCACTTTAGAGCAACCTAGCATCCCTTCTCGCAGTAAGCTGTCCAAGAGCTCCTTCCAGCACACTGCTCCTCAAATCTGGAATTCTCTTCCAACCACTTTACGCACCCCCTCATCTTCTGCTGACCATCCTTTCAGTTTTATACACGGTTGAAGGCTTTTCTTTTTGACCACTCATATCCAACCTTTGCACATGAACTGAGACCAACACGCAAACCTCCATTGCACTAGTACCCTTCCTCGGACCGACCTCCCGGATTTTGGATCGCACCGTTCGGGACCCCACACTCTGCTCATCGGATTTGATTTGGTACCACAGTGCTCACAGTGCTAATGTTGTCATTGACGACAGTAGCACTCTAATTTTGTTGTTGCTGTTGTTGCTCCCTTTTCGTTTACTAAATTGTGATGTTCATGTTCATGCTAACACTACCTGCCTGCCATTGCAACTGTTAATCAACTATTTACTTGTTCTGTTATATTAGTTGTAACACTGATAGTCAAACTATTTAATAATCTGATTATTTTAAAAATAAGCATTTTAAAGTTTTAGGCACAATAAATATCTATCATGAAACTTATTTGCAAAATTGTTTAGGAATAGTCATCTTCAATTATTTTTGCTTATCATCAGACATTTACCGTAGATGTATACGTATACGTCTTAGCATTTTGATTTGTGATTTGACTGATTCAATTGACTCCAATTTAACAATCTTCAGTAGAGAGCTGTAGGTTTGATAGTGAAAGTGATGAAATACAATTATCAAAATACAAAATATATACTTTATTCATAATATGTGGATAATATTTAATAATGATAACATAAATATAAAATATATATCATGAACCTACAGCTATATGCTGTGGACTCTGCGATTATTTCAATGATTATTTTTACATTAACGAGTCTGAGTTATGTGAGTTGTGTTCGGGGCACAGAAGAATAAACCGTTAATCTACTGTATATGTAGTAAGAGGCGACTGAGTAAGATATGAAAACGATAACGGGAAACTCAGAAACCATCTCAAATTTTTCTTATTAAAAACTGTCGGCTAAATTAAGGTGGGAGTAATTCATAGTCTTTTGAGCAAGAATTAACTCGCTATTCGGTGGAGTGTAAGTTGTTTTCTTTAAAAATTTAGAGTACTTTTACCTTTTACTTAAAAGTACTACTTTTTTGTCAAGTACTTTTACTTTTTACTTAAGTAAAATTCTGATAAAGTACTTTTTACTTTTATTAATCATCTACATTTACTTAAAGTATTTTGCTGAGTACTTTTTACAACACTGACAATATATGAATATATGAATATCTATGAATGAAAAAAAGAGATTCTTACTAAAAATGTGGACAGTAGGTGCGGACGGCTAATTACATAGAGCAGTAAAACTTACACCTCAATCGATCCTTTAATAAAATTTTTCCGAAGAATTAGATGCCCAATATTGCGCTTAAATTGTTATAGGCCTTATATATAACGTATACAGAAAGATGAAATCAGTTGCTTGTTTTGTCAGCGAATCTTAGTCCACATTAATATACTTTGGTCCAGTACTCATTAACAATTTCACTGTACATTCAACAGGTAAATGTATATAGGCCTACCCGACGAAAATTACCATATTCGCCCCTATTGACAACACGAGCGGAATTAACGTTAAGGGCAACGCCAGAGATTTCTCTCTCTCTCTTAGTGTACTGCTACTAGCAGGTCCATGGTTCAAAACGCCTCCATTCATCTCTATCTTCCGATTTCCTCTTCATGTCCAGATACGAGTGGATCTCTAAATCATCTATAAGACTATAACACATAACCCCCTTGCTATAACATACCTTTTGAGATCCCATTATTCAGAGATAAAAGTTAAGTCAATTGATCTCATGGTGTTCTTTTCTCAGGCGATCCATACACTTCCAAATCAGCAGGCCTGGAATCTCATGGAGCACGTCGAATTACTGAAACCCCTATCGACTATAGCTCATGCTAATAAGTAAGTTGGTTTAAATTGTAAACTCTCGATTCGTCACATATACTAGTTGTTAACCTACATTTATACAACTTCAATTGTGTGAGTTTAGATAGGATAATTATAAACAGTAGAGATAGCGGCATCGACATGAGTGATATCAGACTAGATAGAATTCAGCATTGCAAACGTGAGAGACAGTTTAATACTATAGCTTCAATTTAGCCTAAACGTCGTTCAAGAATGGTACAGACTTTTTATAAGAGGTGTTTACTTTGAAAAATCACAATATATATATATATATATATATATATATATATATAACAATTTTCATTTCTGCACATACGAGGTATTACCTTATTGACGACGATATATATATATATATATATATATATATATATATATATATATATATATATATATATATCGTCGTCAATAAGGTAATACCTCATATGTGCAGAAATGAAAATTGTTCAGGAAACACAAAAAACTTGTTAGAATCATTTGACCCAATTTTGTAGTTTACTATTTTGTGGACAATTGTGGTTTATTTGATATTTTGTATTGCTGGTATTGATTGCTTTGATGATGTTTTAATAAAATTGATAAAACTAAATTTTATGCACATATGAGGTATTTCGAGTTTATTTTGACTGCACATATGAGATATTGAATTTTAATTTGTTTAAAGCTAAAACACCACTACTGCCGTTAAATAGCAAACTTACAACAAGGTTACACTTATTGAGCACTCAGAATATCGCTTGATTCAAGGAAATGGCAATAAAATGTAAAAATACATTTAAAAATTTTCAAATGTCACATACAAGTTGATAAAATCCACATTTTCTGTCACAGCAACAATCAAACTATGGAATGAACTGGAACTTCACATTTGAAGTAAAAAAAATTATATTAATGGTAAATATACTTAAAGTTTAACCATTCTAGACTGATGGCTTTTACATCGCCTTCGGGTGGGACAACGAACATTAAATCCTCACTGATTTACTGTTGATTGAGACATGCTGCTAATTATCAAAAGACTGTCGTAAAAATCCTGATATTCTTGTGGGATTAGCATTCTAAATTCCTGAAGATGCTGAAACTTATCAGCACCAATGCGTAACTTGTCTGCATGCAATGAGCCGAGCTGACTTCGCATCTTCTGGAAGGAAGCACGGTCCAGATATCATGTCATGTGATCATACTGGGGCTGGTTCCAGCCAAAGATTTCTCTATCATGTTCCTCCATAAAACTATATTCTTTGTCATTTCCTCGATGTTCATTTTTTTCTCCCTTCTGCTCTCCCATAAATTCTAACTCTAGCAGCCTTCCAAGTCTTCTTCGAGGCAGTCCTTCCATCTTCTTTGAGGTCTTCCCGCTGTTCTCTTGCCGTCTGCGTTATATTTAAATATCTTTCGAGGGTTTCAGTTATCTTCCAAGTGCACAACATGTCCGGCCCATTCTTTCTTCTGCCCATTCATTCTTCTTTTATTTTTATTTTACTGACCATTAGTGGATTTGTTCTTATCCTAATCTTCTCATTTGTTGGTCAAAGCATCACGATGTCTTAACTTATGCAAAACTTCAGAAGTTTCATTTTCCAGTGCGCCTATATCTGTAACCACTGGATCACTGGCGGTTCCGCCTGGATGAGTTGATACTGCCTAGACGACTTGATACTGCCTAGACTGCCTGGATGAGTTCATACTGCCTAGACTGCCTGGATGAGTTCATACAGCCTAGACTGCCTAGACGAGTTCATACTGCCTAGACTGCCTGGACGAGTTGCTCGGGAAGTCATCACATCTCAGAAAAAGTCTGTGGTCAACAGAATTCACTATAAAAGGCTGCTTTAGTCTTACCAATCGCATTAGGGCTAAATAATCTGCCGAAAAATACACATTTGCCATATCAAACATCTGCTCTATCTTCGAGTGAACATAATCAGCCTACATCAGAGTATGACCACGTTAAAGAATTAGCTGTCCCACAGTCATCTGTATTTCTTTTGCATAGTCACTATGGCGACTGGCAAGAACCTTGCTTCTGTTCTGATAACCACATCCCGTCGAAAATCAGAATGATTGTCACAAAATTGGAGAGTGACTTGAAGGCCGATATGGCAAAAGACACAAAACTCATTTGATGTTACACTAACCTCTCTCTCGTGCCATACATATAGTTCCACAGCACCATCATTCAGTTGTTTATTGTAAAATTGTGAATCTTGAGTTTTTGCTTGTAGTGCATAGCTGATGCTGAAAGTCTTGGACTCAGTAAAGCACTCTGAAGGTCCATGGTTATCACAACAGTTGACAAGTCACAACTGTGTTTTGCCACTATCTTAGCTTAACCCGCCTCGTTCTCCTTCTCAATATGGCATTCGTTTTCAGATTTTGAGAACTTTTCCCTACTAATAACATTCCTTCGATCAACCGGTTTTTTGCATCATCTTCAGCAGTCCAGCGTCTGAATTGATCGTCGCAATGTTAAAAGTACTCAAGAACTTCCTTTTACAAACACGAACTCTGTTTCGGTTAACTGTAGGAAGAAAGAAATCGTGATTTAGCATCTTCCTACGATTCTCTGTACTTTTTTGTGCTTCCTTTCTCCTTTCTTATAGCTGGTCTGCAGTCTACCAATGCTCTCACAAATGTCATTTTACAGATCCAACTGGGCGTTTTCTCTCCGCATGCTTCTGTGACTACAACACATTTGAAACTTATTTGTGTCTTATATTTATCAGCAACTAGCTGATGACAACGTTTTCCAATTATTTTAGGGCTTCTTTCAAAGTCCTGGGTACTTAATTTTTTTATTCTTAGATGTGGAATAGCCAATATGCCCTTGCACTATAATCTCTGCTCAAATGAAGTCTTTCTTTTATCTCACTGTTTTAAATTGTGCAGCATTATTCGCTAAAGTAGCTTCTCAATTGGATATAACTACAATCCCACTGGCAAACAGTTACATAAAGGTAGGCCTATGTTTAGGTTTTGACTAGGATTGGCAAATTAAGTCACTTTAATTGCTAAGAAAGAATCCACAATCGAAGAGATCAAAGGAAGAGGAGGGGTGGAAACAAGCTAAACCTGTTAGGCAAATGATGATTGGAGGGGGTGGCTTACTCAAGCCAATTAAGGCAGCTAAAAAGGTAGAAGGAAAACTGAAATTTTTTGACAAAACTGTTGGACTCTAGTGTGTAAAGCCATACTTGCTATTACCTATTAGGGCATTTAAATGGTCACATATGAGCTTTTGTTACACAGCCACACATAGGAGGTATTACTGTGATGGTTGTAACTTTTTTTAGAATCGCTGTACAATTATGAGATTTTGCAGGGACATGCATATATGAGATATCTATTAAATAAAGCAATAAAATCAAAATCGATAATTTTGTCACATATGAGGTATTCCCTTATTGACGACGATATACAGTGTATACAGTGTATACATATATACATTATTTTCGTTCGTTGGTGGGCGCCACCGTGCAATGATAAACTTGTTTTGCGGAAGGCTACTACAATGTAATATACCTTAAAAATGGAATATATCCCCTCTAGATATTATATCTGGCAGTGGTGGATCCATTCTATCTGGCAGTCTGATTCTATCTGGCAGTCGGGCCCCCCACTTAGGCCAGACGAAATTTTTTTAAACTATATTTTCAGTTTCTAGGCGTAAATTTGTTTTAAGGACGTTAGGAGGGGTGGGTACGAGGGAAAGTCCCACTACCTCGAATTTTTCAAATATTGGCCCTACTAGGGGCCCATATAATGGAAGGGGGCCCGGAAATTGTTGCCAGTTTCACTAGCTCTCAATATTCACTTTAATAACTGGATAAGAGAAAAAAGGGTATAAGTTAAAAATTTAGAACTCAGTCCCAGAGCAGCGGTGCAAACAGCTTACGCTGGGATCAAGGGCTTAAGCTCCCCCCACCTTCCGCCAAATTAGGTCACTTTTGCAATTGGTCCAGATCGGCTAAGTTTCTTCAGAAGTGAAAAAGTAACCTAATTCTTTCCTAAACAAGATTTTCGGTGTTCCTCTCACTTTAGTACGGGTATGAGTGGGGGGGGGGGGGGGGGGGGGGTGTGTGTGTGTAAGATACGGCAATACACTCACTCTATGAACCGAACGCAGTATGTTGAAATATTGAGCCCCCACAAACACAGCATTTTTCTGGTTGCGTCATGTCCCGAAGAAGGCGGGGCGTAAGCAAAAAATTTGTACTCTCCAAAAGTTTGGGCCCCTCTTAAAAAATTCCTGGATCCGCCCCTGCTATCTGGACATATATTAAATGTAAATTAAGACACATGTTTATCATCATTTGATAAGTAATTGGATTATTAATTTTCAAAAAATACCATTCCGTTAATAAATGAAGAAATACATAATATACGCGAATACACTGAACATTTCCAGCCGCCAAAATAAGCACACGTCCCTCCCCACTCAGTTTGTTGGAGAGTTGTGAGTAGAGCCGCTGTAGTAGGTCAGGTTTGAACTGTAGTAGAGGGTAATTATAGTCAGATCCTATGCTTTTCTCAGACTCTTGTCACCATATCCTCCTAGTCGTCCTAAATTGCCCTACGCCTTAAGCTAGGAACTGTCTCCATAGTTTGGAGTTATAGGTATCGGCGTAGCAAGATGTGCCAATCTGGCGCCTGACTTCAGCTATTGTTCTATCCTGTGGAGATCTCTATGGGCCTGGCACACAGCATGTTTGCAGTAGGAATGAGACAACAGCACTGGGTGGATGAATGTAGCAATTGCACAGTATAGGAACCTTCTTCACGTAGCATCTTGAATAAGACTCGCAGCGCCGATCCATTCTGAACCCCAGATGTGTTGATAATATATTCGTCACAGGGATGTGATGGTAGACCTGCACCAAGGCAGTACTAAGGTTCAATACAAGTGGAAAGCTACCACCTCACAAAACTCTTGAGGTCATAGGCATCAGCAAATCCATGTCGCAGCTGACATCAAGATCGACAGCTGAAAGTTTCAATAGGGACAGTTCTCTTATTTCTGTTGTAGGCACAGATGGCACACGCGATACTGGATGGCCTCTAATCATAGATGACGGGTATGACAGAGCAGCAAGTGCCCGACTCACTCTTAGCCGATCCGTGATTGTTGCTGGCGAAACCTGGGCAGAGTCCAACTTCCGTGGAATTAACATCTCTGACTATAGCGATCAGTTTGTAACTTCATCAACCTTGCCAGTTGCATGTAATCTACCGTTGCATTGAACTAACTGTAATTCTGTCCTTCTGTCAGCAGATGGTAGGGTTACTGACAACTCAGGATTAGAGCCTTGATGATCGCTTTGATCCTGGGTTCGACATTCACTTCCTGTCTATCAGCTATATAGTAAGGCAGATCACCCTGCATCTCTCCGACTCGAGATATGCAATGTCATTGATGACGACAGGCTCAGAGAGTGCAGAGACGCCAAGCAACAACACGCAAGGTTTGACACGCTATTTCATAAACACAAAGGATTATTATATGAAATATTATTTACAAATATTCTTTAAAATATCTCAGATGCTTCTTTCAGTGGAAGTCACCACTACAATAACAATAAAAAAAATTCCAAAAAAGTAAAAAAATCACAGATAGTGTAAGTATAAAATAGCACACATCGGAATGATCAATACTGACTAGTACTCGTCGACTTGTTGTAGGCACATGCCACCCAGTCGTTAGACTGGTACTCATTTATACTGCTGAGTGAACAGAGGCGGTCGTGAATCAAGCAGATGAGCCTAGATCTGCTCCAGCAAACAAAAAATAGGCAAACAGACTATTACTAGACTGACTGCGCTATATTCATGCTGCCGTTATCACTTTAGTAACAACACAAACAATGAATGTATATATTCGGGAGATTTATTTGTAAATCGGATAGAGGTTATGCCTGTCGACTGATAACATGAACTGTTGAAACAAAAGTTCGTAAACAGCCATATCTATAACAAAACAGTCGCCATTTGGCCCTACAGACAGACCCGTAATGTATCTCTATGTAAGAGTGTCTCAGTTAATATAGACGCTGAGCAGGGCCCATGGTAGATTTGATATACAGGGCGCGCACGTTCTGCCAGTTCTTCTTCAGCAAAGACACGAGGAAGTTGATGGCGAGGTTGATGTTAGCTGTCAGCTCCTCAGGTGGCATATTCACGTGGCCAACAGCAACCGCCAGGCAAAGTACCTTTTAGCACAATAGTATAATTAGAGAATCAGTATGAAGTTTAAGCCACAACAGACAGAAAATTAGTACCTACATATAAGTAATAGAGCGTTATAATATCACTTTCAGAGTGTGAAGATGGGGATTCAGCCTCCAAGCTCCCCTTACGTAGGCCCTTGATAAAAAGTACAAATATATATAAATTATATAAACATAGTTCTACAATTTGGAACTATGGATTCATGGAACATCAAACGAGCAATACTAAGTACAGTGTAAATGAAATTAAGTCACTGTACCACACTGCTTCTCAAACCACACGCAAAAGTGGCCTGCCATCACTACTACTAAAGTGGCCCTTTTCATTAGCCTCTGTTGAAAAAGCGCTGCGGATGTAGCTGTAACAGCATTGTAACGTTTATATACATTGAATAATATTACGTATATAGGCCTATACATATATACATGTATAAATGACCACACTGTTTGGTAGTTTTTTTAATCTTTAAACTTTTGGCTTGGACTTGAGTTATGGTGGCCCTAAGTTTCCAATGGCTAAAATAATTTGGCCCTGGAACATAAAAGGTTGAGAGCACTGAGTAGTCTAATATTACGTAGGCTAGTGAAAATGAGAATAAGCCTACAATGCATAATATCATACTTGTGTATTTAAAACATCAGAACAAAGATAGCGAAAGAGGCACAAATAATGATCTAACCATCTTCATGATTTAAAAAAATTCCCAATTCAGTTCAATATTAGTAACAACTGCCACTGAGCTTTAAAAATCTCTTGATGTAGTAAGGTTTTCCACAACACTTATAAAAATTGTTTATTCAAAAATTAGATTCTCAGAAAAAAATGCATATATTTTCTTTGTAAGTCTATATAACTTAGGAATCTACACCTGCAAATGTCATTTTAACTTGTTAAATTATGTTGTACTTAGTCTAAAATGTAATACATTAACAAGCAAAGAAAAATGAAAATTATAGTATCACAAAATTCACTACAAAAATCAAAACTCTCAAAGGTTTCTAAAAACATACATTACATCACAGTAATAAGCCAGAACAATAAAAACACACACCTTCTTCATCTGGAACTTGATGGTGGCACGCACTTCCTCTATCTTAGCCATCATGGACTCTCCGTGCTGCAGCATCGTGGGAAACTTGCCAGCCTTGTTGAGTCCAGGACCAACAATACGAGGGATCTGTTTGATCAGAGCATCTGATGCAAGGAATGCATCATATTTCTTAGCTGCGTTAACAAAAATTAACAGCTATCTTAACAAACCTTGACAGCATCAGAACTAATTTAACAGTTATTACTTTCTTCATCTACCAACATCTCACTCAGTGGTGAGGGTCATGAGAGGGTCCAATACATGGCTTTATTTGAATTTCTAAATTCCAAAAATATAGAAATATAATACAGAAATATAAGAAAATACAAAGTAGGAAGTTAACAACACGTGTGAACTGATTTGATAATAATTGCAATAAGACAAGGAATTGAAGTAACCACATTAAGAAATTTAAAACATTTCTTTAACTTTTACACTTTCCATGTGCATGTAGAATCTCGATTAAAATTAATAAATGACAACAAAATGCACCTAATGATATTAAAGTTTATTTTCAAAATTGTGGTTACTTGTCACTTGAAGGTTGAAAAGTACTTGGATTTAATAATATCTACGCCAATGATATCTAATAGATCATCTTACAAATTCTAATATCACTAAATATTACAAGTAGTCTCAGATATATTAGTATTATTACAAATTCACGGAAACACTTAGTACATAGGCAAGCTTAATTAAGCTAAGTCTCGACACAACTTATTGCTAACTAGATCCAACAGACTACTTGCTCAATTAATACAAGACTGCATAATAAACCTACCCAATTTCTTAACCAGTTTCTTGTTCTTGTTTAGCTTCTTGAGAGCCTCGACATCCATGTTAGGCACATCGTTGGCCTTGGCCTCATCACAATGCTGCTGATCTCCCAAAATACAAACAGCTAGCTTGGGTCGCGGCACATGACGAAGTCTGTTGCAAACAAAAACAAAAAACAACTTGTACACAGAAATACACATACTCTATATGTCATGGCTATCACAATAACAGTATCTCATACATATGTAGATGCAGGCTTGAAATTAAATGCAAGCCACCCCACAGAATTGATTTTGAGGAAACAGATGACAACCTTAAAATTAGGAGTTTAACTCAGCGTCAAGCAAACTGTCGCTGCAGCCTCAGTTCACATTTAATAGCAACTCAAATGACCCATCAGAATTGTCCTAGATACAGAAAATAAGATGTTATTAATTTCATAAGATATTGATTGCATTTACAGTGTGACATAATATTTATTACCAAAGTTCTATCAACATAAGATGCTAGAGACAAACAAAATGTTTTTTTAAAGGCAACAAATTTACATCAAAATTAAACCAGATCAGAAAGGCTTGTCTTCAAAATAAATAATCAGAAGACCATCGTGATTAATGCATTCATCATTTCTGGTATCGTATTTTTACACATATGACACTACATTTTACAAAAAATTTGAAAACCACAACATTCAACAGCCAATATTTGACATTTAGTCAAAAACTTATGAGGTTTATCATAATATTATTGGTGAGTACAAAAAAAATTTGTTTTTCAGAAGGTCAGTTTGCGACTAAGATGCAATGCACATCCATCCAATATCCAGTCATTAATGTGTCTAGGCGACATCAATCTAAACAATACAATGCAAACCTGACAGTGCCAGAGAAACGCTTGTCCTTCTGAGGATCGTAATTCTTCAAAGAGATCTGCAGCTCGACCGTCTCCGTGAACTTGCGTTTCTTCTCAGCTGAATGCTGCAGCACAGCATTCACTGACTCCACCAGCGTCTCTCGCGATATCTTACTACAATAGTAATAGTAGCAAATACATTAGTAGCACTGAAATAATGACACAAGTTATACTGTTATAAGCAGTAAAATGTCTGGACACTCAATTTGACAGTATCGCTCTAGATGTTTAACCGAGTGGCGCTAAATGTTAGTTAATAGTCAATGAATGTGTCCGCCGATACAAATTGTGTACCTAGACACCATCCTGCCTCACAGAAGAAATGCTAAATTGGTAAAGCTCTTCCAAACAAAACAAATATTCCATCAATAACACTCAATTACATCGGCAATTATACATACAAATACTAAGCTAATAAAGTTCATAATTGAGCCATAGTTTTCCAGATCAGATAGCTTGAAATTTCTCTTCATAAATTTCAGAAGACCATCGTGAAGAAGTGTTCATCATTTCTGGTAAAACTTAGTTAAACAAAGCTTTAGCCTATATAACATGAAAAAAAAAATTTCACATTAGAAAGCTATATATAGAGGATTCTATCTAAATTCACATTGAACTGGATGTTTTTTTATAAGTAAATATTAGTTTAATATTTATATTTAAAAAAATGATGGCCCACTAACATCATTTCAGAAATTATATTAATTGTAATTATGTAAAGTTGAGAATTTAAGTCGGGTAAAGACCGTAAATAGCTTGCTTAGCAACAAAACTTAACATCTTTCTAACAATTTAATCCAATCAATAGATTTTACAATTTTTGTTCGGTAAGGTATGAAATTACGACTAGACTGGTGGTACAAATCTTCATGACTTCCTGAACCAGTACAAAAATGTAAGTTATAGCAATAGGTTAAATATTTCAACATGTCCAAATTGTGCCATCAGCATAAATGAAAATAAGCCATGCTAATTTTGCCTAGTATCACTTATAGGAACCTTGAACATGAAATGCAATAATTATGACTTTTACAAAATTACTTCTTACAAAGAAAACCCGTATAGGTATGAAGAAAACCGCGGCTAGTTCCAAACGTTGGTTTCTCAGCTATGGTTAACCCTAATCTTAATTTCGGATGCAAACGCCCACAATTACCGAAAAGCTATTAAATATAGACCTGATTCCATGGTATCTTTACATTTTTTATATGCAAATTTTTCTTTCCCTTGAACAAATTCATACGCAGACATGTTTAAGGCTTATGAAGATTATTGACGCTGTCAAATGGGGCCAGTATCTGATGGCTAGTTCAACAGGAAGAAGTCTGACTAAATCAGTCCCGCACAAACGTATATTATACAATTTTAATTTTGATCACTTCTAAGGTCTAACACTGCATATGCTGCACCGCACTTACTTTTCATCATCTAAAATTTTCCATTACATTGCATTACAGAATTAAAAAGCAACAAGAAGCAATGTATATACACGATTCCATCTATTTTCTCATTACAATGTGATTTAATTTATTTTAAAAGATCACCAAATATTGGCCAAATACTGGTGATGCACTTCGGAAATGGTTTGCGTCGCAAATATATTATAGTAAAATACAGTATATTCCACACAGGTATAGAATACATACTTAAGAATTATTTCTACCAGCACACATATCCTACTGATGAGTATTACTGAGGATATTATGGATTCTTAAATATAGCAAAATAAGATTTAAAGTGATTAAAATTGCAATACCAACCTCATATTTGTTGATATTCCACCAACACCACTCGAGAGAACAAGAAAAAAGAACGTATTATTTTGATCTTGTTTCTTTTTCGAGAAACTTCACTTTCTTCTTTTATTGAGACAAAAATTGTAATTGTTTTCCGTAACTTACTTTCTCAAAGAATCACTATAACCTAACAGACGTTAAGTTATAGTGTTTAGTATGTTATAGTTTATGCTTTGTATGTTTTGTTTATATGTATGCTTTGTATGTTTTACTGTATGTTTTATTTAGCTTTTTTTACCTTTTCATGTTAGACTGCGTAATTCTTTTTCTCTTGTTTCTGTCAGTGTATCTTGCAATGTTCTATGGACTTTTGTCTGAAATAAACGAGTGATGATGATGATGCTGATATTGACAGTATGTTAAAAATTTGCTAACCAAAAAACGAGTGATGATGATGATGCTGATATTGACAGTATGTTAAAAATTTGCTAACCAAATGTCAAAGCTGCAGACAAACCTAGCTGGCTTTTATAAATATGATTTTGCTCATCGGCTTGGATTTGTCTCAATAATTCCACATGTTGTCTTTGATTACAGTAACACTGTAGGTCTTGTTTTATGCTATGTGTGTACTACAACACGCCAATTCAGAACTTAAGTTATACATTAAAAAGCTAAAATATGATAATATTAAAGGAACTTAATTTAACAGGACAATATATCTACATGTAGGTGCCATTATTGGTGATACCTTAAAATTCTCAGAGCAATGTACAAAGTACATAAAATTCAATTACTTTTAAAATCAGCAATCTGTAGGCCAAAAATTAGGAGAAATATAATGCGCTAAATGTTCATGTTTTATGTCAATAGGCACCCGGATTGATTTGCGCGCTTTAGTAGTAGTAGTAGTTGTAGTAGTAGTAGGTTATGCACTTTCGAGCACCGACGTGTGCAAGCAACACTTGCAATCGTAGGTACGGGAAAATAAAAGCATCACACTAGTCCTAATCCACTCCACTAAAAGTCCCAACCCACTCCATTAAATGTTGGCACTTTAATATTTAGACTTCTGGGCGCTTTAATTTATGTTTAATAGTTTGTAATAGTTATATTAACGTTATATTAATAGTTTGTATAGGCCTACGCATGTGGGACATTATGGGTATATTTGGATTTCTAAGAGTTTGTGAGTATACAGTATGCAGGACTACCTGTAGGCCTTTATTTGTATGTGACATGGTCGAATGTTTCGTAGCCTTTATAAATAAATTTTTACTGAGAGGCAGAAATTTTAAATTACTAAAGGGGACATGAAATCTTCGAAAGGGCACAGAAGTTTCTTTAAATGGTCTTAAGTTTTTTAAACGGCACTATAAAATCTTCCGCAGGCACGTAATTTTGTCCATAGTTTGTCTTGAGTTAGGCAAACTGTGAGAATCCTATAGCCGGAGGCATTTACCATTTACTTCACACTTAAGATGTTAATTATTAATGTTAACATGTTAGAATTTGTTATCAAATCATCCAACAACCCATGTCTTGGTTTTCCTCCTAACTCTTTTCCTTTACACTCTTCATTTCATTACATCACTTCTCCTTAATCCTTATGCTATATCCTATCCAACTTTTCTTTCTATTTCTTCATTTGTTTAGCTCTGTATGCATTTAATCATGCGGAAGTTTACCTGTGAGTTGAGTACCCTCTGTCTTCCTCAAATTCTGCCTTAGTCGCCTCCTATATAGCCTACAAGGACACGCGGCAGTTTGGTTGCGGTTGCCTAGCTTATTCTGCAGTGGTCTCAACCACACACTGCAACAACACGGGGAGGTTTAGGTCTGTTGACGGTCTTAAATCTTTAAACAATAATACGCACGATAACATTACCTGATGCATGCAGCTAATTTATATTAATAGCTAGTGTCCAATATAATCTTAAATATTATACTTACAGTGTATATTTCAATTTATTCAATATATTACAATATATTCCACAATGCTTACCCATACACATACAATGCATGGGTAAACAGGATTGAACGGGCAAACAGGGTTTTATGGGCTAACAGGATTGTTTTCTCAGCGAATGACGCCCCTGCCCAATAAATGTTAGTCGATGCTGAGGAAGGCATAGGGGGCCCACCACGTCATAAGAAGAATCCCCCAAGAATAATGGTGTATCAAAAGGAACGCTTTATATGATTTGGAGATCCGTATGTGGACGTGGGAAGAAGGGCGGAAGATTGAGAATAGTGGAGGTGTTATGTAACTTGGACCTGCCAGTAGGCAGTGCACTAAGAAAGAGAGAGAGAGAGAGTGAGAGAGAGAGATCCACAATGCTAGATATAGCCGCAATAAATACAATCGGTTCACGAAATTAATTATAAGTGACTTTTGCTGAGGTGTAGCACATTGATAGCGCCAATCGGCAACAAGCTCCGATACAAGATTAACCTTCCATGGGCCCAAGGGGATATCCATCATTTTTTGACTGACATGAGCTTTGAACCCAGGCCACTTGAATCCGATGCGAACACTCTAACCGTTACGCCATATACCCTCCCCAAGTAATGCTCTGAGATCTCATCTCTGTTAATTCAAATTTCGACCATCTCATCTCTGTTCAATTTAAACTCAGTTCATTTAAATCTCTACGATCTTATCTCAATTCAATTAATGCTCTAATATCTCATCTCAGTTCATCGAAATCTCTAATATCTCATCTCAGTTCAGTTAATGCTCCAATATCTCATTTCAGTTCAGTCAAATATCTACTTTCTCATCTCAGTTCAGTCAAAGCTCTACAATCTCCTCACTGTTCAGTAAAATCTCTACAATCTCCTCACTGTTCAGTCAAAGCTCTACAATCTCCTCGCTGTTCAGTCAAAGCTCTACAATCTCATCACTGTTCAGTCAGAGCTCTACAATCTCATCACTGTTCAGTCAAATCTCTACAATCTCCTCACTGTTCAGTCAGAGCTCTACAATCTCCTCACTGTTAGTCAAAGCTCTACAATCTCATTACTGTTCAGTCAAATCTCTACAATCTCATCACTGTTCCGATGGAGATCATCTGTAACTACGAGAGCGTTAACAACAACCGTTGCTTTTGTTAGACTCTGATCTGGCTCGGTGGCGATCACCGTTGCTCTCGTCAGGATCGGGTCTCTCTCGGAGGCCACCCGTACACTACGCCGCAAGACCGTGCTGTTCCTCGTGTATACCCCGCTCTCAGTAGCTACCAAGCCGCATCCGTACACGCGCAGAAATATCATGCGGAATTTCTTTCCAAACAGACAGTAAATGAGAAAATTGACGCTAGAGTTAACGGTTAGCAGCGTGTTGGTGATGATGTTGACGCTGCGCAGAGTCCAGATGTTGAAGGTGACGAGAGGGGCGGCGAATTCCTGTATCGTGACGGTGATGCGTAGAGCGAGGTCCGGCAGTTCGCAAACAACGAACACGGACACGACGATAACCAGCATTAACGTTAAGTTCTGTTTAAAATTAAACATCAAAACTAAGTAATGTTAGGAATAAATAATAGCAAATACATGTAAATTACACATATTAATGCCACTTATATTATTGAACAGCTGACCAACTATCATATTCATCATAATGCAAAGTATGTGTGATACGAAGCAAAAGACCTGTAACCTACTGGTATTGAATTGGCATATACTACAAAATTGAAATGTGCATGATTTTTACGTAGATGTTAAGGTAAGAATTTCATGGATGACATCATGCAGATGTGTTGCATTGATTTTATGACCGCTGAGTTATTTATTGAATGTTGATATACAGATTGGGGCAAAAAATAATAATCCCCTAGCGAAATCTCAATAACTTCAAGAAAAATTAAAATATCTTTACTAAATTTTCGGAGCTTCTAGGGGATGAATTTCTACGTATAACTTGCAAGTTTGGTGAAAATCTATGAGCAGTAAAAAAATTACAGCGTTACTTCGAAAAAAGTGCAAAAATCAAATTTAACTAGGCTTATTTTACCAAAAAGTCTAATAACTTTGACAAAGCTCAAATTAATATAACAGAATTTTCGGAGCTTCTGAAGGAGGAAGTTCTGCATATATCCTAAAAATTAGATGAAAATATATTCAGAAGTAACAAAAGTAGAGCCTTTCTCCGGAAGAAAGTGTTAAAATCAATTTTAACAAGGCTTATTTAAACAAAAATACCGAAAATTTTCTTCCAAATTTAAAATTATGTTAACAGAAGAACGATTTTTAAGCATCTTTTATTGGAGCAGCTATCAAGGTAGTGTAGGCTTATACTCCAACACTTTAGTAAACGGACCTTTTCAGTGTCGTTATTTTCTTAAAAATGAACGACTGACATTTTGAAAAGCCTTGTTGAAATTGATTTTTGCACTTTTCTCGTAGAAATGCTATAATTTCGTAACGGCTCAAAATATTTTCACCAAATTTGCAGGTTATACGTAGAAATTCCTCCCCTAGAAGATCCGAAAATTTAGCAAAGATATTTTGAGTTTTCTTGAAGTTATTGAGATTTCGCTAGGGGATTATTTTTTTGCCCCAGTCTGTATATTCTTAATTTATATTGTCCTGTATTTTAATTTGTAATTTTTTATTCAGTGGTAGGTTATTGATGAAAAAGGACGGGGTATTTAAATAGCAGCTGAAAGCCATTCAATGAGAAATAGCCATGTACCAATGAAAAATAGTGAATCGGAAGAAAATAAATGAGAAAAAGCTCGAAAATTTTATTTTGCATTCTCGAATATTTTTTAAATAAACTTATCACTACCTAGCATCAAAATTAAACAACAATTTACCAAATTTTACTATCCAGACAGCTGACCATTAAATTATTTTCTTCTAAAAAGGGTGATCTGCAATAAGAGATACATATTAGACGATAGCTTAGATCTAGCATTTAAAGAAGTATACGGCAACATGAACATGACATTATCTCAGCGGTACTGCACTGAACCACCGATTAGCATTGAAAACAAGACTAATAATAGTATTAAACATCTAACAGAGTACGAAACAAATGAATATTCTCTCTTGTTGAAATCCCAGTTCTAAAGTTGTCAGCACAAAATCATTTACAACCATTTTTCTAGAGTGGCGCAAGACAAATTCATGAAAAGCACTAAATTATGTTCTAACTGAAACATGGCTGAGAAATACTGCAGCTTCGTGTGATGAGAAACACTTCTACAGTGCTGAGAAACACAGCTACTATGTTGAGAAACACTGCTACTATGTTGAGAAACACTTCTATAGTGCTGAGAAACACTGCTACTGTGCTGAGAAACACTGCTACTGTGTTGAGAAACACTGCTGCTTTGCTGAGAAACACTGCTACTGTGTTGAGAAACACTGCTACTGTGTTGAGAATGAGAAACACTGATACTATGCTGAGAAACACTGCTACTGTGTTGAGAAACACTGCACTGCTAATCTCAAAACTTACATGTAACATAAAACAACCGATTGTCATTAATTTCGCATAATCTCTTCCTTTTTATCACATATCTCTATCACATCTACTTCTCTCTCACTCTCCCTCTCTCTCTCTATCACTCTTTATCTGTTTAATTGTACGCAAAACGGCAGATTCAAGGTACATATATTCCAATGCAACATTTTTCTACATGCTCTGCAAAGAGCACACCATCGATCAAAGGATTGAGATCATTACAAAGGCTATTTAAAGCAGACTTAAATAGAGAAAGGTATCTTTGAAGTTACTTTTTCATTATCATACCCCACTATAGATTTGTCATCTTGTAATAGAATTGCAGTTTACGTAATGTTTTATTACACTCGACTGTTAAATAATGTGAACAAACGTTTTCTGAAGTTTAACAATGTTCCAGAGAACATTATTAATCTAAATAAATATTCTAAAACAATTTTAACAGTAGGGGGCCTAATTTAAGACGCCATTTTTCAATTTTTATGCAATACATGCATATTTCGGCATGCATGTGATTTATAATTCGGAACAGTTAAGTTTCGAATAAGACAAAGGATAACATGCAAATGTATGTAAGACAAAGGTAACATGCACATGTAGCCTATACTAAACTATACCACGTCGCAACGATTTATTAATTAAAGCTCTGATTGCGTGATAAATTTACAAATAGTGGAATCTAAATAAATCACATCCACTATCACGCAACCTGTTATGACGTTGCTTGGATTTATTTAGAAATTACTAAATTACTGAATTAAGAATTAAAACTAAGAGAATACTGTTTGACTAAGAGTAATTTTAAATTTGTTTTGGAATTTTGGCTTCAAATCGCATATAATGACGCAAACGCTTTTACGGGAGTAGGGAGATTTTTCGCAGTTAATAAATCAACTTAAAAGAAACATGCTTCAACAACAACAACAACAGCAACAACAACAATACGATTAGAGTGCTACTGTTGTCCATGACAACATTGAGCAATGTGGACCCAAATCAAAGCCGATGAGCAGAGTTAGGGGTCCATAAACGGTGCGAGCCAAAATACGGGTAGTCAGTCCAAGGAATGGTACTAGCGGAATGGAGGTTTACGTGTTGGTCTCAGTTCGTGGACGTTTGGTGGATAGGAAAAGTCAAAGAGAAAAGTCTTAGCTTAACTTCCTGTAGCTTAAAGCAGTAAATAGCTCTGACAACGCTAAGCACAGCCCCCGATCATCCTGCCGATATTTCGTTGATCTTGCCTATCAAAGCTCTAATTTCTAAATTAAGATATCATTGAGTAAGGTTGACCTTCATACTAAAACCTATTAGCTGCTTTACTACACGCTCTCACACCAATAATCCGAAGTTTAAATCAATATGATCTTTATATTTGCTTCGTATTATCTACTTTCACCTTCAGCTGTTTGCTTAAAATCCACCCCTTTCCACTACAGGCAAAACGTCAGTCCACCTCTTTCCACCACAGGCACAACGTAATTGGTCTGACTGACTATGAACAAAGACCGCTTTGAGTATCACTCTCTACTACAGAACATACTGTGTGAAACATTTATTATGCATATATTGTAACTCAAGTAAACTTAAACGATTTGTAGTAAAGAGACCTGTAAGGACGTCCTCGATATCAGCATCGAACGAGTGAGCGGACGTTAAATATTTACTTATTAGTCTATTATACCTAAGTAATGGTGATTTAAAAGTTTATCCCAAAGAACCCAGTGACGGACTGGCTCAGGGTTGAACCTGGCACATTCTGATCTGCAGACTGAAGCATACCGATGCGGTTATGGCTCTGCGTGACTGAATTGTTATGTCGCTGTCAGAGATAATTTCTCGTCAAGAGTCGACAGAATTAACGAAGCTAAGTTTAGGTCAATGAACCGAAAATAATCATATAATTAAATGTACCACACCGCAGCAACGGAAGATTTGCATAATAAAAACGAAACAGTTGTCAAGTATTGCTAAGATGCATTTAATCAAGAGCAATATTCTTGAAATAAAATTTCTCGATACTGACTTGAAGATTGAAAAATTATAATGCAATTTTTAAAATTGTATTAAACTTTTTGAATTTTGTAACAAATGATATAAAAAATTGTATACATCTATCTAGGACCTGCTACATCCAAAAACTTTACTTAAAAAGCCTCGAAGATAAAAGTAAGAAAATATTTGCATAGAGATTAGACAACACTCTTTATATGATGGATCTGCATATCGGACGAGGAGGAGGGGGTGTTGTAAAATATTGTAAAATTGAGCCTCAAGTAAAGTGTAATATTGCTGCTTTAATTAAGCTGAGTAGTTATTACTTTTTTCGCCGTGTTGTATTCGGGTTGTTTTAAGAATAGACCAACCGATGATTGCACGTGTCGTAGAAGGCGACTAAAGCTCTAAGATCCCAACCAAAGTCAGAAAGGGCATTCGCTTTGTGAGCGCCTAGGCTCCAGAAATTGATTTAAAATTTTCCAAAACGAATGGAAGAAATTATAGGGGATTGAGGGATGATGTGGTATGGGACGGGGGGGGGGGAGGTTGGGTGTGGAGATCTATTCGTCTCCTAACCTTAGTTTAACTGGGAACAAATGGATGATGATGGGGCTGAGTTATTACTTGTTCTATATACTGAATACCAGAAAATGTTATAGAACAAAATTAGTGATAACTATTAACATATGTTAACTTGTTGGACATAATATTTTAAACTCTCTCGTGAAACTCCTGAAAGAGAAAAAGTTTAGCTATAAATTAATCTCCATAACGACCGTCAGTTAAACTCGATGATAACGAGAATATCCAATGCATACCGGTAGACTGGTCAAATGAACAGCAGATTTATCTAAGAAGCAGAAAGTCATCGGTTCGATTTCCGTCTGATTGTCGCTGATTGCATTCCTTGTGATGCGCAAACAAACGTTAAACTTGGCTCCATAGATTTATTTATATGTTTGCTGAAAATATTGCTAAGAAGTAGATCGAAATAGTGGATGTAGGCCTACGTATCTTTTAAACAGAGTTCAAATTCTGCAGACAAATCGAGGACTCGAAACTTTCTCTGTAACATAATAGTTAGCAGATAAATGAGTAATTTACGTACTGTATATATACACATGATTAGTAACTATTCTTAGATAATATATTTTCTTCATTGATATCTTTAGATTTGTATTTAGCTTGTCCTGAAAAAAACACAGTGTCCATCTATTGATTGCTCCGTCCGATGGCAAATTCAGGGAATAAAAGAATCTTTATATCCTAGCAAAATATAGGTCAGCTATAAGTCGATTACTTTGACGTCAGTTAAATCTCTAATTTCATGTCCAGGGAATATTTAAATGTTGCCAATTAAGCTTCTATAAGTATTCCGAATCAAATTAAATTAGCTACGCTTGGAACTTAACATGCAATATATACAAAATGTCTGTGTATTTAAACAAAACCATACAGCAATTTTGAAATATTTCCTGATTTATAAGGTTTATTTAGGAGCTTTATCTAAATTTAAATTTCGTAAAGGCATCTGCTCTCGATCGTTAATTAGAGCGAAGCCAAACAGCAGTAAAACATCTGCAGGCAAACACTCACATCAACAAGTACGATCTACTATTTTGATTCTAATCATGCTCAACTGAAATGTTCTTGCTTAAGAATGCTTATTATGCGCTCACAGCTAATCTGATATAATGTTTAACAAGTGGAGATAACAAAGTAAGTAATACCCATCGAAGCTGCTTTATAAAATGTTCTTAACATCCCGGAAGCATAGCTCTTCATTTGCAAGTCTTCTAACACCACTCAACTAATCAACTATACGACGACTTTATTCTAGAATTATTCAGATTTAGGTTAGGGAAATAATTACAAGGACGCTGAACTCGTGGTCGACTTACATCTATTTACTGGAGCAAGCCAACGAAAACGCTTTCAAACAATTGCTCCATTTTTAATGGAGTACCTAAAGATACTTAATATAAATATAATGTAAATTTATTTTAAAAATATTTTTTTACTCGGCGGTTTTAAGATAGAAGTATATAGGCCTACTGTGGCCTACATGTAGGTGCATTAACTTGCAAATCTCAATGCTCCATAAGCTCTGAGCTTTAATATCACTGATCTCATTTTAATATTTAGTATGCGCATTGCGCAATCCTAATAGTTTTTAAGGGAAGAGGATAGGCTACATGTAATCACATTTTTACAATCATCACTAAAGTCGTTTGAAATATACAACTTTGATTTTATTTCTAAAATATTCCAATCATTTCACCGAGGATCATGGAAAGAGTTCCATGAGTACATCAGTTTTCTATGAACGATTAAATTGAGTAAAATAGGGCCTACTATACTCGCTATTTAGCGTCTAAACTACATAACTGTTAACAACACTCTCATGTATAAAGTTAAGCAATTATGCATTATAGTAATTCCACTGCGTAAAAAAGGTTATGTTTCCTCACTCGAAAGCGATGTCAGCGACGGGAGAGCCCAGGATTTGAACCCGCACCTACTGATCCGCGGTCGAGTATCTTACCGACTTCGCCACTGGCTCCAGCCACTTCGCCACTGGCTTCAGCCAATTATAAATTATATAATTATGTATTTATAAGTTATATAATTAAAAACTATACGATGCAATATGAACATACATTACATCTCTTTATAAATATATGAAGAGTTACATAGGCGTAATTCTATAGGCTTATGCTGAGATTAATATTACTTAAACCTTACGCAGATTTTACTATTTTAGGATTTTTGGCAAAACTGATCGTGCATGGCCACTGTAGTAGAGATTATTTGCGTAAATTTCAATACCAAATCGAATTCTTGAATGAATAAGAGCAAAATAGAGATCTCTGCGACAGTTAGCAGGTATATAATCTCTTCGTCTAAAAAGCTAGCCATTCAAACTAGTAATCTTTGAGCCTAAGAAATTGATGTGCTCTTTAAACGAAACTGTCGTCAAGTAGAATGCCAAGAAATTTCGTGACATGAATCCTATTAATTAAGCACATATCTAGCTTAATGTAAAGATTTAATCAGATCATCATCATCTTTTTTTAGGAAAGATCATCTTTCATCTTTCGTCTTTCTTAGATTGGTGAATGAAGTTGGTATTGCTTTGAGTTGAATAAGTAGTTTGCAGAAGCCACTTTAGTTTACGTCATAAACCTCAAGCAACCTGTGAGCGGCACGAAGTCTTGCTCTATGGATTGTTTGCACAATCCTCAAGGACATCCTTACCAAATCCTCACTCAACTTTCATTTGAGTAGATATTTACCGGGGTAACGCTCGGTCATACTTGAAGTTCGGGATATTAGTCTCTCTTAATTTAATAAATTATCACCGGACCGACTTTCATTTTAGGACCTTACTTCTCACATTTTTACAGATTGATCCGGGTGAATTGATCTGTAGTGATGTGTGTTGTGAGGACGTCCCTGACTTCATCCTTGGATGAGGAATTGGACGTTAAACTTTTAATATTATTGTTATTAAATACGAAATAATTTGAACCAACTGCTCTAGCCAATGTGAAAACGTATGAAGTCACGTAATGATCACGCAATTCATGTAACGTTACTGACGTAGTGATATATGAAAGTGACGGAAATATGCAGATAAAGTGACGTAATGACGCCCGAAGTAACGTAATGATGCATGAAACTTATCGAAACATATTAAGCGACGCAAGAGACGCACATTTGAAATAACTTAGTAATATTGTGATACCTATGATTCCATGTGCTGTCAGATGAGAAGTGAAGTAATAACCACTTATTAAGTGACGTAATAACCATGCATGAAGTGACGTAAAAACAACGTATGAAGTGACGTAATAGCAACGTATGAAGTAACGTAATGACATGTGAAACAAAATAAATCATATGAAACAGAATCAGCTAGGCTAATCAAAATCAAACATGCGAAACAGAATCAATAATATGAAACAGAATACGTCATGAGAAACGGATTCAATTATGTTAAACGGAATACCCTGCCAGACCAAATGACCAAATCGGTCGGTATGAATTAAATAAAATAACCAATGACTATATAATGCACAATATTAACAAAAGAAACGATGATAAAGATGACAATAATGATAGCATAATTGATGGACGAGATATTCTGTGAATCTGCTCTGATGATAAAGACAAGTTTAACGTCAATTTCCTACTCGAGAGCATGTCACTGACTAGAGCAAGGGATTTCAATTCTACACCTACTGATCCGCTGTCGAACAACTTGCCTACAACCATTAGCTCATCACATATGGAGGAACATGACCATGACCGTCCAGCCTTGGAACAGGCACTGCACTTGACGAAAAAGAAGAAGATAGTTAATGTGAAAATGAAGTATGCATAAGTTAGTTAAAAGACTACTATTGAACTGTGTGTACTCAAACGAAACTGGTATCCACAATATATGATATTCATATTCAAATCTCGATAGCTGTCCATCTCCAGTTAGGAAGGTCACTATCTTTTCCGCCAAAATCATCTTTAAAATTAATTCAAGGGCTATCCGAATGGTTGAGCACATTTTGTAATGGTTGGTACCTTTTAGCCTTTCTAATATTTATTGTTTAAAGTTTGGTAAAGGTTCTAGTTTTGGTTCTGGACTCTCTCCATTTAGTCTTTATGATATTATCGTATCAAACTGTTGATCAATGGGGTGCTCTTACTGAGACTGAATGCATACTGTTGGTAAGAATATATCTTTTCTTGCCTGTAGGCATAGCACTTGAGAACGAAGGAATGACGATATATATATATATAACATATAGTAGTAGCCTATATATTATATATAGTATATATATATTATACAATGTTATATATACATGTATATATACATATATTATATATATAATATATATATATATATATATATATATATATATATATATATATATTATATACATGTGTATATACGTATGTATACCGCAGAATACCGTTTAGTGGCTACATGCATTGCAGATTTAACGATATATAGGCCTGTTGCTATAGTGAAGAACGAGATGCTCTCTACGGCAAATATATTATTCTAGACTCTCCCTATTTAGAGCAACGGGCCCTGATTAAACAAGAAACATCAGGATTATTTCAATCCCAATTAATCACTTCCATTGGAGTACCTTTTCACTCAGTTGTCGTAGAATATGATACGCAGGCTATCTGTTTAAAAGGGCTGAATGAAAATATTTGCTCAACAGTCTAAATCAAGGCATAATATCGCGCAGTTGTCGTTGATCCGTTTAGCAAAAGGTTACAATTTAGATTCTTTGCAATAAAAAAGAAGTCCTGAAAAGATTCATATGAAGCGATCATGCTATTTGTGCCTTAGTGCAACCGAAGATAAATATTTTTATTTATAATTTTAAAATTCAAATTTTAAGCATTTCTTTTGAGCACAAGATACGATATTCAAATTCCATTTTTCCTGAGTTTTAGAACACATTGAAAGCTAAAAATGATAAAGCTAAGGTTAACGTCAGTTTCCTCAGTCGAAAGCGATGTCAGTGACGGGCGAGCCCAATATTTAAACCCCCACATACTGATCCGCGGTCGAGTATCTTACCGACATAGCCACGGGCTCCAGCCAATTTAGTCTACTAAATCATCTCCGTCAGTATAATAACTCTGTCTACTACAGCATCTCAAATCAGCTCCGTCAATTTAGCCTACATTTTACTTTTCGCATTCAGCATGGCAATTTCTCATTAACTGAGAAATACTGGCATTAAGAACAAACTTAGAAATTTGTTTTAACTTACAGCTACTTATATTCTGGAATAACGTAATGTTTTCTATCAAGTAAACAGCTGCTGAAGAAGAAAAGTCTGATGCTAATCTCAGAACCCTACGAGACGACTGAAGACATAATTCTTTCAACCAGGCGTAAATTCTGTCACATACAGTGTATATAACTTACACGTAGGCCTACATGACTTATATGATTCTATAAATACTATTACGAAGTTTGTTTCATTGGGCTGCTACTCTGACGTTGGTATGTTTCACCGTTTTGGACCATTTTGTTTTTGTTTATCTGCTTGGATTTGGTTCAGTAGTGCTCTATGTTGCCACTGAAGGCAGTAGCTCTTTAGTTGTTGTTGTTTAAGTTGTTACTCGCATACATATTCAGTTCTCTCTATCCATTTGTAACGTATTTTCTATCACTGTTTCCTTGCTATTTTCTCCTCTCAACCAGCCGTGTAGACTAAAAGCTGGTAAAGCTAAGGTTAACGTCAGTTTCCTCACTCGAAAGCGATGTCAGTGACGGGCGAGCCCAGGATTTGAACCCGCATCAACTGATCCGCGGTCTAGTATCTTACCGACTTCGCCACTGGTTTCAGCCAGTGACGAAGTCGGTAAGACTTCGTCACTGGCTGAAGAGTCGAATTATGACGAAGTCGGTAAGACTTCGACCGCGTCGGTATAGACTGTATGACCTATAGGCAAAACCTGTTCTACAGGAAATGCTACTCAATTTAGAATACTAATTTCGATTTGGCCAATTATGAAAGATTGCCATAACTCAAACATAGTAGAGAAAATAAAGGTGAAAAATGTCAAAATAGTTTAAAAGAAAACGTCATCGCTTCAATTTAGTCTGCATTTTACTTTACGTATTCTGCATAAACAATTAGTAACATGACCACTTTTTCTTACGGGAATTACTTAAAGCAACTGACTGTTATCTGGAATTTAAATTCCATCAGTGGAAAAAGCAACGCCGGATGTGTAATTACTCTATAAAGCATGATAGATTGAACATTTTGTTCCACAAGATTAAAATTTTCATTCATTGATGACAGCCTGTTGAAGGCTCACTACCATTTTCAAAATTTAATTCTAGATGAACGAATTTTAAATAAAATATTCTAACAATTTTTAGAACTACGTGTTATTACACAAATTAAGCAATTTTGTGATCTACAACTTAATGTGATTAAAGACCAATTTCTTGAGGAATTTAAATAAGATCATATTTTTTATTTTCAGATATAGAAGTCAAAATGCTAAAAAGGTGTCTATCATATCAGCCTTAAAATGATAGCAGATTAGAAATTAACATTAGAAATTCATTTAAATGCGGTTAATGGGTTATTTGCTTAGTAGTTTGTGGCACATGCAGGCCTACTAGTATAATATTAGTGTATCTCTTATTGAAATATATATTTGCGTTAGTTTAGTGTTTCAATCGGCCTTAAACATCGAATAATTGGTTTCTGGCCCAGTTCAATTGTTATGTTTTGTTAGCGCTTTACTATTATAGTATATATATTGCAGTGTAAGGTAATTAATCAAAGGTTCAGAAATACATGTATGTATACTGTATATATTTCTATATATATATATATATATTTATATTTATATAATATACATGTATATATATATATATGCAACACATATATAATCCTATATATATATATATATTATACAGTGTATGTATGTATATATATACATCTATATATATACATGTGTGTATATATATACCCTATATATATATATATATATATATATATATATATATATATATATATATATTACCAATAAGAAGACAGCAACACCACGGACAAGAACCCTGGTGCGACTAGTTCAGTTTATAAACTCTAGACGGTAAATGCACAACACATGGGGAATGATGAATAGATAGGAGATGACGACTGACCTCAGTGTTTCTGCAGGATGACGTAGAGACGAGATCTGAGCGGCGACGCTTGACTTGTTGCAGGGTCTTCATTAGACGTAGATTAAGATATACGAGAGCCGCCAGCGGTCCAATAGCACGAAACAAAAGATAACAGATCGTCTTGTAGACTAGAAAGTAAACCTACGAACAGAAACCAAAAATTAATTCTAAAACCACCGGCTTAGAATTACCTCAGTGTTTTAGAATTTCAGAATTACGTCAGTGGAAGAGTTCAAGAGATTCGAACAGCCAATGGTTGATGTTCAGTCTAGAAGCTGAAAAGATGCAGTATATGGTTTTGACTCATGCATGAGACTATAACTCAAAACCGTTTGAGGAAAATTAGGTAACACGTACTAAACTAACCGATTTCATAAATTCGAGTAGTTTTGTACTTATTATTTAGCTTTCCTTCAACTTTTACTTGTCAATTAATGCCAAAATGTTTAACAAATAAATAAATGTAAATAATCATTATAAACAGTATAATATATATATATATATATATATATATATATATATATACTGTATGTATGTATGTATGTATATATATATATATATATATATATATATATATATATATATATATACATTAGTGCACTGGCAGGTCCATGGTATGCAACGCCTCCATTATTCTCAGTCTTCCGCTTTCCTCTTCATGCCCACATATAAATGGATCTTTAAATCATCTAACATACCTAATCTCGGCCTGCCTCTGCCTCTATTTCCTTCCATTCTGCCTTCTATGACTTCTTTTAATAAACTTTCCCTTCTTAGAATGTGTCCTATCAAACTCTTCTTCCTATTTCTTAATACATTTATCAACTGTCTATCTGTATCAACTCTCTCCAGAACTTCCTCACTTGTAAACTTTTGAGTCCAGCTAATCGTTTCCATTCTTCTCTTTATCCACAGTTCCAATGCCTCTAGTATCCTAATAGCTTCTTTCCTTAAGGTCCATGTTTCACATACATGCGTGGTCCAAACCAAGGTTTTCACTATCACGTATATATAAATATATACGGTATATATGCATGTATATATTCACAAATTAATATTAATATTTTAAAATAACATTGAAGAGGTCATTTTCTCTAGCAAGAGTAAATTGGTCCTACAATTTAGTAGATGTTGTGAATTTCTGTGAAGAACTGAGAGTAAATCTGTAGGTTAAAATTAATCTACGTGCTCTTCGTAAAGAAAATAAAACGATTTAGCAACTATTGAAACAAAAAATATTGTTTGAGGACCTTTCCAGAGGATTTAAGCTCATCAATAAAATAAACAGTAGCGCTAAATTGTCGTGCAAACCGTTAGCTTTTAAATTCAAATAATATTACAACACTTTTCTATGTAAGTCGATAAAATTATCTTTCCATTGTTTTTAATTTAACCTTTATTATTATAGTGCAAAACCATACATTGACATATGAATAAAAGGAAACTAGAGACAGTAGAGCTGATATTCAAACATTTATCAATATCTAAAGAGCTTTAGCACTAGCGTAAATACGTGAACTTTTTAACTCTATCAACCTCACTCTGGTCAATTCTTATATCTATTATGTCTGAAGCTGTAGTTGCGAGAATTTTTATTTTTTCAGAGTTAATTCTTAATTCAACTTTTGCAGCATTTTCTTCTAGAGCTGATGTCATTTATTAGTAGAGCTATCCGGATAAACAAGATAATTTTCTCAGCGAATGACCCCTCTGCCTAGTAAATGTTAATCCAAGCTGAGGAAGGCTTTGGAGACCCACCACGTCATAAGCAGCATCTCCTCAAGACTAGGCCTAATGGTATATCATGTAAGATGATTTAAAGATTCACTCATATATGGGCATGAAGAGAAAAAGAAAAGACAGAGACGAGATGAGACGTAAAATACCATGGACCTGCCATTGGAAATGGTACGCGTCAACGCGTCAGGGAAGTGTACTTTCACCTTATTTGTTCTCTAGATCTATACGCGATATGGTTAGAGCTGTAGTAGATACCGGGACTGGTTGTGCAATTAACAATAGATTAATTAACATTCTAGCATATGCTGATGATATCGTTCTCTTTGCTCCTTCCTGGAGAGCTTTACAGTATTTAATAGATGTGCTTCAGTCTAACGCTAAAGTTATTAACATGTTTCTGATATTAATAAAACTGTCGCCATGATATTTGCTCCTAACGATCGAAATTAGAGTGTACTAGAGGAATTTCCAAGATTTAAGTTTGACAATTCTTTTCTTAATTATGTATCGCAGTTTAAATATTTAGGTCATATTATAACAAATGATGGTCGTGATAATAACGATATACAGCGTGAAATACGTGGTATGTTTATGCGTACGAATATATTAAAGCGTAGATTTGCTTATTGTTCTCATAATGTTAAGAAGGTCCTGTTCAAATCCTATAGTATGTGCTTCTATGATGTAGCGCAATGGTCGTCGTTTACAATAGGTTCAATAGAGAAGTTTCAATCTTGCTATAATAAATGTATTAAAATATTTTTTGAATACAAACGTTACAGCAGCCTAACCATCGCGCTGCTAGAAACCGGATTGCCTAGTTTTGATACTATCCTTTCTAATCACAGATTAAAGTTTAGAATGTGCTTGCTGGATAATGCTAATATGCTAGTTTAGTGTTTTGATGTACTGAGCTTATTATAGCTTTGTATGCCTAATTCTATAAATAATTGTCTTATAGCTCAATTTATGCACAGCCTCTTTGCTTTTCTGGTTTTTGTTGCATTGTTGTTTGTGAAAAATTCATGTATGGGTTATTACGCCTGCAATAAATAAATAAAATAAATGGGCATAGCGCGAGTAGAGCTATATCATATGTAAAATCGAGATCAGTTAGTTTTCTGTCGATAATTATTCCCCATTCTGTTTCATCAAAATTGTTTCTCAGTACGAAATGAATAACTAGCTGAAAAAGTAAAGGTGGCAAAATATATTTATGCCGGACTCCTGTCAAAATGTTGAAAGATTCAGTAACTCCCGATAGTGTTCTTATTTTGCCCGACGAATATAACAATTAACACAAATAAATAAATTTCAGAGGAATTCCTTAGCTTCTTGTTATTTTCCATGAAGTGCTCCTAGGAATGCTGTCAAATGCTTTACTGAAGTCCGTGATATTTCTGCATATCTTGTATAATTTGTTTTGTTCTGTTGAGTAATGTGAAATAAACTGAAAATTTGTTCGTTGCATAATCTGCCGTTCCTGAAGCTAGCTTGATGTTCTCTTAGCTTCTTTATCTATTCACGTATCTAGGTAATACAATATTGCAAAATGGATTAAATAAAAGAGATGTGGAGTGCAGAATTGGTAAAACATATGACGTCTTTCAAAACTGCAACATATTTGGAAGAGCAATAGTAGTGATATGTGTGGCTAAGAAAAAATATTCATCTATAAAGAATGCACGAGGATAGATATGCAAAGATTTCAATTAATTTGAAGCCAAACCAAGGAAAATTGCTCGACTTGGTTCAGCACGATCAACAAAGATCTGAGAACATTGAACATTTCATGGGAAGAGGGTTGTGAGGGTTACTGATGATAGAAACGACTGGAGGAATGGAACATAGAAATATAATTGAATATAAATGTCAAAGAGCCTTACGCCATCTTTGGATAATGAAACGGACTGTGTTTCTACAAATAAAATTCACTTTAGAAAATTTAAAATATAGCATTAACTCTGTTTCAATGCAGGGATGTATGAAAGTAGCTTACAGTGTGTAACTGTTTAACATAACAAATAACAATAATTAATTAAGTGCTACTGTCCACCATGACAACATCAAACAATACTACGACAAATCCAAGCTGGTGAGCAATGACCTATATAAAGATTTTATGATAGATTTTGGTTCACTGCCTAATGTTGGTTTCTTGCGTGCGGACGTGACAGGAAGCTGTCTCGATTTTGAACTCTAGTTTCAGTTTATGACACAGGTACGTATGTTAATATCGAATCGAAATAGAAATACATCAGATGCCATCATAAGGTTGGTCCTATATAAGGTTTTAATTAATTATATTATATGAGTTCAATGATGAAAGAATCTGCAGCGGAACATTGCCTGTGGTTTCCTGCCTGCAAACCTGTTTTTGAGCTACATTACTTTCAGTTAGTGACGCAGATTTGAAATAACACTAATTTACAAATTGCATTCGTCCGAATTAGTTAAACCTTAGATCTACATGCCTACGTAACTTTAAAAGTCTAAAATTAAGTTTTCTATTGAAACAATTTTTAGAAACAAGAAGATAAACAGACAGATGCTGCTATGTCATATCCTTTAACTATTTTTAGGATATATTCACATTTTGTAATCACATAAATATTTTCTGAGATATTTCTCCCAGAATGTTTTAGCTTAAGAATCGAATTCCAGAATATAAGATTTGTCAAGGACGGCCCGGCTATTTTTAGAACCTTCGACATCCTGGCTTACCGGCAATTGGACAATCAGGATGTAAAATTGCTTTTAATAAGGTGCTTCTTTTAATTTTATGACTATTTTAACTTTATGGTGGCGAGTTTTAATACACCGAACAGGCTAAACTATATCAAATTATATTCCCGATATTTTACTTTTAAACTTTTCATACCAAAACAGTTACTAATACAATGCGAATTTTTTCAACTTCAAGCGTTTTTGTTTATTTATCTTGTCCCAAAAGCAGTAAATACAAATAGGCCTACTTAATTAGCAAAAATTAACATATAATCAAAAGAAGAGGATTACCACAAAAGAGCCCTGTAAGGTAATGCAGTTAGTACCAATCAGCAAGAGCAACAAATCTTATATCTAATTATTTTCTAGCTGAAGAATACTGTAGAAATTCCGGTAACTTGCGGTCACTTATGGATAAAACTACTTCAAGCAATAAATGAAATAAAAATTCTTTGCAGTTGTATATACCCTGTCGTTACGAAGTGATGTTTTCTGACTCCTGTAGCTTGTTTGATTTGTGCAGGAGTCAACCACTGGGAAGACCTCTCGCTCGAAGTATCGAGGCAGATTATACAGGACAGCGATTAGAACTGTGGCTGCGACAGCTAGCTTCGCTCTACCTGCCCGGCGCAATGTTGTCTGCCACGGCAGGCAAATAGCCACAAATCTGGAATAGTGTTCCGCAACAACAAGTGTATTAAAACGACAAAAGTGTTAATTTTGTATAATTGTGTAATAATGCTATGTTACTATTTCAAAAATAAAGAGAGGTCGTAGAAATTGTGTTGTTGCTTAATTTTTAAATAAGCAGTAAAATGTATAATTTGATTGAATTATATAAAATGGTGGTATTCCTCTTGTTAGTTTTAAAGAGATTCATTTAATTTTTATTCTATTTTTGCATCAACACGAGGTTTGAGGTATTAGCTAATGATTATATTTTGTAAGCTTACACCTTCCGTTTGATACAGAAATCATTATCATTAATGTCAGCCTCTATATCTAAGGTGAACGATAATTTGCTCTTTAATTTTATGTAGCACACGGCATCAAAACATGTTAATCATAAATTTCTTGCATCATTTTGCGTAGCAGCTACACTTGTATGAAGTTATAATTAATGCGATTTGTGCGCGGGAAATTTATAGCTTTATCGTTTCCATTAACTCAGCAAGTCATCAAATCTGTCATTTTTCAAAACCATTGTCAAGACCTGCAGCTTTACGTGGGTGTATATTACATAGTATTCCAGTAGCTGAGTGAGTTAAATTGTCATATAAAACCACAGATTCATTATTTGCTAATGTTACATCTAAAGTTAGAATTTAAAAGATCGGCAGCTGACGATCATATTCTCTAGAGATGACAGGACCATGTAATAAGAAATACGTTAATAATAGTTATCACTTATCGTCCTCGAGCGCATTATAGACTTACACTAAATTATCATCATCATCCTTCTCTTCATGGTCACGTGCCATTTATTATAAGACTTCTACGTACAGATGTCCAATTTACGATTTCTAGTTAATTCGAAGAAGCAGAAGTCCAATTTATAAATCAAGTATAATTAGAAAATAATTTAATTTTGATCCAGTACTGCTGAATAGTTCATCTATTAACTCACTTTGCCTATCCATTGCTGAAATCTCTCTAATTAACTTAATCATGAGTAAACTTCTAATGTGTACCTTTGAGACTAGATAAAAAATGTAATGTACATCAAAGGTATAACATCATTGGACATCTAATAGCAAAAACTATTACTTAGGCCTATTACTAATAAAGCAAGCTAAGAAAATGAAAAATGAAGTTTGCTAATTAAATAATTACATTTTAACAAAATAGTTTTAAAATGTTGAAAAGACTGGAGCCGTTGTTTTCCAAGCCCGTCAAACCGGGACTGCCAATACGTTTGGAGGTAGGACCATGTAACGTGCTTCACTGAGAAGATTCAAATCCTTAGATTCATTTTCTTGAATCAACATTTTACCTGAGTTTTTTTAGTCTAGATTGTATTTTCGCAAAAAACTTTATCATAAATAAGTAGTTCTTAATTTCAATATTATAATTTACTTAAGTAGTATAAAAAGCCGAACGGCGCCAGACGACACAAAGAGTATATTTAAAAATGAAAGAAGCTGATAAAACTAAGGTTAACGTTAGTTTTCTCACCCGAAAGCGATGTCAGTGACGGGCGAGCCCTGGATTTGAACCCCGCATATACTGATCAGCGTTCGAGTATCTTACCGACTTCGCCACTGGCTCCAGCCAGTATGAAGTTGTTCTTTAAACTATCAAATTTGAGCTTTCACTAGAAACTAATTTTGTTAGGTAAATTTGAATGATTAATTATCTGTTCAATTTACAAAACAATTCTGGTAACGCCATTCACTTGTTTACGGACAATGAAACGATAATGAAAACTGCTTCCTGCTTTGGTGGATATAAGGATAATGATTAACATGTGACTACAAACAACTAAGGTAACGAGAAACTGCAACAAACTAAAAATTGTAAACTGAAAGCAAGTTTCGAGATTATAATGGATACTGTTACACAAAGTTTAACTGAGAGTTGATCCGATAACATGATGTCATCCAATCGGATTAATAATAAATACAATAATGCCTCCGACAGCATAATTTTTACTTAACTACATCAAATCAGCTCAGAAGTCACATTTGTTCCAGTTATAGTCTACATTAAATTGGGCATAAGGCCAATTTTTTGTTTTTTTTTCGTTGATCGACGGAGTTCACTTTCGGGAGCGTGAGAGCAGAGTGAGTAGGAATATCTACTTTGGACACGAAGCATGACAGGATCTAGAGAGAAAGAAAGAGATTCTATAAATGGCATTTATCAGACTTAAAACGTTCGTTATATAATATTTGACTAAACAGACTTTAATGAACATCGTATTTAATTTTTAATTGATCGATCATTTAATTGATTGAATCTTAATAGATTAATTTTTGATTGAACTTAGGAGAGTGTGGGCAATGTGGAACTCCTTATACTTTGTAATAGTCTTAGCAATCCGAATATGAGTACGAACATATATGTAAATCTCCCATTTTCCAGAACACTATCTGTGGCCTGCCTGATATATTAACATTCAATTATATAGAAAATCTTGAGGAAAATTTAGCCATTTAACAGTTCATGGAAAATTGCTGAAGCGGCGTAGTTGGCATTTTCAGGAAATGACATTAATTTAGAGATCGAAAGTGCGAACGGTGATCCTACACTCGAGAATTAGTCTGCCCGTCAGTTGGTGAGACTAAAGACTATGACATAATCATACATGTTATCTCAACCAATATATTGTCATACTTGTTATCTCAACCAAGATATTATCATACTTGTTATCTCAACCAAGATATAATAATAAATAAAAAAAATAAAAAAAATAACAATAATAATAATAATACACATTATAGCGAAATGATAAAATACGTTGATATCTATCATTTTTAATATCACATGTTAAATCCGTTAGGCAATTTTGTCCATTTTCCGTGTAGCCAGTCCAGTGATTGTCAGAGATTTTACTCTCAGATCAGCGCGGCCGGGAATCGAACCCGCGAGAGTTCAATTCACCTCAGGGTCTGTCATTTAAAACTTCATGACGTTATCTACAGCTCTAACTATTGCGCTATTGAGACATTCATTATTGAGACATTCATTTTATACTTGTAATCTCAACCATGACATTATCATACATGTTATCCATTGACAGTCGCTGGTAGTCAATTTGAATTCTGGAGGGTTCTAAATGCTAATGGAATCCTGATCAACAACTACTTCAACCTCGACGCAATCCGTCATCAGCTTTCGGAAATTATCATATTTCAGAAGCCACACCTTAAATGTAATCTAAGCTTCGCTAAATTTTACTCTCAGTGTAGAATTGTGTAAAGACTACATCTCTAGATATTGGAATTTATGATACTTATCTTCTTCTTCTTCAGTGCAGTGTCAAGTGGCAGGTTCAAGGTACATATTCATACTCAAAGATACTTATATCGGCTACAAATGGATTGTCTAGTATTAGGATCGAACTCACAACCTCCGCATTCCTCACACATAAGAACAGTTCACTAACCAATTGCGCCACTGTGGCACGTTGTTGTTTAGATAACTTAAAATCCTGTCTATAGTTTAATACTTAACTTTTGCAGGTTCAAGATACATATTCATACTTGTAGTCTGCTTTCACGTTACATAAAAAGCACTCCGTAGATAAACAAGTTAATTCCTTCACAAAAGGCTATGGCTAATTTATACTTTAATACAACCTATATAGTCTGAGAAAAATATAAATGCTTTGTTAGTTTCCATTTACCTACCTTAGTTCTTGCTGACTCAACTCCTACGACAAGTAGAGTTTACGATTACTCCATTCTTCAGTAGTCTAAAAATAACGCTAGAGACTATAGAAAGAGTGTTCTAAAGTAGGAAGTATGACATCGATGATTTATTAACTTCTTCGCACCCAGAGTAATGTAGTTAAAGAAAATGACCCAGAACTAAAGTAGGTACATTCATATGGAAAACTATTTGTCGCGGATCTGCCACTGGGCAGCAAGCTGGGGGAGAGAGGCAGATGTTGAATTGTTGAATATTTACTGTGAGCAAGTTGAAAAGAAAGAAACCCCGCGCATTATATGTAATAGAATTATTTTTAAAGCTTTCTAATGGTCTCGGCGTTTCAAACAATTGAAGTTTTTCTGTAAAGTGATACAGAAGATGCTGTACAGCTCCATGAACCACAATCAATAGCGTCTCCTGAGAACAGGAATTCTCTTTTATGTGTCAGCATAAAAGAGAAAAATGTCGAATGAGAGTGCAATTAGATCTCTTCTCTTTCTTCAGTAACTTTTGCAATAGTTTATTTGCTTTTTCCTGTCTTCAGAATGTCAAAAATCGAATTGTGATGATTGTATTTCATTAACAGGGTTTTCTTAATTTAAATGTCCTAATATTTTAACTTTTACGACAACTCCAATGATAAGCATTCTGTAGAGTATCTCAGTAATTTTTTTGAGTTCAGAATTATTGGTGATATCTTCCATTTTCAGTACTATATGGGCCTAGAATCGCCAAGAAATTTAACTACTTATCCTTTTACTTATCATGTGTGTTTGGTGTTTTACTCTCAGATCAGAGTGCCGAGATTCTGTTAAAAGTTTATTCTTAAATCTGCGCAAGTTGCAATCGGAGTACCATCAAGAGGTCCCGTTTTCTAATTATTCGAGAGAAGGGAGGAAATAACGAAAATTATAAACACATCTACTAAGCAATGAAGCTCTGTAAATATATGCGGTATGTTATGTAATTAAAGAAACCAACAACATACAGAATCGATAAATAAAAGTTTTATTATGGTACATAAAGCTCGAACACACTAATCTATTTTAAGTTTAAATATCATTAGACAAAAAATTTCTTAAAGTATATTTTATTTCTCAGTTTAATATAAAGTCATTCATTTTGAATTTTCACGTTTTAAAAGTCACATACTATTACCCGAATTCAGGATACGTTCTTAAAATAAATATATAAAAGAGTAAAAAAGCAAATAAATAGAATACATGGAATCGTGTGATCTATATGATATAACTGAAATTTCATCCTGGCACTCATACACATGGCCTCGCACTTGTATTCAGTACTAATGTATATCGTGCATATTTTGTTAGTAGGCCTATCATAAATACATGAATATTCATCATCAATGATGCTCAAGACTTTTTGAAAGAAATGATTTCGACATTCTTTAAATAAATATATTTCTGATCAAAATTAGTCTTTTAAAACATATTTAGAATATTTCTCTCATTCTCTATTTTCTCTCTCTCTCTATTTCTCTATCTAGTATTCTGCCAAGCGACAGATCAAATGTTCATATTTCTAATGTTTGAATTAATATTTTTCTCTAAAGACATTATCTTTTAAAACTGATTTACTGCACTGCGCTGTAGGCCTAATAAAGTTTTTTAATGAAATGAATTTATTTTTTAACATTCGTACTATATAGTTAGAGATATTTTATCCGTTTGCGAGTACTTGGAGGCCTACATTGGTTATTATTCGAAAATCTGCAAATATAACTCGTCTAGAACTATGTTGACAATGCTTACAATAAAGACTCTTTGCATTCTATTAGCGCGATCATCAAAGATGGTGAATGCACTACAAGTATGTTTATTTTTTCGCATAATGGGAGCATAACATGTGGTCTTTCCTTTGCAATACTAGCGCACTCAATAATAGGCCGAAAATAAATTTACATGGAAAATAAGCTAGTGACAATAATAGAAAATAACTAATTCTAAACGTATAGATTTGCAAAAGTATATATACTGCTATAAACGTAGGCCTACTCGCATTTACCATTGGTTAAAATTGACGTTAAATTCTCGAAAAATTCTCTATCATACTTTTGCATAGGATAGAAGGCATCGGTCTATCTTAATAACCGATTCTGGAAACTATAATAATTAAATTACTAAAACAAATCATTAACTTATTATAAATTTCAGTTGTATAAATGGTGATAAACATTATCTATCAGTGTTGTTAAACATTATCTATCAGTGTTGTTAAACATTATCTATCAGTGGCGATAAACATTATCTATCAGTGTAGTTAAACATTATCTATCAGTGTTGTTAAACATTATCTATCAGTGGTGATAAATATTATTTATCAGTGGCGATAGACATTATCTATCAGTATGTTAAAGATTACCTATCAGTGTTGTTAAACATTATCTATCAGTGGTGATAAACATTATCTATCAGTGGTGATAAACATTATTTATCAGTGGCGATAGACATTATCTATCAGTATGTTAAAGATTACCTATCAGTGTTGTTAAACATTATCTATCAGTGGCGATAAACATTATCTATCAGTGGCGATAAACATTATCTATCAGTGGTGATAAACATTATCTATCAGTGGTGATAAACATTATCTATCAGTGTTGTTAAACATTACCTATCAGTGGTGATAAGCAATACAATCCAGACGGCCATGGTCTGGGCGGTGGAGGCCACGGCCCAGATGTGGGGTTCGATGAAGGGCAGGACGTGTCTGAGCCCTGGCGCCCAGTCCGTCTCCTCGTTGATCGTCTTCAGAGGCTGGATGAAGAGACAAGTGACCAGGTAGAGCGTGTCTACCACTGCCAAACTCTGAAACATTACAGACCTATCAGAAGTTTTATATTTCTGAAAGAATGTCTTATTATTCCCGTGTGTACACACGGGAATTTGTCGACCAAGAGCTTTTAGATCAATAACAAGAACTTACAGAAAACAAAACTAATTTACATTTACACGTATATTAACCGATACACGCACACACACTATATATATATATATATATATATATATATTATACACACATACATACATGTACATATGTATATATATATATGTTTATATATATATATATATACATGTTTATATATATACATATACATATATGTATCTTATCTTTATTCAGCAACCTATATGGTAGTACACATCAGCACACACAACACAAACGAATAAACACTGTGCATCCTATGAAAAAACAAGTCCACATCAATGAATTGACATGGGATAAAATAAAAAAATAATTTCGACGAAATGTAGGTCTATACATAATATATATATATATATATACATATACACATGTATATATACATATACAGTAAATATAATGTATATATATATACTGTATATTACAGGACTATATTTATATATATATATATATATATATAAGTAGACTAAGATGTATATATATACAGCATACAGTATATATCGATTAACGTAATTTATATTACTATATCATCATCGTCATCATCATCATCGTCCCTTGAATCCCAGTTTAACTAGGGTCGGGATACGAATAGCCGCCTCAAATCCTCTCTGTCCTACATCATATCATCATTGAAACCCTTATTTGAGACTTTTCCATTAGTTTGCATTTTTGTAGCAATTTCTGGAGCCTCGGCGCTTGCCAACCGAATGCCCTTTCTGACGTTGATTTGGATCTTAGTGCTTTAGTCGCCTTCTACATGTGCTGTCACCGGTTGGTCTGTTCTTCAAAACCCGGACCTAAAGCGGAGAGCCCGGACACAATACGGGGAAAATTATATTGCTATATATACATATATATAATATATATATATATATATATATATATATATATATATATAAATGCATGGCTCTATATACATGTATATATATATATATATATATATATATATATATATATATATATATATATATATAATTATACATACATGCACACACACACTATATATATATATATATATATATATATATATATATATATATATCTTTTCTCTCTTAGTGCACTGCCTACTGGCAGGTCTATGGTACATAACGCCTCCACTCTTCTCTGTCTTCCGCCATCCTCTTCATTTCCACATATGAGTGGGTCTTTAAATCATCTAACATACCTAATCTCGGCCTTCCCCTGCCTCTTTTTCCTTCCATTCTACCTTCTATGACCTCTTTTAATAGACCTTCCCCCCTTAGAATGTGTCCTATCCATCTCTTCTTCCTATTTCTTAATACATTTATCAACTGTCTATCTGTGCCAACTCTCTCCAGGACTTCCTCATTTGTAACCTTTTGCGTCCAGCTAATCCTCTCCATTCTTCTCCAAATCCACATTTCCAATGCCTCCAGTTTCCTAATATCTTCCTTCCTTGAGGTCCATGTTTCTTATCCATACAATAGCGTGGTCCAGACCAAACTTTTCACTATCTTTATCTTTGTGTCTTTCTTTAGACTTTTTGTTAATAGTTCTTTTCTACTACCAAAGGCCGCTTTTGCTTGTGCAATCCTACTGCATATTTCCGTCTCACATTTCCCATCATCGGTTATAGTATGACCCAGATATTTCAAACTCCTTACCTGTTCCAATTTCGTACCATTTATTGTGATATTAACTTCACTTTTATTATTGGACACTCTCATAACCTTCGTCTTTTTTATATTAATCTTCATGCCATATCTTAGGGCCGTATCATTCAGCCTATCCATTATCTTCTGCAATCCAATCTCGCTGCCCGCTACCATTCCTTGGTCTCTGCAAATCGTACATCTTGTAACAAATTCCCTCCATCTTTTATTCCTTCTTCCAAGTCTTCCATGGCTTCCTCCATCATTGCCTCAGCGTAAATGTTAAACAGCAGCGGCGAAATGCTACAACCTTGTCTTACTCCACGTCCTATTTCACCTTCTTCTGAGTATTCTTGTTGGATTTTGATTACTGCTCTTTGATTCATGTACAAGTTCCAAATTAGTCTTCTATCTCTCCAGTCAATTCCTATTCTTTTTAAGATATTCATCATCGTTATCCAATCAATCCTGTCAAAGGCCTTCTCGAAGTAAGAAATACAAAGCATATAAATAAATAAATATATATATATATATATATATATATATATATATATATATATGTACGGTACGATATAAATATGTGAACATAGTAATTGTAAATCGGGTGAACAGAAAAGACGCCATATTCAGAACTTTTACTCCTAGAAGTGATGTTGATTTAGTCATGAGTAGGCGAAAACGTTCAGATGTATCATCATGTGAATGTAGGATGTATTTAACGCTCTATTTAGTGTTGTTGCAGGAGTAGTGAATCCAACGACAAGGATTATGGACTTACACTATAGGTGCACGATCATCAACATTGAGTGATGAGCAACGTTCTATCCTGTCATAGAAACGCCTCGTTTGTATGGGCTACTCTTCCCCTATTCAGAAAACAACGACATCAAGAAGCTAATGGGATTTACTTAAGAAATAATGACGGGGCTTTGACAACGGAATTAATCGCCTAATGCAGTTTAATGCAGAAATCTAGACTGACAGGATATAATATTATTATGCGCTCTAGAATATTGCAGATCATGCAATCAAGTAAGCCATTTTCGTCCTATTCGTTACACGCTTACACTAATGCACCTAAAAGTAGAGCTCACGTGAAGATATAATCTGAATATCAATCTTATTTTTGAAGAGCATAATTATAATCAAATAAATTATAGTCATTTTAACTATACGATTCTCTCTCTTTAGTGTTTTGCCAAGTTAAATAGTCTATAGTGTATATCTTACACATTGTAGTCTTCCACCCTCCATAGCGAGCACTCCATTGATCAGCAAATTCATCCCTTTATAAATGCTATGTTTTTCCACACCTTATGTAGCCAATAGCTTTGAAAAAATATGATGTCTGATGTGGATTCTCTTTGCTTTCCTCAGTTCTTAATTAGTCGACTATTACAAGAGGTACAGTTAATAATGGTCTATTTTTCAGTGTTACGGGCACAATTCGGAAATTATACCTATAATCAATAAAATGGGCAACTACCTCTAGTTGCAACGATTTGTTAGTATAAACTGAGGTTCAAGCCTATATGTAATTATTCGACTAATAATTAAGCCTATGATTATAATTATATTTCATTTATTTAATAATAACACACATAGCAATAACTCATACATCATCAAGACAAACATAAACTGTACAGCAGAACAAAATGCAGCTACATGAAAAATATCAACTGAAATTTAATCCACTATAATTGATTACTGGCGAATATTTAGCGCATTATGCATGTACATACGCTGTATATCTTAATAATGCAATACAGTAATAGCTTAGGAAATTTAGCACTAACGATTAATTTCAATTTACGATTTGTTGGTATATTAATGACTAAATCTTATTTATGATTATTCAGTAATAAATGTGATTCGAATTTATTAAAATTATATTCTAATAGCAAAAGTAATACTGGTGACTAACTTAGCCTATTAATAGCTAGTTAAAAATCTATATTAACAGTATACTTTATATTTTATATTAAGAAATAATACTTTTAGATGATTCTAATCTAATTTTTTTTAGATTAATTCATTCACGAATTAGTAAACAGTTAGAAAATGAATAATTAAATAATAAAAAAATAAATGTATTACAATTTAAAGTCTGCTTCTTTATATCAGAACAACATTATGGTCAATGTCATCTTACTGAATGTCTCAATGGCGTAGGGGTAACGTCATGAAGTTTTAAATGACAGATCCTGAGGTGAATTGCATCCTCGCGGGGTTCGAATCCTAGCCGCGCTGATCTGAGAGCAAAATCTCGGACATTCACTGGACCGATTATACGGAGAATGGTCTAAATTTGCCTAACGGTTTAAACATGTGGTATTAAAGAGTGATAGATATCAACGTAGTTGATAATTTCACTATAATGTGTGTTTACATTTTTACTGCAATAAGTCTATTTGTTATTATGGTAAGATGGCCGAGTTGTTAGTAAATTTGCCATATGCAATAAGCAATATAGGTAATAATCAATTCACAATATGCAATATGCAATAAGCAACATTCCATTATGAGGAGGCAAAAGTTAGCGAATATCCTCCAGAGAGTCTCAAATATACTTTGTATATTATCCTTGAGATACTACAGTAGTTGCTAACTTAGCTTTATAGAGTTCAAATAGCTTTACCCCTGTTACCTTTATCACACACACAGTACATGACGTTTTCGCAAATGAAACCGAAGTACTCGTTTGGCTTGTGGGACACTAGATATTAGGCATTGCAATGCGTTGAATATTACTCAGTGTTCTCTATTCATCCAATGGAAATTTGCAGAGTGAAAAATATTAGCGCATTTTTTTTGTTTAGCCTTTAGCTCGATGTAACTACATGTAGCTATAATTTGAGTATAACAATTATTTGCTATTTAGCGATATTTCTTGACAGACTATATAAGGTAAAAATTTAGAAGTATTTTATTTTCAATTTAGAGATCTATACATTAGAATTCTTTAAAAAGGATTATCTAAATTTTTAACTCTCAAAATTTAAATAGGCGTATACGTCGTAGTCGGAAGGACTTGATTAAAGCTGCTTCATGCCAATAAACTCACTGTAAGATATTGTACCTATTTGTATGTACATGTACATTCTGCATGTCTCTAATGTTCTGAATTCTGATTTAAGATTAAATTTACTATAAGACTAAATTAGAGGTGACTAGAGGCGGCTGAGCAAGAACTGAGGAACCATCGAAGAACAAATTGAACACAAGAATATATTTAGAACAACGGGAAACCATCTTGGAAGCCATATTAGTAATACCGAGCTATGGGCTACAATAAGGTGTAGATACGTTTTGCTAATGCATTAACTTGTTGATATCAGGAATGCTGTTTATGGAGCGTGAAAAGCAGCATATGAGTAGGAATATGTACCTTAGGCATGCCATTTCGCAGAACATTAGAGAGAGAGAGAGAGAGAGAGAGAAATGAATCAACCCTCGTTTTTCTCTTTTCAAAATATTTGAGATAAATTCTAAATTTTCATGCACTGCCTTGAGCTTTGTGCATGAAATATGTTATTGAATTCAATTTATACAGTACTAACTAAGAATGGCATAAACCTTCAGACTACATTTGCATTCAATGTACACAACATACATTAGGAATGATATGAACTATATCACATTAAGTTTGCTAGATCGAAGAATAAATCGTAAATATATTTGATATAATGCATTCGTTAGAAAATTGCTTATTGGATTAGTCTGTATATATGTTAAAGAATTCAACTGAACAAGGTTTAATTTATCAATACAATAAAAACGCAGCGGTAGAATATTCCAATGAAAGTTACTCTCATATAGCTTAATATGAAAATAGCTCCTGTCGCCATACGCGAATTTGATTTATCCAATCTACTGGTTTAATCAAGCGGGAATGTTCTATTACACGTCTTCAAAATCTTGGAGAAATACAATAACCACAAAAATGTAAGTCCATCAAATTGCAGAAATAAACCAACGTCAGAAAGGTCAATCGGGTAGTGAGCGTCTAGGCTCCAGGCATTGCTAATAAATTCTGTTCCCGACCCTAGTTAAACTAGGATGCAAGGGAAGAAGATGATGAAAATTGGTGAAATAAAAGCTAATAAAAAGCTAATGTTAACGTCAGTTTCCTCACTCAAAAGAGATACCAGTGACAGGCGAGACCAAGATTTGAACTTCGCACAAACTGATTCCCTATCGAATATATCTTAACGACATAGCCACTGGCTCCAACTCAAATACCTAAATGTGTTCGATAAAACAGATATACCTAAATCTAAATCAAATACATCTAAAGTCATGAAACAGACACAATATTACGTAATATAGCAGGATCAGGAAGCATCAAATTTTCTTAGGAGCCACAAAGTACATTTCAAAATTACTTGCTTGCTGCTCCTTTCTGGAGTACAAATTGCTTCATCTTGTTTGAATTGAAGACAAGTGATTCACCAGGTTATAAAACAAATTGTATGATTTTAAAGTACAAGAGGCAGTCAAAGTTTAATTTCAGTAAGAAGAGCCATTCAAAGTTTTAGTCTAACTTATAGGCAAAGCTAAAACTGACTCAGTGCGTATCCAGTCAAGTATTGTGAAAAATGTCAGAGAAACTAAGAATAGGACAGAAAGCTTTCCGGCGAATAATGGGAGATGACTTGGGCGTCAAGGACCTTGGAAACAGGAGAAATCAAATTACGCTGAAAGGAAGGAAGAAATGATCAGCAATAGCATTGCTACTGTAATTGTCTTTCGTTTGAGTTTTCTAATTGTCAGAATCGTTACCATGACAGAACTTTTCATTGTTGTCATAATTTTGATTCTGACGGGTAGTTCAGTTTACACGTCTCTGCACATTCAAGCAGAGGGCTGGTGACACAACGGTTAATATTAGAATCTTAGTGTTGTTATCATCTAAGACGCGATTTTTGTTTTTCTCGTTCAAAGAACTTCTAAAAATCAAGAAGTTAAGCGTGTAGCTTGGTTTATTCTCTCTAAAAGACTTTAAGCAGTAGCAGCTTGTTGCTTAGAAGAAGCGGCGATTTTAGTTACACACAAAGTAAACTTCAAATTTTAATCAACGATATCTCCGGGACCTTGAAGAACACTACAAATACAGTATATTAGATATATATATATATATATATATATATATATATATATATTTATCTAATATACTGTATTTGTAGTGTTCTCTAAGATTCTAATATATATATATATATATATATATTAAATATATGTATATATATATATACATTATATACAATGTACAGTATATATAATATATATAGGTATTTATAGGCTAATATATATATACATATATATATATATATATATATAATGTATTTTGCAATAGTATGATTTATGCAAGTAGTTACAGAACTCGGTGAATATACTACACTCAGAACTGACCTGTAGCAGCAGATTAGTAGTGTTGTTTTTTTCATTGTCATGGCACAGTACAGCTATGGACAGTGAGTTGCCGATAAAACCAATGACGCAGAGAATCGTAATGAGGTACACGTTAATCGCGATGCGATAAGTGGTGAAGAATTCTGGTTGAATTGAAGGTTGTGATTTATCCAAACTAATTCCCGTCGCATCAGCGGACTGTTGAGCTAGCCTGGCTAGTTGTAATGCCGAAGGACACACGTTTGACAGAACGGTAGTCATAGCAAAACCTCCGGATGCTGGTTTATTTACTTCCACTTTGCGGAACGTCGTGTCATTCAGTTTAATTTCAAAGAAAGATTTTATTATACTATTGATAATAATTATATCTACTTCATGAGGTAAAATCTAAGTTTCTGAATTCAAAGACTGCAATAGAATGAAAGAGTTTGACACACATTAGAGAGAAATGATGGTTCTTGATGATCACATTTGTTCATGATGATTCATAAATTCAAGTTTCATGTTGATCACACAATCACATTTCTTCCAGTCTCTGAGTTGCCTTCTGAACTTTTCAATGAACGTTGCATAGAGATTTGTTAAAATTAGCAAATTCTATTACATTTATTTGTACAGATTGCATATGGCTGCATGTATATATTGTGTTTAAATTCTTACAATGGATTGACATTATGGTCAACTTTTACACCATATTTCAGTAATATCACTAACTAAAGCAGTATTAAAAAGCATTTTAAGTTAATTTAACTTTTTTCTTACTCTAGTCATTGATTCTCAAAGCTATATTATTATAATATATTATTTCATTTTCGTTACACTAGACAATATCCTTTTATACTCACCATAGTATTTATGTGAAATATAAGCTGATTAGGAATATGGAGTTTACTTCGTTTCGAATATAAAGCCTAAAGGCAATTGCATAATAAAAGCCAGATTTAAGTGCCCATGACTTTAGGCGTACACTAAATTATGTTCTTTTAAATATTAACTCGAGAATTACAATAAAAATATCCATTTTAGTAAAAAACTTTTTTATAATGCACCTACCTCTCTTTCTATTTATCTACATGCATACCTCTCTCTGTCTTATTGTACTAGTACCTAACGCTAGGTTTATAGTCCAAACATATACCTCTTGCTTTCTTTTTCTTATCCATATGCAAATGTGTCATCGAATATCTTCCATTCGTTTAGTGCTCCAGTTATATTCTTGTAACCTGTCCTTTTCTACAACTTTCAAACATAAAGCCCTCTCTATTTAATGACATATTTAATTAATCTGGAGTCGAATAATAGAAGAGCTCTTCATTTTAGAACAATAAATGCGAAAAATGGGCATAAGTTTTTCACATTTTGCTTTTAAATTACGTCAGTCTTTCTCGAATATGAGAGAATTTAAAGTACAACGAAACTTGACTCGATCCGGTTGTAAAATGTTCCTTGACAAATAGCTTTAAGGTAAATGTTCCTCAAAATGGAGTGATTCAAGAAATCCTTAAGAAATTGCTTAGAATTTACGCACTAACGTTCGTATTCTGTAACTAATTTAATCTTTTGTTAAAGTAAATATAAATATTGTATAAAATTCCTAGATCAATTTACAAATGAAAGTCTCCTGTATTAAACTGAAGCGTACAGTCTCAAATATAATTACTGACTCTCCGGGCTTAAATTAAAAATCTTAATGAAGTTTTGATAAATATCCATTTGCTAGCTTTGGGTAAATTCGTGGTTTTACTCTACATGTATAAACGGCTCACCCGGGATTGAAAGCGCATAAGAACACAATTTAGTTTAGTTTAGTTATTTTTGATAACATCTGGAAATTTTTGACGACTGAAAAGTCGTCAAAAATTTTGACGACTTCAGTCGTCAAAAATTTCCAGATGTTATCAAAAATAACTAAACTAAACTCCTATGCATACTTCAAATCGTTATAAGGAGTTTCATAAAGCAATAGTCAAAACTGGATCTGATAACAGTTTTTATCAGCAAATGAAATTAGATGACTACTTTAATTTTGCAATGAACAAAACAAGCAATACATATTTAAAAATAGAACACACAATATGTTTAACAATTGAATCAATTGTATAATCAGCCGTCATGGTGTGGTTCATTGGATTCCATTTATGTAGAGCCTGCTTGAGACGTCGCTGACATTGCCTTGTGGCGAGCAACCGGACGTTAAATTCTTATTGATTAACTTACCGACATTTAAACATCTAAATTAATATAATATACATGTATATGTATATAATATATATATGTATATATATAAATATTATAAAATTTAATATTATATATTATTTTAGAACGGGGTTAACGCAAACGGAAACCTTAAACTTTAAATGAAAACCTAATAATCCAAACCTCATAAATCAGTTAGGGAATGACGAAATGAGGATATGAGAAAGCGAACGGTAAACCTTTATTATGTTTGTACTTGGTAGATAAATAATTGCACGTAAGTAAAGGCCTATATCCATACCTGCTGTCGTATGATTAGTGTATCCCTGAGCTTCTCTGAACGTAAAAGAAGTCTCAATATAATGACCAAGTTAAAAGCAGAAAATTAAATTCTAAGTCATAACGTGCCTCTTTGCAATCTATCAAAGAAAAGTCTACTCGACTTCAGACAGAGAACTAATCCGATTGAATGTGATTTAATATAGATTGAGAGAAACTAATGTCACATAGAGATAGTAGCATTGACTTTATAAATCTAAGCACTGATATGAGATGAAATCATAAAAGTAGCTTAAAGACACTAGTAGTCCTTGAAATTGTATGAATCCATTTTTCAATATTTTCTAGCGAGAACATATGAATTCAACGAAAGCAGACTTTTATTTAGTGCTCCGTTGGATGATCGAATCGGGGCAAAAAATTCGCGAATACGCAGGGTTGTTTACATTTTCTTGTAGTTTAATCATCTTACAAGAGATCAAATTAAAGCGTTTTGCGTTTTAGGTTTTTATTGAATCTACGATATACATTAAGATAGAGTTTATGATAGAATTTACTTATTATGGAATTAAGAAAGAAAGAAAGAAGGAAAATAAGATAGAAAACAAATAGAGAATAAAAAAGTTTTAAATTAATTTATAGAATTAAAATTGTATCTTTTATTACAGTAATCACCGTATTAAATTGACATAGAAATTCAATTGAAATGAGAAACTATCATTGTAGTAATTAAGCAGCCTACGGTATTATCGTTGTAGAAATTCAAAATTTTATAAAGTATTTTCTACTTCACCGATTGTTTGAACAATCTAAAAACTGCACCTCTTCCAATCACTCATCCTACATTATCCGTGGTTACCTCCACTACGACACGCTCACGATATCATACCGAGCCGGATGCATTCACTTGAAGGCTGTAGGTGGTTTTAACCACCCGTGTCTTCCTTTTACAATAAAGTCTTTTTAGTGATGAACATTTGAGCCCTATTATTTTATCTTGGTAGTTGGTAAAACTAAGGTTAACGTCAGTTTCCTCACTCGAAAGAGATAGTTAATAAGCTATAGTTATAGTTAGTGAAAGCGATAGTTAATAAGCTTCCCCGTGTTGTGTCCGGATGGTTTGAAAAATTGATCAACCGGTGACTGCACGTGTCGTAGAAGACGACTAAAGTACTGAGATCCATACCAACGTCAGAAGGGACATTCGGTTGGTGAGCGTCTAGGCTTCAGAAATTTCTACAAAAATGTAAACGAATGGAAAAGTCTCAAATAGGGGATTGACTGATGATATGATGTAGGACAGAGAGGATTTGGGACAGTCTATTCGTATTCCTACCCTAGTTAAATTTGGATTCAAGGGAGGATGATGATGATAATGATTAGGCTGGATCATGTAGTCAGGTGGCATATGCATTAAGATAATGAACGAATGAACGAATTTTATGAGCTAGTTTACAGACAGGTATTATATATCCGCAATATAGGCTAGTTTCTGTTGCTCAAATCAATTCATGTTTTTAAATTGCTAGAAACAGTAACCATAGTAACAGTAACCATAGTAACAGTAACCATTCATCACTTTCTTCGACAGTAATGAGGAAATGTTTTTAATATTTAAAACTGATTATTAATTAAGAAATAGTTTAATAGTTAATTTAAAAAATACTATTAACTATTATCTTTAAATATTTTCATCGAAGCATTGTCATATTTGGAAAAAGAACAGTATGTTAATAATTACTGTATGATAAAAGCACTATTTTAAAACAAAGTTTATAAAGCCTTATTGTTTTCATTTGGTTATCCTGCCAAGAAAAACATATCCACAAATAGGTTTCATGTACATGTGTTATACATGCATGCTGAATTAGATATAAAGTGAACTGTAAAAGGGTGGGACATCTAAGGTAAACGGAAGCCTCACGTGAAATTTGCACCATCTTGAATACTAACACTCACTCCAGGGGACAGCATTGAGGATAGGAAATACTCTGCAAGTATCTGACACGTGCGAGCTACATGTATATCGCTGTAATGAGCTGAAAACTATATAAGTGAGATAATTATAATAATTGAAAGGTTGTTATTCTGCTTAACACGCTGATAATGCAGTTTATTCTAATTCTAAATAGACATTTATGATTTATCACACTGAAGAAATGCTTTAACTGTGTATTTTTTGAACGAAGAATGATTTTAAATTTTAAAATAATTAGTGAAAGTAGCTAGTCAAGTCAAAGTTAGTTTTTTTAAAAGATATCACATTCGTATTGAAACACCTCTTGTGCCTGGGTCACAGTAGAATTACGAAAACCTAAGAATGGTCCGAGTCAGATATGAAATTGAAAACGGTCAGGGAAGGAATGTTTCTTTCTCTCTCTCTCTCTCTCTCTCTCTCTCTCTCTCTTACTGCATTGCCTACTGGCAGGTCTACGGTATATATCGCCTCCACTCATCTCTATCTTTCGTTTTCCTCTTCATGTCCACATACGAGTGGATCTTTAAATTATTTAACCTTTTGATATACCATTATTCTTAGGGATTCTGCTTATGACGGGTATGTCCCCTATGCCTTCCTCTGCTTCGACTAACATTTACTGTGCAGGGGCGCCATTCCCTGAGAAAGCAATCCTGTTACCCACAGAAGGAATGTATCTCAAAGAAGGACCGCAATGAGTTTTGAAAAAGTCGATTATATCATGTATGATGTAATCAACTTTTTATTGGTTGCTGGTGTGAACTTCATCTAGCGTTAAAGCAAACGTAAATCATGCTATAAATGCGTAACTTGAACCTGTACGCTGAGAGAACACCGAAGAAAATGAAGAGATAGAGATATATAGATAGAAAGAGAAATAGATAGAAAGAGTAGCAGAAAGAGAGAGAGAGAGAGAGAGAGAGAGAGAGAGAGAAAGAGTGCAAGAGAGCGAGTGACAGAGGGAGAGAGAAAGAGAGAGAGAGAGAGAGTGAGACAGAGACAGAATTAGTCTGAGTTTGTCTGCATTGCGACATTGTTATATATGAAAATTAATCAGTAACAAATTAAATTCACTGCTACGAAAATTGTTAGGTAGCCAATAAGTAAGAACGTACCTTCTGCCACAAGGCCATTATGAGATAAAAGAAAAACTAAAGTCAGGTTTAGCAAAATTTCTATAAACCATTTAATTTACTGAGTTACATAGTAACGGTAGCCTGCATCTTGAGCCCATCACCTATTGATCCGCAGAAAGACACGTAAAAACTAACAAGCTAAAATCAAGTTTTCAAGTTTGAACCCTGCATCAACTGATCCGCTATAGAGTAGCTTGCCAACAAGCCACTCGCTAAACGATTAAATGTTGTACAATGCAGAAAAAGGTACAAGATAAGAAATACTACTGAAATTACACATGAACTATTAAAATAAACGCCTTCATTTGAGAATATTTTAAGAGTATAAATGACACATTCTCATTTCGAGTAAATGCCATTAAGGTATTAGCTTGACGCTAATAGGATTATCAATATCTCGAAGAGCTGCAGGGGTGTTGAGCTATTTGGATTCATCATTCATGGAATCAAAAGAATACATAGAAGAAAAATGCAAAAATAAAATGTACTATAATTAACAATTCAAACCATTTGCTTTTAGAAGTAAACTACGTGCCTCACAGAGTGTTCAAAAGAATAAAAATCAAGCCTCGAGCAATTAATCAAACAAAGCAAATCACGCTTCGTAAAGTCACAATTTTATTAAAGATTTTCCATTAAAGAATTAACTTAACATACTGGAAAAAACTAAAAACAAAAAACTGGAATAAACTGTAGTGAACGGTCTTTAGGATGTTATACAGAAATTTTATATACATGTAGAAATGTGTGCATACGTGAATGTAAAGATAAATGTATCCTATAAATGGATAATTAATTGTTAAACAGTAGTTTCTAGGAATTAGGAAACATCAAATGAACTTATGAGTTTCGACCAGATATCTCTCATTGGAGTGCAATGACGTCATATAACATACTCTAGAGAATTTACAAAAAAGACCTTTCACGATGCGAGGTTAATTAAAAAATTCCATCTAGAACTCATTTCTTATTCAAACTAAGATAGTTTCACATCTGTTTCGAAGAACTGTCATTCTCAAATGACGCAGTTTATGATGACGTACGTATATTCATGTATTTTCAAGAAGATGGATACTGCAATGGAACTTTTACTGACAGGGCGTTTCACATTAAAATTCTAAATAATTGAGTTACAATGAAAATAATAAATACTATCAGGATCAAACTGCACACCCGAACAGCTACAATGCAATGAATAACATTGAATTCACTGTAAATGTGTACTATCTTATAATAAATTTATTTTCTAATATAGTTTTTTTCTGTGACAATACTTTTGTATACACGTAAGCCAAGCAAATTAATTGCCAAACCTTTTAATTTTATCTTCTTAGGATTCTATTGGTATTATATTGTTTTATTGCTTAATATTACCAGTTTAGTTTATTAGATTGACATTGTTTATTTTTATTCAAACTCTTTTTAAAAATAATCATAACGCTTGTATAGGCTAATAATATCAATAATAATCATAGAATTTTTTAATTTTTTATTATTAATGATAAAAAGAAAAGGTTTTTTAACCCTTTCCACGGGTTACAAAAGAAAATAAAGATGAAAATAATGGCAACGATAATAAAATGAATGATGAAATAATAATAATAATATAATAACACTCACAATAACAATAATAATGACAATAATAATAGTATTACCAAATCGAATTAATACCGCAAGTGAAAGGAATATTTTAAATATGCCTTTCAAGGCGGCGACTCGGCATGTATTGCTCGAATCGCTTTTATGATGAAGATGATAATAATAATAATAATGATAATAAAGTAATAATAATAATAATAATAAATCGAAAAATCGAAAAATCGAAAAGCGCGAAAAATCTTTCCTGTGGCAGCGATTGTCTATTGCTCTCCAGCGATTCAATGCAGTCTGCTTCAGTGGCACTTTGGCTAAAGCGGCTTCCCAGAGTGCAGAGGAATTATTTTAATCGCTTTTTAAAAATTTTTTAATTAAATAAAATCTCTTTTATCTTATTTTTTAGCCCAGGGCCCTTTACAGCCCAGGGCATTAAAAAAAATAATAATAATATGGGAGCGCCTGTCTATTGCACTCCAGCGCTTTAATGTTGTCTGCGTTCGTGGCACATTGGCGAATGCGGTCTCCCAGAGCGTAGAGGAATTATTTTAAATATTTATTTTTCATCTTTCTTTTATTAAATAAAATCTTTCTTTTATATTATTTTGAGCCCAGGGACCTTTACAGCCCAGGGTAATAAAAAATGAACAATAATACAAATAATACTACTGCTAATAATAATAATAACAATAAGTAAATAAGCTGTATACAGGGTGAGTAAACAAATGATTACACCTGCAAAAAGTTTGAGTATCTCAGGCTATTGTTAATATTTTCTAATAAAACTTTTCCAATTACTAAAGGACTAATTTTTGGTGGGGTGGCCAATTTTCATTCATTTTGGTACATAGATTGGCTAGTTATGTAAGTTTCAGCAGAGCAACCCCCCATTGCTGTTTTGCTCGACTGTTCATCCTCTCCTTACTTCTCTCTCCAGCGCTCTCACCGTGGGATACCTAGATGACATACCTATTGATGGTTGCGAGTCTTTGGCTGCTAAGGATGTACAGACTATCATCGACAGCGGCCAGGAATTTGGGCTCCAATTGAATCGTACTAAGTGCGAAATCGTCTCATAAGATTGCAAATCTGCGGGCAAATCAATTTTGTCATCCTTTGAGCCAATGCGATTCCCCCATAGCTCATTACACGATGCGCCTTTCTCTGAAGGAGAAGCTATTACCACCGCTCTATCTAATCGTTTGGAGGATCTCAAACGTACAGCATGGCTCAAGTAGTTAGCCACTCATGATGCACTGACAATCCTTCGCTTTTCCTTAGATGCACTTAAGCTTATGCATACACTGCGAGCCAGTCCGAGCTTCCCTCATCCGCGGCTGTTGGACTACGACGAGGCTCTGAAGCAATGCTTATGCGTTGCTATCAATGCAGATTTGTCAGATTGGTAGTGGCAGCAAGTCAGTCTACCGGTGAGCAAGGGTGGTCTTGGGATTCGTCTTGCTTCACATATGGTGCCTTCAGCCTTCTTGGCCTCAGCGATGGGAACGAGGCAGTTGCAAGACGCCATCCTTCACAAGTGCTCCCCTTCTGCCGATGCATCCATTGACGAATCATTGTCAGTTTGGTCCAAAGGCCACAACACCAGCACGCCTCCCTCTACCTCATTCAGTAACCAGAAATCATTGGGACCGTCCTATAGTGGATCGGACTTAAAATCGACTTTTGGAGTCTCATTCTAGTGCACTAGACAGAGCACGACTCCTAGTTATGTCAACCAAAAGAAACAGCGACTGCTTGCGCTCTTCCTATTGCTTCTTGTGGGCTTTTGTTTTTTCTTTGTAGGCTTTATAATAATAATAATAATTATTATTATAATAATAATAATAAGAAGAAGAAGAAGAAGAAGAGTGAATTGGTCCAGATTATAATAACTTTAACTAGAAATACAATATACCAGTTTAAAGTTCCTGACTAGTAACATAATAATAATAATGGGGAAAATAGGATAGTTTTCTCAGGCAATGATGCCCCTGCCCAGTAAATGTTAGTCAAAGCTGAGGAAGGCATAGGGGGCCAACTTCGTCACAATAATAATAATAAAGGGTTGCGTTTCAGTACGAATTGCTCGATTCGTTTTTATCAAACCTCGGTTCTTTACACCCGGGGTAAAAATAATAATAATAACAACAATGATAATCACAATAATAATAACAGTAACAATAATAATAGCAATTATAAAATAATTATAGCAATTATAAATATAATACCAATTGAATTAAATAACGCCAGTGAAAGGCGTACCTTTTAAATATGTTAAAAGCAAAGGACAAATGAATTTAATAACTAAAAAAAATTGTTCAATGATAAAGTTTCTGCTTCGATAGGAAGTCACAGTAATGCGACAGAATAGAGACACTCTGCGATGTCATCAAAGCAGAATTTCTCGGAATGTGTTTTTGCGTGCGGAAGATGGTGTTGATATTTTTACGAATCTAATTATGGCTAATCTTTTTTACGGAAATTTCATCTAACAGTGAGAACCGCCCAATTCGTGTCACGGACGATGAGGCTCTGAATCTTTTTTCTCTCCCGGTGAAATATTCTGCGCACATATTTCCTGCACCACCGTTCGATGCTGGTATAGGCATAACTCCGCACATATACTGCTTCATCTTAATGGACACGCTGACTGTGTTTTAACACTCTATTCGTATAAATCGCAGCGCTGATACAAGCCAAAAGAGAAATGAGCATAGTTGTATAGTAATAGTATAGTTGAACGTGTTTATAGAGGATTCGGAATTCGATGGTGATATTGATTCTGCAGCGAAGGACAAATTGATTAGCGTTCTAAAGTCTGTTTCTGTCTAATGGGTAGCTCAAATTCTAGATTTACAAAAGTCTAATTAAATTGAACATGGTCATTGCGATATTTAAAATAATTGTCTAATTGTAGGATAATTCACATATTTTCTATTCGGTATTCTACAATAAATATAATACCGTTTTCTTGAAGGTAGCTCGAATACGTTGATTCGTAGTGAAGTAAAGCAATGAGCATCTATTCTGGAGTTCAAACATGTTAAATGCTAAATGATATAAAATTTAATACAGGATACTTTTTCACTAAGTCATACGATTCAATCTAAACTATAAATGTGAAGCGTATAATCAATTTTATTCTCTAATCTATACAATTCTGAGTCAATCAAAATAAGCTATAATTCCGCAGACACACACACACACACACACACACACACACACACACATATATATATATATATATCACAAGCTGCTTATTTCACAAGTCATGCCTCATGCGCAAGTCAAGCCTGTTTACATAGCGTGCGTTTTATGAAGACGAACTTTTTGCCCTGGTTTTGAGGGCCCAATAGTTACCTAAAGCCGCAAATTTCATGTGCTTTAATATATAGAATTAAAATGAAGCTAAAATTCATTTTATCAATAATATTATGCTTCAGAATTGTTATTACATCATTTAATGGAAATTAATATTTAAGGTTCAAGTCGTTATAATCCAATAAACTCACTGCCTCCAGATAAAGAGTTTTCATCATTTTGCTTTCAGGTCTATATTGGCATCAATACTCTTTATTCGTGTAGAAAGGGCAAGTGACGCTTTCTTTTACCTGCTTTCACAGTTTAGATGCTTAACTCAATTCAGGTGTGCAAAGAAACAACATGTCGTGTTCAAATGTTAGACAAGTACAATAGGTGTTCATAATATTTAGTTTTAAATGTCAAAGTATCGTAAACATTCAGAGACCTTTCAGTATACAATAATAAAATTACATAATTTAAAGGTGATGCGTCTCAGTTATGTGAAAGTATTGACGCATATAATATTAGTATAATGAAATAAGATAATTGTAACCTAGGATAGCAGAAGTTTACTGGTTAACTATTAGTTTAAGTTTAAGTCAAAATCTTAGTCTCTCTCCAACTCTATTTCATGTTCTCCTAAAAGACAAGTCAAGGTTTACATTCACAACTGAAAAATCACCTCATTCACAATAGAAAAATCTCCTCTCATTCACAATTGAAAAACCATCTCAGCTGCCTAGTCCCAGCTGAATGCTACATCGAGATTTGATGAAGTTTCTTAATTAAGTTAGCCATCCAAAACAAGTCGGTTTTTTACCATGGGATTAATTTATTTGTCTATTGGATGCTCAAAAGTGATATCTGTAGCAGAATTTACATTTACAGAATTTCCAATGTAAATTCTGCTACAGATATCACTATTGAGCATCCAATAGACAAATAAATTAATCCTATGGTAAAAAACCGATTTGTTTTGGATGGCTAACTTAATTAAGAAACTTCATCAAATCTTGATGTAGAATTCAGCTGGGACTAGGTTGAGGTGGCTGAGGTGGTAGTTGAGGTGGCTTTTAAATTGTGAATGAGGCGATTTTTCTATTGTGAATGAGGAGATTTTTCAGTTGTTAATGAGGTGATTTTTCTACTGTCTTTACTTAAGTTAATCGTCCGTCTCATACTCTACACGTACGTTTTTGTTTATTCTCATACTTAGAAATTTCAGCACGATAGTACACATAAATGGGTTTAACTAGCGTTCATGAACGCCTCAGTCTACGAGTCAAAGGCCCTAATGGAGAAACCAATGATTCATTCCCCCTGGAGAGACCAATGATTCATTCCTCCTGGAGAGGTCAATGATTCATTCCTCATGGAGAGACCAATGAATGATTCATTCCACCTGGAAAGGCCAATGATTTATTCCTCATAGAGGCCAATGATTCATTCCTCCTTGAGAGGCCAATGATTCATTCATCATAGAGGCCAATGATTCATTCCTCCTGGAGAGGTTAATGATTCATTCCTCATAGAGGCCAATGATTCATTCCTCCTGGAGAGGCCAATGATTCATTCCTCATGGAGAGACCAATGAATGATTCATTCCTCCTGGAAAGGCCAATGATTTATTCCTCATAGAGGCCAATGATTCATTCCTCCTTGAGAGGCCAATGATTCATTCCTCATAGAGGACATTGATTCATTCCTCCTGGAGAGGCCAATGATTCATTCCTCATAGAGGCCAATGATTCATTCCTCCTGGAGAGGCCAATGATTCATTCCTCATGGAGAGACCAATGAATGATTCATTCCTCCTGGAAAGGCCAATGATTTATTCCTCATAGAGGCCAATGATTCATTCCTCCTTGAGAGGCCAATGATTCATTCCTCATAGAGGACATTGATTCATTCCTCCTGGAGAGGCCAATGATTCACTCCTCATAGAGAGACCAATGTTTCGTTCCTCATGGAGAGGCCAAGGATTCACTCCTCATAGAGAGGTCAATAATTCATTCCTCATGGAGAGGCCAATGATTCATTCCTCCTGGAGAGGCCAATGATTCATTCGTCATGGAGATGCCAATGATTCATTGGAGAGACCATTGATTCAATAGGGGAGGCAAGCAAGGCATATACTACGCAGGATATCGAACAAATTTATACTAATAATCCACAGCACTCCATTGGAAGTGACGTCCTAGACATAACTCATAAACAAATTGCCTAATCTCCGGTATACTTACTTAAATGGTATAATTAGGTATGCGAAAAACGGGACATTGAAAATAGAAAGTGTGTATTACGCTTGTTGAAAGAGGCGACTAAATAACAACTGAGGAAAACAATGGAAAATCATATCAGAAGAATAGAATTGCTAAGCGCCCGACAACAATTTAGTTTTATGAAGCCGTAGCCTTTGTTATGGTATTCATCATTGAACCAATCAGTCAGCCGATTAACCATCAATTAATCAATGAATCAATGAAAGAAAAAATTAATTAATCAATCAGTCAGCCAATCATCCATCCATAAATGAATGAATTAATGATTGAACGAATGAATGAATGAATCAATCAATCAGTCAATCAATCGATCGCTCAATCAAGCAAGCAAGCAAGAAAGCACCAAGCAAGCAAGCATGGAAACAAGCAAGCAATCACAAGAAATTTATGAGAAACAATTAAATAGCACAAACTCCAGACCTAAATGAAACAAACATATCTACTGCCAGTGCTAACACCGACTCATGGCAACTAATGAAAATAAAATTTAAGACAAATACCTAGCAACAACCATTCAAATAACTGCAGAAATTTCGATTCTGATTAATATAGGTCTAAAGCTTAGTGCGACAAGTTAGAAGTAATTCTAGATTTAAATTCAACGAGTGACTTATTTTAGCGAGCTGTCATCTAATCAGCTCGAGATAGAAGTGAATTCAGGAAGAAATGATTTAAGTTAGCAAAAACCAACGAATTTTCACGTAAATTGCTATCCGGATCTTGTTTAATTAAATGTTTGAGAGACGTAAATGGTTTTTGCAATTCAGAAAATAGCACGTGCAACGTTTAAAAGAAACTTAATTCTATTTACAAATATTCTACAATTTGATAAAATTGAATAACGGCCTGTGTTGACCTTCATTATAAGTACAATAGAGTGACCGGAACATAATGAATGCTAGCAATTTAACAATTGGAAAACTTGACATCTTCGCATTAATGATGGAAAAGGATCACTTATTTTCGTGTTGGCTGAATTGCACAGGTAAAGCAAATGACACCATTATGATGTCATTGAGAATTTCGTCGGATGCAGAAAGCTTAAAACTAGTAAGCATTTTCTCTCAAGGGAATCAGAATAGTCTTCAAGTGGCTATTACAAAGTTTAATCTTCACCTTATTCCGGAGTGCGACTATATTTTTAGTCAGTGCAGTATGAGCAAGAATTAGTACAAGATCTTTTCAGATGTGCAAATAAATGTCTCAAAGTATCTTATTTAAATTCTAAAAATTCTGTGGGAAGAAATTCAAATTGGATATATAAATAACGGCAGAAGTTAAGGTTTTTTTAATTTACGAAAAATTGGACTCGTCGTTAGAATGTACTGAGTATTGAAAGTACAATATTTGTATAATATATTTCTTTAATCTTATTGACTCTTCATTATTTATAATAAACACTCTTCAAACACAAGGGCCTTGTCCTTTAACTTCATCTCTCTTAGTGCACTGCCTACTGGCAGGTCCATGGTACATAACACCTCCACTCTTCTCTGTCTTCCGCCTTCCTCGTCATTTCCACATATGAGTGGATCTTTAAATCATCTAACATACCTAATCTCGGCCTTCCCCTACCTCTTTTTCCTTCCATTCTACCTTCTATGACCTCTTTTAATAGACCTTCCCCACTTAGAACATGTCCTATCCATCTCTTTTTCCTATTTCTTAATACATTTATCAACTGTCTATCTGTGCCAACTCTCTCCAGGACTTCCTCATTTGGGAAGTCTAATATGAAGTTTAACTTCATATCATGGATCAAATATTTTGAAAGATCATCTAATCCAACTAAAGATCATCAAAAAACGTCAGGTATTGGAATTTTCCCTTCAACAGTCCGACCCGTTCTGTTTCTCTAGTACTGGTTCTTTAAAAGTCTTTAAATAGAAAGATTTTGTAAATTCAAAACCGAGTTCACTTGAGTAACTACTTGGGCGCAGAGAACGATGAACCGAGCGTCTTTAATATTTACGTAGGTCGTTTTTTCTAAGGCAAGCCTGGAAATACAATGTAGTGAAGAAAGAAAACTGGTATCAAATCGGCCCTTGGTCTCATGATTAGAGATATCTTTCTAGTGTTCTGACAAACAGCAGGTCCAAGGTACTACGCACACAGTCTGTTTAAACGTTCCAGAAAGAGCATTCCATCGATCAAAAAGTTGATCTCTTTACCAAAGCTATGCCTTATTCACACCTTAGAAGCCTTTAGTTTGAGAAAAATACATTATGGCTAAATGTAACAAAAATAGATTTAGCATGGCAATGTACGGAGCTCAAATAGGAAGATAACGCTACGCAAAAGCTAGAACGGGTGGCATGAAAATAAAACAATTACTACTCTAAAACCAAATTTTGCATTAAAGAGTACAATTGTTAAAACTTTGCTCAAAACAATAATTAATTAAAATTATAGGTTAAATGCAAAAAGTTTAAACTCATGAAAAGTATCATAATCAATTTTAACACGGAATGGATACAAAAGTATCAATTAACCCAGCATCAAAACATTTACGGCGTTTAATGAAATCGCATATAATTGTCTAAAACTGAAAGGTCACCTTTTAGAAAAAGAGCCTCGGGGAATTAGAGGCGGTCCATTGCTTGGTTATGATGCTAATCGGTAGAGCGTAAGTGCAATGCAATGAACTCAAAATCTTCTGATCAGCTCTTCAGGCTATATAAAGCTCTGTCTAATGGAAAGCACGAAATGGCATAGCAACTGTCAGGAGAGATTTCTATGGACATCCTGGTGGGGAGAGTTAGCAGAGTAATTTAATGATATGTTTTTAAAGTAAGAGAAAGATATAGCAGCTTTTACTTTTCTTTTAGGCTAAAGCTTAGTGAACTTAATGCGAGAAGATAGTTGAAGGCCGAAAGAACAAGGTCATACGTTTAGTTGCATTTCGTCGAGTGCAAATGAGGTTGAATGAGATTATCATAAATGACTGGAAGGCAATGTTCTGGAATAAATTCCTAAAGTGCTTATAAGATGATTTTAACGAAAAGAGTAGGAACATAAATTGTATTCTTTTAATAAATAAAAGTGAAACTAGGCTATCAGACGACAAAATGTAAATGTGTTAATGTAATAAACTACAATTATACATTTTCTATTTGAAAGTTAGGCGCAGTAATGATTTTCGCAACGAAAAATCTCAATAAGGCAAAGTCTAACTGGATCTATACTCGCCAACTTCAGCTTATCTGCAGATTTAGTTTGAACTAAACCATGCAATAAGTTAAATATCATTATTTGTTTCATCATTGCCAGGTGTTGTGAACGGACCTCTATAAAATAGATTGATGCTGTTGGTGACGTGGTGGTGACTAGGCAGGGACTGAGTAAGGAAAGGGAAACCACATCAGAAGCCATATTTCCCAGAGCTAATGGCTTAGGAAGTGGATAAGGCTTAGCCGTAGTAACGGCATCAACCTGTTGGTTAATGGAATGCTCTTACCTATAATTAAAATAGGCTTTGGTTTTGAATTCGTGCATTGGCTCTGCCACTAATCAGAACACTAGATAGAGAGAGAGAGAGAGAGAGAGAGAGAGAGAGAGAGAAAGAGAGAGAGAGAGAGAGAGAGAGAGAGAAAATTAGAGCAAGATATATATATATATATGTATATATATATATGTATATATATGTATAAATATAATTGCAATATTTATACTTTTTCAGACTTTGTGTAATAGAAAATAAAATGTTACACAGGTCATAAAGAGCTCAGCCGTGCCTCTCTCTCTCCCTTTCTTCGTTTCCATCTGTTTCTCTCTCACTATTTCTCTCTCTCTCTGTTTCTTTCTTTCTTTCTCTCTCTCTCTCTCTCTCTCTCTCTCTCTCTCTTTCGTTGAAAGCGTAACAAGCAATACTTTTCTGTCATTTACGTCAAACCATCCATCACGGGTGGGATTAGGTTAATTGATGGAATGCCTTCATATGTGCACCCGGGCGTCGAATAAGAACCTAAGTGTACCGTCGAATCTTCACTAGCAAAAACTCGTACAAGAGAGTTAAATTCAAAGAAGCTAATTGATAATTTGTATTCGAAAGTTGCAATAACAAATAATTAATGAAAATGGGTAAATGTTCTGAGCACATTGACCAGTATCTCATACATGCATAGCATAACAACTAGGTCGCTAACATGTATGAAATTCTGACCTAGGCACATCCCAAAGAATCTTAGAATGAGAGAGAATGTGTATGTATATGGGAGAGTTAGGGAGAGAGACACATATAGAGATAGAGAGATAGAGAGAGAGAGAGAGAGAGAGAGAGAGAGAGAGAGTGAGTGAATGAGTGAAAGTGTGTGTGAGGAGAGAGAATAGGAGAGAGTCGGAAAGAGAAAGAGAGAGTGGGTGTGTGAGAGAGACAGAGTGAGAGAGAGAGAGCAAGAGAGAGAGAGAGAGAGAGAGATTTGGAGAGAGAAATCACTGATACATTGCTCAATGAATTTAGAAATCATTAACCTTGCTTATTCATGCGCAAATAGAGTTTGGAATAGTTAGCAAGATTGCCTGATTATATGCAAAAGGCTACGGAGTCTTATTTCAGCCGACCATACTCTGGCAGTTTCGAACTCATTGAAGATATAGAAGTTAAACTCAATAGAAATAGAATTTAACAGAATTAAAAAAATAAACCTATCTTTTTGCTGTGTTCACACATGCTACATGTATGTTAGAGTAGTTACACACACTAAATAAAGTTAGACTTGGCTGACAGTGGAGAGTTCTGAATTTCCCCTGCTTCAGTTTTTGTTAAAGGATAAACTTATTTATAGCTGATAAAATATCGTCTGATGCAAAATCCGGATTACAAGATAAAACAATAGAAATTTGTTATCATCTGCACAACCATCACAACCAGTAAACATGCCCTAGTTCTTGAGAGAGTTTATGATTATGAGTTACCAGTCAGCAATATTTAATTTAAAATTACTCTATAACACGTCCTAGTTCTTGAGAGAGATTATGACTATCAGTTACCAGTCAGCAATATTTCATTTTAAATAAAATGGCCGACATCAGTGGCAGACATTAGTGGCCGACATTAGTGGCCGACATCTCCACTGGCTGGATCCAGTGGCAATGTCGATTAGATATTTACCCGCCTATTAGTAGGCCCCTATGTGCTAAGTTCAAATCTGGGCTAGCCCGTCACTGACATCGCTTTCGAGTGAGGAAACTGAAGTTAACCTTAGCTTTACCAGCTTTTAAATTACTCTATCTGGAGAGGATCTAATGTATTATAATTCTGATATTCTTAGTCGGCGTTCTAGATTTGTGTCATTATTCATGTAAAAACTTTTGTAGGGCCGATTATTGCTAGCACTATAGCTTCTGATATCGTTTGATAAAGAAGTAAAATTAATGGACCTTTTGATCTATTCTGAGTTGATCTATTCTGACTTTCAAAGTCAAATCGAGAGAACTACTGCAAATATTTACATCTGGATTGTCTCTAAGGTCTTCATTATCGAGGTAGGATTCACTAAATTTTTCAAGGGTGGTAACCGATTTGCCGGGGGGATGGTCAGAATTTATACGTGGGTTTTTTGCACAGGGAGGATTACAATCGACTCCTTATGGTAACAGTCTGGGGGTCACACATCTGTCAGGGGTCGAACCCCGGACTCAACTTAAAAAATTCACCTTTCTTAAAATAATGAAAACCAACAAATAATAATATAATAAAATAATATTATAATAATATATAATAATATAATAAATGTACATATATATATATATATATATATATATATATAATATTATATTATATATATATACTATAGTATATAATATAATTTAAGTAATTAATAATGTGAATTCGGTAGTCTTCAGAAAGAAATAACAGAAAAATAACAAGAAGTAACAGTTTACCAGGTATTTATTAAATCTGCCGACTATCAATATACCCATAGCAAACAATAAAACGCTTTAAATATAAATTATCTGCAGTGAAAATAAAATAGTTAATGCATGAAAATATATTAATTTAACATGAAGAGAGTCTATTTTATACCTGAAAATAGGCAAATTTATGCACGAAAATAGGTAATTTATGCATGAACATAGGTTAATTTATGCAGTGTCAAACGCATTGTAAGTTGAACATTTTTTTTAGTCATCAAATCTGCAGGTATATGTATAGTTATTTTCACTTGGACCTTCTAAGAAGTTATTCTGCAGGTACAAATTTTTACATATCATTTAAAAAGAACCAATTTAAAGTGAATTGTTTGGTGGGATTGCAATCATTTGATGTGTGGAATGGTGAAGCAGTTATTATTCTGGACATAGCAAGCAGTTAAATGTTAAATGTCTCTCTCTCTCTCTCTTCAGTGCACTGCCAAGTGGCAGTGCACTGAAGAGAGAGAGAGAGAGAGAGAGAGAGAGAGAGAGAGAGAGAGAGCAAGCAGTTAAATGTGTGTAATGTTTCAATATAAGAAGATGAAAAGTAGCACAAACAATACTAAGTAGCCTAAATACCAAATACACATGTACAAATAGACAAATGAGAAGTTTATTTTAATACATACGTGTTTCGAAGTTGTCTCGTTGAAATAAAATTGATTAGTTATTCGTCTCTATAAGCCGTAGCAAAACGTTTTCTAGAAAATTTGGTACTTTTAAGATACATAAGCCCAATTGAAGCACATATGATCCATTACGCAAGAAAAAATCTTTCCAAAATTTCACAAAATTATTATGCAAAGAACTGTACCTTGAACTGCCGTGCATAGTCTTGAACATGTATCGGTAAAATATCTAAATGTATCTAAGACTATTGATGTACTGTAAATCACAATTACAGGAAATTTTCGAATCAGGAAACAAAATGGTCATATTGTAACATTTTGAATACACACACATCAAATGGCCTAATGATCTAACTAGATCATTGCTTGAATGGATGTCGTTAAATGTTTTAGATATTTATAAGAATAGTTGATTTTCATTGTAATTGGTGTTCTATCAGTTATTACAGAAGAAGAAGCGATACACGATTTATAGTTCCAAACTAATACGGAACCTCGTATCTTGAAAAACATTAATTTATTGGCATAGTTTTCAGTTATTAAATTGAGCACTATACTGTATAGCGTAAATTGAGCAAAATATAGAATTAGTAATTACTGATAGCTGCAGAAATCTCGAGAAATATCGACTTTGTACTAAGTTTCTAAATAACACGAGTACATTTAGCAAAGATAATATACATCTTGAACTAACTATAGAGGGCACAAACAAAATAGTCCATATAAACTATTTCTGAAATTTGTTTATCATTTTAGAGACACTCCATGAAATGCCCCTATCTGAGCTAAAAGTAGAAGGATTTTCTCTAGTGTCTAGAGGGTTTCTAATGTGACTGGATGCTAGTTTTACTGAGCGAGGTAGAGTAGCGGATTTAAAATGATCAGGCGATTGTTCGGCGGAACCAGCGCCAGCAGAAACTTTGCCGATCATTGGCTGCACTCTAGAGCAATCCTCATGAAAATGGTCCTTCCCGGAAGTTGTTTTAGATATCTGGACTGGTAAACCTTTCCTGTCTGCGGAATGCGACGTAGGATGCCTAGCATTTGCAACTGCTGTTGAACTTCTGAGATCGTTGCTGGTTTTTAACTTTTCCTCTTGTTTTTGACTTTCTTTAAAAAGTTGAAGAGAGGGTCTACGCTGTACCGCAGCGACTCGAGAAAAGTTGGACTCCCTCGGAGAGTAAATAGTGGAATGTCTCTGATTAACCGAAGGTGAAGAATCTGCTTTGTTAGAATAGTCCTGATGGCTTAGCTTAACTTCTGAGTTTAGAGACTGCTCGAACTGGGTGCTTTTATTAGACATATCCTGGGTGGAATTTGATTCAACGGTTGCGAAGTCCGAAGAATTTATATTGCCAGCTAATGGATTTCTTTTCGGCGTGGTATCTACCTCATTAATAATGTTCGGGACATGAGAGATACTGCTAGAATTTGAAAGTGCACTAGATGATTTCGTCGAATTATCATGTCGAGCATAATTTTGATCTAAAATAATAACAGGAGATGTTGCGGTCTTCCATAATGAATTTGATAAATTTCGATTTTCTGAAATTCTCAAATTTTGTCTATTCTGGTTTGAACCTGGGCTAAGCTTCATTGCATTAAATCGTTTTGCAATATCGGCAACGCGGCTGTCCACTACTTCTCCGTGGGTTGACTTGGAAGAGCATATAGTGTGACTGCGACTTACAGTAGACATTGTTGAACCATCTACAATCATACTTGTCTGCTGCTGGTTTTGATTTGAATTGTTCAACCTTCTTGAGTCTGGCTCCATTTTCTCTGAAATACTAGTAATCACACGACTATCTTCTTTGTCTGATATTTCCACTGGTCCGTTGGTCAAGTATTCACTCGGTACTGGAAATTCCAAACAGCTGTGCCTGTGTCTCGGGTCCTTCAATCTGTTCTTTCTGATAGCATCGAAATTGTAAACTAGTGACGCTGAAGACGTTTGTTGGGGTTTAGATGACGAGGATGATGACGTTTGTTTGGGTTTAGAATGCAAGAAACTTGACGGTATTTTACTGTCTGAGATAAAATGTTCTGATGCATCAACATGGGATCTTGAAGGAACCTTGATTAAAGTACTCCCAGGTTCATTGAACGATGCATTCCTCCTGACGACACACGACTTAACTCTTACAACAGCATCGCTGTGACTAATTGGAGATTGCCATCTTTGTACTAGTTCTGATACATGAGGAATCTTAGGTACGGAAGCGATTTTCTGGCTTTCCTGATCCGCGGCATCACTCGGATGCTCCGCCGATGGAATGCTTGCGCGACTTTTCGGATGTTCCTGGGACACCGGATGTTTATCATGTTGACAGGAATTTTCTAGATCAGCTGCTGTACATGAAACCAACTTTTCTAACTCAGTTATACCTTCGGCTTCACGTTTTGAAGATTCGCCGTTGTATTCTGGAAGAGAACTCCTACCCATACGGATACCAGAAGAACTTCGAACCTGTTTAACATAGTCGAGTTCAATGGAAGGCAAACGTTTCGCGTTGGCTGTGTGCTGCACATGCTGAGGTTGAAGTGAAGGATCGTTTACTTGCTTAAGTTCTATATGCCAGTCCGCGTCACGCAGTGTTTTAATTCGACTCTTTCTATCTTTTGATTCCGACGAAGATAATAACGGCTGCAATTCAGAAACAACTCTTGTGAGAGAAGCCGTCGTCTCTGTGACATCTACTTCCGTTACTCGAGACTGGTTTGGTTTATCTGTCGGTGTACTGAGACTGATGAAAGGTTCACGAGGCAGGGCACCGTACACCTTGAGCGATGACTTGGCCACGTCACTTTTTCTGCGGGTCACCTCAACCCGGATTTTCTTGCCCCTCGACGCGTCCGAGCTTCTCTTTCTGGATACCCTGCGTCGTCTTGTGTATCCCTCAGGTTCCGGAGCTGAACTTTCGCTGCTAGCATCAGGCGACAAGGAACGTTGAGAGAAATCTGGATATGCAGACAGAAATCTATTTTGTTTCAGCCTCTCCAGAACATCAGATCTAATTGTGTTCTCCGAACCTGTAAGCAAACCTTCGCTGGCTTTGTTGTGATAATTTCTGCGCTTTATCAATTCGTTCTTCGAGGTATCTTCGCTATCCGAATACGAATATGGCCGAGTTGCATTTTTCAAAAGCGTGGAAATTCGTTTGTTATTGCAGCTACTACTTAACGAATTCATATCGCTGTAATTTACAGCACCGCAGGAGTGGTCGGAGCTTTTAACTGATTCTTTGAAGTTTGGTTTAGAATGATTGACAGTTGCACTGCTACGGCATGATGGGTAATTGTCGTCAGACGTTCCTGAACCGGATGTAGCTTGTTTCTGAAAAACTGCTTCATAGTACGTTGGCAGTTTACTTCTTCTTTCACTGGCATCCGAGAGGATATTGGACGCGGAACCCATATTACTATCAAGACCGGAAAGAGTGGCTAATGACTGAGCATCTTCAGCATCCATGTGCTCATATGATGGAGCCGTCGAATGTACATCGTTCTGGAAGGTCGCAGTCATATTTTCTGAACTCAGATTGCTTCCACTATGACTAACCGTTACAAGGCGGTGATTATTAACCTCGTCGTAAATTGTATCAGTGGCCGGCTTGTCATGCGAAATTTTAATTTCTGATGGCAAAGAGTAGCGCTTAAGAGCATTTACTGTTGATTGCTCGGATTCCTGTAAAGTTATAGAATTTAAAGTGCTGGATGCCATGTGGGGGGACAACAACACAATACGAGATTGTGAGTAACCTAGATTAAGTCTAGTATCGTTGGCCTTATCAGCCACACTGTATCCCTCTGCAGGATTACAGCTAGCCCATCTCTCGTGATCAGAGTGAGGATTCATATCGCGTTCAAGATTATCCGGAGAAATCTCCGGATGATTTCTAACAAAAGACGGCAGGAATTCATTCTTTTTATCAGTGAAGGCCGCCTGACTATCGTTAGATTTGCTCGGAACTGACTGTTGCGAAATTTCGGAATCGTTGCTTACAGGGTGTGAAATTTTGGCGAAAAAATTATCCAGTTGCGGCAAAGATTTTCTGTATCTTCGACGGGTATCGTGAGACCGTATGAAGGGATGCGGCGCGTCAGCTGTGGCTGATTCTTCATCCGTCTGAGGCTTCATAGACTGAGCATCCGGCAAGTTGACGGAGAGTCTATCGTCAGTATCGGTGGATAAATCGAAGTCCATGTGTTCCTGCCTGCTCAGTCGCTTCTCTCTAACATCACTGGATACACTATTCATGGAAATAAGAGATTCACGAGAATTCGTTAAGATACTTTCATTATTGTCTGACTTAACACCGTTACAATTTGCTTGGTTAGTTTTATTGACATCTTCATGTTTATGGTAATCTTCAAATCCGGAATCAACGATTGCAGCGCGCTTTCTCTCACAGGGAACACCAGGCTTGGTAGCAACCTCTTTGCTGCTTCTTTCGAGGAAATAATTGTGCGACGAAGCAGCCACAAATCGCTCAACATTAGGCCGGCTTGGTAGCAAAGTGGAGAGAGGACGAGAACGCTTTGTTCTCGGTGGAGCGATGGGTTGGGAATCCAAAGATCCAAGGGAAGATAGTGTGCTAGGAGGCGACCGAGCGATGATCACTGAGGGTTCGTGTTTGTCTGGAGGATAGCGTTGACCTGATGTCACTGGAGGGTAGGTCATCAGTAGAGGATCGTTGTCATAAGCTTGAGGACTCAGATCAGAGGTCGTGCTCTCGAAGCTTCCACCCATCATGTCACCTAATGAAATAAAATAAAATACAGTGAAAATAGAGTGAGAATATAACATCCGGTTCAGCACTAGAGAACGATGCCAGAGACCTCTTCTCAAACAAAATAGAAAAATGCTATTGGTTCTACGCTACTAGAAAGTAGTTCTATGCTATTATAAAGTAGTCATACGCTACTAAAAAGTAGTTATATGCTACTATGAAATAATTTTACACTACTAAAAAACTTTCTAACTAGTTGTTATTACCAGTATTAGTCAGTAATAGATATTATTACCAGTATTAGTCAGTAATAAATATTATTACCTGAGACTCTCAGCCGCTGCTTGTCGAAGTCAGAATTCTTAATTCTAATTGATGCGATTTCAATTGCTGAAAATTTATTTAACTTTTCTCGTACTTTCTTTAATCGTTCTTCGTCAAATATTTCAGGCAATCGATCAATCATCTGCTCCAGAACGCTGATCTTAGTCTCAGAGTCCTTAATACTTTCCTGCAAGTCCCTATTCTCAGCTGTCCCAAAGAGATTCTGACTCCAGCACACGGAGAGATTATGTGACGTCATTTTGTTGACCTCACTGTTCCCGCTGATGTGATGTAATAGGCTAAGCAGCCATAAAAGTAAATATTCCCTTTCGCTCTTCATTTTTGAAAGTATCCTGCAATTGTTATAGGATATAGTTTATATTTTATTAATAGTTTTTTATCACATTTATAATTTGATAAATACGGTATTTCACTCAATGACATTATACTTTTTAAAATCTGTCATCAAAATTGCACTTGAAGTTCATAAAAAAGTGAAGCAAAAATAAATTTGAAATGGAATTCATGAACTTGTGAGGTACGATGTCATGGTTTGCCTATTTATAGGACACTAAAATGTCTAAGGGTAGAATACCATAATGCGGCCTTACATTAGTTTTGTCGCCTAGGAATTTGTCAAGAGCCGAAAATTTATTCTGAATAGTAAGTTGATTAAATAATTAAAATTATTCGTACTCTTGCGCAACCATAATCAACCATTCTCAATTAAAGAAGAGAAATTTAGTTACATAATATTACGGCACAAATCTTGCTAGAGTCGAATCATTATTTTGACTCAATACTCAGGATTCCCTTGGATCTTTTAGTCTTCAGTCTCGCACTGGTACACTACTTTCCAAGCCTTATATTCAACTTTAGTTGTTTAGTTTCCCTATTTTTATTTGTTCTATACGTTCATTGAAACTCTATGCTCAATGCAAAGTTACGTATTTAGCTGACAGTGGACTTTGTTAATACTAACAGATCAGTAATGATCAGTAATGACGATGATGACGATAATGCTGATGATGATGATGATAATGTAGTAGTAGGATAATGGTAATTTAGTAGCATGCATAGATATTTAGTCATCAGGATATAAGCATGAAGGATAGAATACCTATTATTATACCTATTATACCTACCCTCCGTGGACAACTTGCTCGTAGGAATGCACAATACAACGCAATACAAATACGATTCAAAGTCCGGTTTCTCACCCGATGGTGATATCAGAGACGTCTCATACGAAACATACAACTACAAGTAGTTCTACAAAACCAGAACGCACTCGCAACTGCATTGCATTGACCGAAGAGAAAGCGAGATTGATAACAGTGCAGTCCGTTACCCAGAGGCGAAGAAGATGAGCGCGTGTCTAAAGAGGAAATAAATCGTGATGATGATATTGATAATGATGGTGATGATGATGATAATGATGACAATGATGATTAATTGGTTTATTTATTTATATGCTTTATAAAGATGTCCTCTGTTGATGACCTGTATGTCTCTGTATGTCTCTGTATGTCTCTGTATGTCTCTGTATATCTCTGGATGTCTCTGAATGCCTCTGTATGTCCCTGTATGCCTTTATGTCTCTACGGCTGGAGATCTTTATGCCTCTGTATGTCTCAATGTGTCTCTGTTTGTCTCTATATGTCTCTGTGCCTGAATGTCAAGCTTCTGCTCATCTTTTGTTTCATTAAATGATTTGAAAATATTAAATGTTAAATGATTTTTCTACATGAATATTTGATACATGTACAAGATCGACGATCTCGAGGTAGAGAATTCCATAGTGCAGTTAAGATTACATGACCGCAACACCAATTTAGATCGAATAGTTAAAATATGCTTTCATCATAAGCAAAACTAATTATTTTAAATCAATCGCTTACTTCTTGACATGTTCACACCACAGAAGTTTGTCTGATATCTCATTTGATTTCAACCACTCATTGTTATGGCGCTCTTTTAGTAAGCAGTCCGACCGTTGACGAAAAATATCCTGTAAGCAATGAATAGTGGCAAAAGTTTTGATAATAGTTTAATATAATTCATTCTAAAACGACAACATTAACAAAAAATATTTTAAATGGAGTGGGACAATGGGATTGTTACAAATTAAATTAATTATTATATATTAACTTAACAACACCGAAGATTAACAACAATTATATTGATTTCAAATAAGATATGGTCAATGCTGTAGAAGTAATAATTTATTAAGATAGCTAATTTCTCACATAAACCGTGCAATAAGTTACGTTACACTAACTGGTTGTTAGTGTAACGTAATAGCTGCGAAATATGTCTTAAGCCAAATATGAGCAACATTTTACTAAAGTGTCACCTTGTCTAAGTTCCAGTGATCTCTTCGTCATATTTCGGTTATCGACTGGATATTAAGAACGTTTTAGAGCAATTCACTCTTACCTACCACCATGTACTAGTAGAGGGCTTAATTTTGATAGTCAGTCGCATTAATCAAATGGCTAATATATTATCCAATTTATTAAAAAGGAATCTCTAAAATGCTCCTTATTGTTTATTTCGAAGAATCTATAGTAGTCGTTATTGGAGGAGTTAAGGTTTGGTAATTTGAGCAAGACATAATATATGATAACCATTGCCAGAGGAGAAAGAGTAAGATGGAATTGGTTTCTAATTGAGTCTTCTAATTCGTGGGTAAAGTAACTGCTTCAGCTAGAAGATCAAAAATTGTGCAAGTAAATCGTAAATGGTGATCAAGAGAGTTTTGATATCGACAGCTTTAAACATCATTTAATATCATGATTTAAGAAATATGGATAAAGTGTGCTTTACGCCTGCCATGACAGTGAATCAGAAAAAGATGAACGAATTAAATAGAATAAAGCTGCGGATGAATACGAGAGTCTAACTCTAATGTACAAGTAGAGGTGAACATAATTTCGAAATCACACTGATAACTTGAAATAACACCGATCCTGATAGTCTTCAAGCTAAGAATTGGTAAAATACAGTCTTGCCACATTAAAAAGAGTAAATAGTCTAAGCTACTAATCTGCGCATGCTTATATTAGTTTAAGAATTGTGCACATTTGTAAATTTATTGATTAAAGATGGGAAAGGAAAAGCATTCGAAACAGTAACGATATATTTATAGGCCACAGTGTAGTGCGCTGATACACCGTTTCAAATTGGACTACAATCTAGAAACAGTCACACGGCCAGGTATTACCAAACTAAAGCTGCACTTAAAGAGCTACACTTAAAGATTTATAGATGATCAAGCTACATAATTTTGGCTGATGTCAATAGGTGTCCCACTGTATATTAAAATATTAGGTATCAGTGAGTAACAAAACCTCAAAGGCTCAACTTTATTGAAAAAATTCGAAAGGTACAACCTTACAAATTAAAAGATATCGCTGGAGTACATTACTAAAGAGTATAGTACTAAAGAGGAATATTCTCATATGAGAGCTAAACATCTCATTCCTAATTTTCTGTAGATTGAGCACAAAAAGACAAAGCTGTCATCATTTTACCGTTTAGCTTATAGCTCAACTGTTTGTGGTGTCGATCAATGATAAACGAAGTATGACCTATTTGGAAATTTTTACATTTAGTGTATGACCACTAATCACCCATGATATCCACTGTGCTACAGTCATTTACTGCAGAGCATTGTTACAGGTGAATAAATGAACCAGGAACTCAAAAGCCGCTGAACTGAGCTTGGTATCAGGGCATTGCACCGTCTATACGCGTGCCTTAAACACAAACACTTAGTAATTTCAAGTCGCATTAATTCTCTTGTGTCGCTGCCTTAAGTCCTTATTTGGTAGCAACACTTTAACAAAATAATATGTTATTAAAATCTTAGAAGAGTTCATTCGTAAGTAGGATTATTATATAAAATCCAATATAAATTATCTTGTTATAGAGTGTAACTTTAGTGTTTATAAATTGTTCAACACACAACAAATATTAATTCGATATGCTATATTTTTACCAGAATCTTAATTATAAGCTAACACTACGTTTGGTGCTCATTTCACATGAGCAAGCATAGATATGTAGAAAACTTTTGTTTAGATTAGTTTAATTATCTACAATTCATGTTATTGCTTTGGTACTTTTTTAATCTAACCATTGTTTGTCTGAGTACAACAGTGTCTAACACAGCTGTACATGTAGTGTATTACACCTGTTATGTCAAAGATTCATTTCCAACACATATATTCTACGTAAGAATGTACGTAAGTATGTAATAATATATAATTATTACATATTTACCTACATTCTTCATATCACTTATTTGATGCTCATGTGTGTTCCCATTTATGTTATATTTTCAATTTTTGTGCCTGTTTGTGGTTAAACTGTAAGATGATTGAAAACAAGGTGACCAACTAGATAGGATGCCACATACTCTCTCCGGATTGCCTAGTGTTTGTTTGTATGTATTGTTTGCTTGATTTCTTCTTTATTTCAGATCATTTATGTCTGATGTCGAGGTCATTGTGCTGTAGAAAATTAGGCAGTTTCGCTCAAAGAACTTGGCTATATTTGTACTTAAGTTCATAGTTGCATGAACAAAAACATCTTAAGTGTAAACGTAAGAATCTAGCTTGAGTAATTAAGAGTTTAGTTGCTATTGTATCTAGAATCATTTATGAGGAAGTATTTTCGTCCTTATGGACTTCGTTAACATTGAAACTGGAATACTAAATATGTTGATCTGCTAATTGGCCGGAGCCAGTGTCGTTGTCGGTAATATATTCGACAGCGTATCAGTATGTGCGGGATTCAAATTCTGGGCTCGCTCGTCACTGACATCGCTTTCGAGTGAGAAAACTAAATTTAACATTAGCTTTACCAACTTTTGAATGCCTGTGTATCTATACTGGTAAATATTGCAATGTTGATTTTGTGGTAAAAAATTTCAAGACACACTATTATAAAGTAACGCTGTGTATACTCTTTCTTTTAGCTCTCGCTTACATGTTACACATTTTCAATAGACGATGCCAGTGTAATTTCTTAACATAAAAATATTTAATAGTCTGGTTAATTGCCTAACTAACATATCATAAAATTCACACTTATCCACTCGTCCAATAATTATGCAGAAAAATTTAAAAAGATAGATAGATCAGCCACATGCCAGATTATTTTTCAAAGCGATCTTCACAAAATTAACATCATATAGCTAGGAAAATATGAGTATGGCGCCAACATTCGAAGGTTGTGATATTGAATCAGACTCAAAGATGACGTGATAAAAATGATTCCCAAAATAGTTGAAACAACAAGGCATAGGCCTAACTAAAGAAATATTTCCTAAAGATGTTAGAGCTTTGGAATAGTTAATAGTACAGAAGTCGGAGGGCTGAGAGTAGGACAGGCAGAGGAAAACCAGAAAGATGTAAGCTAGACAGAACGATTCTACATGTAGCCTATAAATGTTACACTATTTCAGTCGGTAAATTCAACTATCAATTCTATATTGGTTTTTAAAAACTTTAAAACAGTGAAGTCAAATAAAAAAGTATACAATTGTAGATTACAGTTTGGAAAAGTCACAGTAAAGGGTCAATGTCGTAGGTATTTGCTGTACTCACATAATTGCTGTATTTAACAATTTCTTACAGAATTAAAGTAATCAAACATAACGTGTATTATTTAAAACACATCATTATTGAAATTAATACGTGATTTATAGAAAATTCTTCATATATATATATATATATATATATATATATATATATATATATATATATATGGCTTCATATATATATATATGTATATACACACATACATATATATATATATATATATATATATGAAGAATTTTCTATAATATATATATATATATATATATATATATATATATATATATATATATATATATATATATATATATATACAATAAGAATTCATTTGGCGATCAAGAACTGAAAAAAGTTAGGCAGACAAATAGAGTTTAGAAGTTTAAAAGAAAGATAAAGATTTTGAAGATTAAAAATGATTAAATCGCGAATGCAGTCACAAATAATGAGAGTGAGATTCTAACTTTATCGATGCTTCGTCAATTAATCAATGTACATGTACATAGAAAAGGTGAAGGTCACTATCACTTAAGAATCTTATGTAAGCAAACTGCATGTTATATTTATCGGTGGTAAAGTGCATATAGCCCTACCACTCGAAATCTCTGCGTTTGTAGGCTCCATAGAGTATTCGAAGAATGTTTTACTAGTGGTATAACATGAACGCGTACTGCACTCTAGAAATACATTAACAACTTGAACAGTTGGCTTGTATTATCTTATACAGCACTATTAATACTTTAGACTTAAGCACACAGTGAGCTTATGATACTTAATGATGAATGTGTACGGCGTGTGTCTCTTGAAGTCATGATTTAAATTTACAAGAGATTTAAACGTCTAATCAATTCTATGGTCCTCTGCCGATAACTATTTAGAGGCTATACGATACTTAATTAATGACTTTGAATTAGTACTTCAAGCGCTTGCAGTAAAAATTCCATTCAAAAATTGCATTGAAGAAGCGGTTCATAAGGTAATGAATGAGAGTCAAATGTTATACAAACACAGCTTCAAACCCACAAATTTCGAGCAAAATGCTGAAATAAGTGTAGTTCTTACTCTGAATGGATATTTTGGATTTGTATTATACAGAGTGGGGATGATATACCCCTCGAGAAATCAAGATAACTTCTCCAAAAGATATATTAAAAACATTTTAGATTTCCAAGAGAAGAAATTTCTACGCCTTACTGATAAATATTTTGAAATATTATCAGAAAGAGAATTAAACAAATTTCATTTTAAAATATCATAATTTCATTTGACATGATTTATTTAATGGCAGTGGCCCCATGTTTGTTTCTCATTAAGTAAGTGTTCCAACAGAAATTGGAATTATAGTAAAAATTGTCACACAACTCTTTTTTTTCTTGGTACTTTCGACACGTTATTCTTTTTATTTTATATAATATTAATATTTTCATACAAAGCCTGAAATTAGATCATACTTAGTCAATTGTAGTTCGATGCTATGCTCACTTAGTCATTTATCATGTTCAGACCAAATCGTTTATTAATTAATTGCCCTCAATTTTTAAGCTTTGTTCACTGTCTTCCACGGCTATAACATCTTCTGTTCGTTTGATGAACAGTAGGGCAATATAGGCAACTCTTTGATAGCCTATCAGATAGAAAATAAACACGATCAGCTGAAGACTCAAATCAATTACATATCGATATTCAAACTAAAGACTCTAAATTTCGCATTTTACGATGATGGCGACATACTAAATGCTATTCGTAGAAACATATGTAGAATTGAAGTTTACCTGCAAGACACCAGCAACGACCCTCACATCGAATTCGAAAATACGACTGGGGTTCAATTCTGCATCCAGCAATCTCCGCAGCGTGGCCTTCTTATTTTGGCTAACACCTTTGCGAAATATTCCCTCGGTTTGGCTTCCAACAGAATACAGGTATTGCATCATTGCCTATTTCAATTCAGATAACAAAATATTTAAAATATAGAGACAATTCTCCGCAGAGGAACTAAATATAGGTACATTGTGAAGTATGCAGCATTATGCTAGAACGAATTGTTCTATCAGATAGAAAAACCTATTGATTAGATTTCCGGTGCACGCAATGTGAGTACATGTAATTTAAATCTCGTTCTACTTGACAGGTTACAATTTTACTCTTGTAGTCAATTAATCAATATACCGTCATAGGACTCGTAAAACCTTCATATGGACTAACGTGATAATAAAGATCTGATTTATTAGCAACTAGTTCACGAAATTCGTATTCAATGCCAAATGCATAGCATTGATTTAAGAATATCTAAACGATTACTGACATTTTCATCCATATAAGGACATTATTGCAACCTTGCTTACCTCAATGCTTACGTTTAGACGGTCTCCGTTAACGAGAGATTTAAAGTTCCTGCCCAGTTTGTACTCGCATTCTTCTCGTTTATTTCTTCTATCCAACGAAGCGTCCGAATAGTTAGCGTTCTCACCACCTGACGTGCCGCCTGATGTCAGTCTATCGTAATAATCTAAATTTGTAGATGAGAGATCTAAAGAAGATCTACTCTTTCCGTACTTAAATATTGCTCCCAATTTCTTCCTGTATTTGACTGGCTTTTGATCTCTTTCTTCGCCGTTGTTGGCCTTCGAGTCTACAAATAGATGCACATAGATCTATATTTGTATTTAATTATTTCATTTATCAAATCATACACATTTAAATATGACGAGACATTTTACAGGAATATGAAAATATATCAATCCGCAAGTATGAGTGAAATGGTTAACATAGGCTACATACCTACTGCACATATTCCGCGATTGTATATATTTAACGTTAAATTTTGAAAAGTAATTCTAAGTAAGTCACTATTTCTATCGTTAGATTTACATAAACTCTAATTAAAAGACTTTAAACTTTACAAGAAATAATATTCATGGCTCGTTTAAATATACGGATGTAATTTGATTTGAGCGATTTTTTAATATTTGGAAGCATCACAAGGATATCATCCATGCGACCATTTGCTGGAAAAACTCATTCACGGAGATGAATGAGTTCAATGAACACATTTTTGTGTTTCATATCGTTTATTTGTTCATCTCAGCACAGCTTTTACAAACCATTCATGCAGTCGGATAAACTTTGCAGTAGGACAAAATTTATGTTGGAGAGACTTAGAATGTTTAGTGGCATGATATCACAGAGATTTCAAATGTTGTTTGACTATCATTTAACTTTAACATAATCTAAAACAAGTCTTGGCTAATTCTATGATTCAATGAATAAAATGAATAGTGGAGAGAGAGAGAGAGAGAGGGAGAGGATGAGAGAGAGAGAGAAAAAAAAGGGAACAGGAAATAGACGAATTTAGAGGGAACTTAGATCTATGCTTATTGTTTATGATATCTGTGGGATTATGTCTCATACATGTATGTCTAATAAATATATAATCATTAGACGACGACATCGAACATGATCTGATATAAAATTGTACATTCTTGCAGTAAACAAACAGAAGCTAACGTTAGCTTTATTAGTGTTTAGTCGACCCATGAGTCGAATTTCGACAACGTTAGATGATTGAAAAAGCGCCTACCTTATGTTATTATATTTCATAAATAAAATGAATTAGTTGATTTATTAGAACCAAATTAAAAAATACAAGAGAAATCTCAGTATACATGCACATAATGCAAACATCATATTGATGAACAAATAAATAAATGCATCAGACATTTAAATCTAACCAATTATTCAAGTCAAATTCAGACATCTTATTCATTGTATCCTATGGCCATCACAGAGGGCACAAGGTGCTCTATCTAGCTGACCACCACATGAAATAAGTCCGAGTAATGATATATATATATATATATATATATATATATATATATATATATATATATCCGAGTAATATTGTAACTACGCAAGTGTGAAGTGCTCCTGGGATCATAGAGAATATTAATTAATTTTACATTATAAAATATGGGCATACGTGCATACTATTAAAACATGATAAACACACATCATTGATGGCATAAATGAAAAAGACGTTCTTACCAAAAATAAAAAACGTTTAAAAACGCATTTTTTCTCAAAAACTAAAAAACGTAAAAAAACGTTTAAAAAACGTTAGTAGCGTACACGTAGCTTGCATATATATTACCATGCCTTCATTCCATAACAGTGATAACAATAAACAATTTTATTACAACTAGACTTGATCTAAAGTTCTAAAGTATGTCCATAGACTCCATACAAATATAAATAAATACTTCCAGGTCACATACAGCCACACTGTCAGTTGTTCATAATTATCAATACAAGAAATTTAAATCCGTAAGAAATTAAGAATAGACAATGTCTTAAAAATTAGAACATCTGCCCTACTAGGAAAATCAAAATGTAATGAATTACCTTTTATATAGTGATGTTTATGGCACGAAATTAACGGCAATTTCTCAATATTTATGTGCAGTCCACGTCAAACCATGGTTTACGTTTTTTTACGTTTTTTATTTTATAAAAAATAAAAAACGCAAAAAACGCGTTTTTCAAAGATATAAAAACTTAAAAAAGCGTTTTTTTCATCTATAATTGATGGTCAATCGAGATAATGTCTATCACTTTGATTTGTTTCTCAGTTTATAAACAATAACTTTATAGACTAATCATGTGAATGTCACAATTTTCTCGGAGATTAGCTCGGATAGGAATTGAATCCTAGTAGTTCCATTCACCTCAGGGTCAGCCATTTAATTCTTACGACGTTCCTGGTGCTCCACACACAGAGATATTGATATTTAAATTTGATTTTAAAACAGTAAAAATTGTAAGAACCACGAACCTGACCATGTTAAACCGACGTCAGAAAGGTTTCCAACTGATCCAGCGTACGAGATCTTTCTGCGTATATCATCTGGAACTACCAGCATGTTCTTACTGCCTTCTGACGTCTTCAGAGTATTCTGCAATGACGTCATCGTGAGTTCTAACTTTTTAAGTAGGATTACGACGTACTTAGTTATATATTATCTTGTCATTAATTCCTCAAAATTAAAGTTTTTGAAGGTTAAAAAGTTTCTTCTATAAATTAACAATTCATCCCAAGGCGCGTTGAATATCTATAAATGTATATACAGTGTATAACAATGTACAGTATATTGCTAATTTCGTGACCTATTATCTTAGTGAGTATTCTTTAGCTGCAATATCTCTCTAGTGCAGATAGTCCTCACCAGATAAAATATAAATAAGCTAAGGCGTAGCATTCACATCTTCATTTCTAAAGTTGTTTATTGGGAAAACTTTCCACTTGAATTCTAGAATTTGTTAAACTTGAAAGTACAGATCATATTAGTAGTGCGTTTCGATAAATAATATTTTTTAAATTAAAATCGGTAATTAATTAATATTACTTTAATTTGGAATATATTTTAATAGCGTAGGGGTAATGGCATGACATTTTAAATGAAAGTTCCTGAGGTAAATTGAACCCTCGTGGGTTCGAATCCCTGTCGCGCTGATCTGAGAGTAAAATCCCGGACATTCACTGGACTGGTTACACGGAAAATGAAATAGATTGCCTAACAGTTTAAACATGCGGTATTAAAAATTGATGGATATAACATAGTTGATCATTTCACTATAATGCGTGTTTACTTTTTATACTTAATCTGTCACACGTCGATCGGAAATAAACAATTGAGTTACTGATGGTAAATTCTTATCAGAAAGAAACCTAATTCAAATTCTTGAACAATAAGAGAGAAATATACTGCCACAAAATATATTTGAATTATTGCAAGAATTAATATTGTAATTATCATTAATTGATTAAAAGATTTATGTAATCATTTGTAAATTATTCTACTCAACATTTACAATATAATTGTAGTGGCAATGGTGTCTTTTGTATTCATGTTTTGTACTACTTCACCCATAAGAGAATTTTAAAGCTGTCATATTATTAGCTGTCATATGCTATAGATCTAAACACGATATGTAATCTAATCAAAATTCAAATTGCGCTGGTTTATATTAATGTGAAAAAATTCATGTAATAGTCTTGCGATTATTTTCCTAATTTATTGTAATGAAGATGCAATGACTACATATAATAATGCAATTATACTTTTCATAAAGCAAATATACCAATTTCATAATATACAATCAATCAACTAATCGATCTGTAATTATTACTTACTATGGTAATCGTGATTTTAATATTTTGAGAACTTAAATAATTTCATGCTAATAATATTCTACTTCCTCCTTGTGAAAAGTTTAGAGTTGAATAATAATGCAATGCTTCCTTGAGAGATCTAAGACATTTCTCGCCTAAGTTGAAATGAAAGTTAAACCTTTATTATTATTGATATCACTATTAATGGTCATAATCCTTTTACTATCGCTATTATTTTATTACAGTTATTTTTATTATTTTGCCGTGTTGTGATTGAGCGCTAAAAATAGATAAACCGTTAACTGCACTTGTCAAATCAACCGATAAATATCAAAAGAATAAAAAGAAAACTGGACGGTTCATGTCCGGAGAGGGATGGTTTCTAGAAAAGGTAATGGAATTAAGAACGGAAGAAAAATTGTTAGAGGAGGACCGAAACTTGGGATAATGGATGATTTGATAACTAATACGTTTGTTGATATGAATAGAAAAGCAGAGGATTGAAAAATGGGGAGGAGTTATATGCCATGAACCTGCCAATTGGCAGTGTACTATGTGAGAAAGAGAGACAGAAGGTAGTAACTAAGGAATATATAGTGGATCAATGTTATATTTATATTTACAAGATAATTTATTATCGTTGTTTAATATTTACTAGTAATTTTACTAACTATTTTTATAAATTTTAGATATTGTATAATTTGGTTCATATATACGTATAAATGGTGTTTCTATGGTATCTCGCAAATATTCAGCAGAAATTCACGCAATTTATTACTAGAAGAGACTTCAGTTGACGTAAACATTAACGTTATCACTGGCTAACGATGTCTTACATTTGCACGAACATTAGTACATTAATTATACAAATTAATGAGTTGTTAATGTCAGAATATTTCACTGATAAAATTTCTGACTGTTACAATCATTTAACACCTGTCACTTTCTACACACTGCAGCTAGCCTATCATTACAAATAGAAATATTTGTTGGGTAATAACAGGAAATTATTCATAGTTACAGTACAATTATGGTAAATCTATACAGCCGCCGCTGATAGTATGATTTCAATCAGCACACACGAGCATCTGTTGTAGCATACACACCCACAGGGCCACAGTGTGCATGGATGGATGATGATTTACAAATGATCAACTTACCTATGCTCTATGTACTCTGATCTGTACTGGTGCAGATGATCTTATTATTATGTCTATGCTCTATGTACTCTGATCTCTACTTATCACATTGCATGATCAGTCCCGGTACAAACCGGAAGACACAAAGAGTTAGACGATGTTGTGGTTTTCATAAATTGAATTAAGAAGTATGAGACATCTCAAAACTCGTTTACACAACCAAACTGAATTTGAAATCCTAGCTCATTGATAAACGAAATAAATTCCATTCTAGTACGCCTTTTTAAATGTTAATGTGCTTAGTGATAAATTTCTGTGAAAATTCTTCGCATGCAAAGGAGTTTTGGCCGGCACTTGTGGTGCTTTAGAAATGAATCAGTAGAATTTTTGAATTGTTAATGTGGTACATTAAAGATATCGGCGGAATCGTGCCAGCGGTAGTAAAGCTACAAATAATTTTGAAATACCCTCCAATAAGATTTATTTTTAATCGTGCAAGTTCAGAAGCCGCCATAATTTTGGAGCGCAAGACCATGATTTAATTTTGTTCAAATCATCTAACTCTTGCCGTTTGTTTGTTTCTGAGAGTGCCACAGGAGCAGCTCTTCATTTGAAATTTATATAATATTGCTTTTTTATCCACTCAGTAACGTGATAATCATTTTGTTATAGAAATTTAGCAATTTCAAAAAAGAACAAATAACTTTTGATGTGCACTAAACCAGTACCTTATAGATCCAAATTTCGGTTTTATAAATAAAAAAGCAAGTAATAAGAGCATCATAATTGCGACTTCATGATTACTTTCTAAACCTACTCCTTCGCATAGACATTTCGAAGTTATTAACAGTTAGCATGTAACAGATTTTTTTATCGTAGTTACAACGTAAGCCTATTACCCATTGATAAAAACTAAAAAGAGCAGCTTATCAGTGATAAAGGCTAAAAAGAACAACTTATCAGTGCTGCTTCTAAATATATCAGTATTTACCTTATCGTTCGGCAAAGCATATGGTTTTTCTTTCCTTGCTATTAATAGTCTAAAACAATTTCTGCTTTAACCTGGATCTATGGGTTTATGATTTTGAACACCGGAAATATAAGAAGAGAACCAATAGCAAATAAATAATGTCAAAGGAGCGTAAATGGAGTTGCAGACATATTCAGATAAATGAATTCGTGCCTATTTCCACTTATTGAAAGGACATAAGTTTAGTTAATTTAGACTGTTGATGAATTTGGTCAAAATAAATAAAAAATCTTCGTACCAGATATCTGCTTAAGAATGACGAAAAAGGGAGTCTGAACATGTAAGGTCATATTCTCTCAAATAAGACCTCATTTGTCTGAAAAGCGTTTGAACCTGAGCTACCCACTGGTCTAATACACGAAAATCAAAGCCGGGTCAAGTTATAAAGAGAAAAAAGATGCTATGATAAATCACTCGTCCAGCGATGAAAACAGAAGCTAAAACTAGTTGTAAGAGTTATATGAATAAGACCTGCCATTGGGAAGCACAAATGAGAAGGAAAGAGAGACGGAGAGAAGTAAGAAACGGAGAGAGTAACCACACGGTCTGTTAATCTCGTCGTGGCTTTATGCAATCGTCCGTTCCCTTATCATCACTTCCTTAAATAATTTGAATGTCCTAATACCGTAGGGGTAACGTCATGAAGTTTTAAATGACAGATCCTGAGCTGAATTGAACTATCTTGGGTTCGAATCCCAGCCGCGCTGATCTGAGATTAAAATCTCGGACATTCAGTGGACTGGCTATACGGAAAATGGTCTACATTGTCTAACGTTTAAAACATGTGGTATTAATAGCGATTGATATCAACATAGTTGATCATTTCACTATAATGTGTGTTTACTTTTCCATTAAATCATTCAAGCAGAACGAGTTACTGAAAGAGTCCGAGAGCGTGGCGGATTTAGCTCAGCAGTCACTGAAAATATGATAACAAAGACAAAAGAGCTAGGCCATGTTAAAGAACAGAATGATTTGCTCCAAGAAGTAATTGACGTAAAAATGGAGGGACAGCCGAGACGCTAGTGAGAGCTAGAAGAAATCGAAACAGGATGTTAAGCGATCAGATAAATACTATAAAGAGTCACATTGACTTGCCAATAGGTAGTATATTAGAAAGAGAGATAGCGACAGAGAGAAGAGAAGAGAGAAAGAGAAGAGAGAAAGAGAAGGAGACAGTCAGGCTGTTGTGAAATGAAGTTAGATTGAATTTCCAACTGTTAGGAATTGTTCTGCACAAAAGTGTAAACTGATCTTCCAATCCAGATCTGATCTGATCAATCCAGAATAAGTACGACACTATCCTACGATAGGGTCTTTCAATATTACTTATGTAAACGTTAGAAATTTACTGTATCGCATTAATAAATAAATTATCTGCAAGTTGCTAGAATTAATGATTTAACTATTTATTTAACTACTTTAGTGAGCATTTAGCAAGCCTTTGTTGATTTCTGACTCCGTACTGCAATGTTATGTTACTTTTTGTTAACTACTAGATTTCAACGAATCATAAGTCGTAGCTCGATAGGCGAAAGGATATCTCTAAGTTAAAACATTAAAAGACATTGGATGAATGAAATCGCCCTATCCTAAATCGCTGCTAATTCATCGGGCCCATCGCTCAGTTTTTATTAAAGTATCACTAGTTAGAATTAATTTTAAAATCTAGCTCGTCGCACGCGTTAACTTCCAATCTGTATTATATCTAAATTAAATTAATTTTCAGATTTCAACGCCCATTAAATTGTATAGGCCTAATCAACATACGTGTAGTAGCTTAATAAGTCTCATACCGGCTGAGTATCATATACCTCATGTTTACTCAACAATAATAATAATGCTATAGTTTTAAAAACTAAGAATCTATTGCGATTACGAAAAACGGCTAACCTTACATGACTAATGACAATTTTAATAAGACGCATTTGATAACTAAGCACTAGAATTATGAATGTATTTATCTTATATAAGAGCGTTTAAGCTCACCTCCCGCAGTTATATGTCGAGTGTCCGATAAACTATTCGCGTCATGAAGTTATTGAACGTGTATTGTATATTGATCGGGTAGGCCTATTGATCGGGAGATATTTGCAGTGCTTGTACGATTTAACAGGTGGATCTAAATAATTTCAAAGTTAATCTTGATGCAGAAAGACAAATAACACTTACGAGCACAGCTATGCAGTATCGATCACAAAATTCTAGTTATGTTCACAACTGTATAATAAAAAAAACTCTAACTTTAAGTTTAACGTCTGTTTCCGTTTTACAAGGGATACTGTCCGAGATGGTCCGGCTGGCATTCGAACCGATGACCTCTTGATTCTCAGGCAAGCTTACTATCCATTCGGCCATTCATCCAGCTGCGACAGGCTCAGAATGATGATCTTTGTTTGCTTCGTTGCATAATATGTACACTTATTAGTAATTCCGAATATATGAAGGCACTAAGTAAAGCGTTATTAAATCAGCTGGCCTATAGGCCTACTAATAGGCCTACAATAAAATACATAAAAATTAACCGCTCATTTTTCGAGGAGGGAAAATTTCCTGTTCGATCTGACTTTCTGTTTATAAGACTATAGTGTCGTATAGCACAATATTTGGCTTCGAAAATATTTAGTATTTGGCGCCTAAATTGTGTCATCACTCTTGCTATCTATCAAAAGTTACGAGAAACCCAGCTGACGACGTTCTGACCTCTTGAAATGCTTTGAACGTAACGTAACTCACGTGAATTTCTCAAGAATTGTTGAACGTAATATGCACATAATTGATTGCAAAAATATTTAGAAATTAATTTAATACAATATGAGTCACTTAGAAATTACTAAATCATTTTCAGGAACTGATTTGGAAATGAACGAGTAAACAGGACCATATTTAGGCCTACCTTCTGCCTAATTCATTTCAATTCAGAGAATTGAAAGTCTGAGGTATATATTAAATTGTACGAGACAGGTGCAGTTTGACTGTATACATGATGCATATACAACTATAATAAGTCAGTGATATAATGTTTAATCTTAATGTTTAAAAAATTAAATTTGTAAACTTTGATCTTCTCATCGACTCCAGTTTATGAAAAGGTCTGTGGTCCATCTTGGTTCGCATATTTATTTTTTGTTTAGCCTACTTTCAGGCTGCCATTCCCATTAGCCTACTCTTAATATTTTAATGATAATAATCATGGTTGCTGAAAATAATAATCATAATTAGAATCATTAGGATCATTAGAGAAAGATCATTATCACAGTAATGATTAATGGTGGCTGAAAATAAGCTAAATGAAACCCCCCCTCTAATAGAAACATTGAATTTAGGCCCTGCCGGCTTGACCTCAATGAGCTGCTGAGGCCTCATATAAATTTATGATAGGCCTTTAGCCTATTTGACGAAGTTTTATTACTTAGTTAGTTTCTAAAAATTAAATTAATTAATTTGTATAAAAAATTTAATAATAAATTGGCCTAAGTAAGTTTATTTTAAGAAGGGAGTTCCAACGACTTGCATTTATAAATTGCATCAAGAAAATCTCATTCTGGGCTTTTACATTCAAGTACACTTGGTTTAGCTGCGAGTCAATAAACTAAGGAATTTGGCTTCGGCTGTAGGTTGACCACATTGGAAGATCGAGTGTAATTTGACAACTTCGAATGAAAAATCCTAATTATAATAGGGATGTTGGAAGGTAATTCCTAGTCTGCGCCGGCTGCAATGATGCAATCCAGGGAGCGTCAGGGAGACGGCGAGATGAGCGCACTTGGTTTAGTTGCGCGTCAATTATCGAAGTTAAGCTGCATCGAACACAGTTAGTACTTTGTGGGTGACCACCTTGGAAGACCGAGTGTTGGTAAAAGCTTAGGAAGGAAAAAAATCCCAGGGTGATGGAAGGTTATTCTTAAATCCGCGCCGGCTGCAATTGATGCGCCATCAAAAGGCAACGATTACTAATAACCATGGAGAGGAAGGAGGAAATGGGTCTAAAACAAGCATCTGTGCTTCCTGACCCAGTGTGTCGTTATGTTTATGTTTATGTCTTCCCCCCTTTGGCCTATGACGCAAAACGCAACTTATTTGGTTACCGTACCATAGTACGTAGGCTACCCCAGAAGTTTGATTTTCAGGTATCTTTGGAAAATTTTGTGACTCAATATGCGTAATCGCTAATTTGGCGAAGGCTCCCCTGATGAAATCGAAGCGCCATAAAAGGTAACACTTACGTATAACTATGGAAAGGTAGGAGAAAATGGCTTTCGGATAAGCATCTATGCATCCTGACCCAATATGCAGTAATTATTAAAATTTCGTGACGCGTGCATGGTAGCGAGATTTAGATAAGTTGCTATTACTCGATCAGCTGATAGGTGTTCAAAAGTCAACTACATCAGGTTTACAAGTGCAATGTTTTAACGTTTTATGTTGAAATGTGAATAATAAAGATTCAGATTAGTTTATTTTATCTGTTGCACAGTACTATAAGTTATTTAAACATATTGCATTGAAGTGTCGCGAACAATTTACAATATAATGTTTAATTAAGATTATTAGCATTAGAAAGACCGTCTGATCTGATTTATATTATTTACACCTATCAAACCATGCGTTATTAATATATTATAGCCTATGATATAGCCTAATATCCATTTAGAAACAGTACAGTGTAGCTTGATTTGTTTAATGTAACAACCACAATAGCAAGAATGTTACTGTCGTCCAAGACAACATAATACTGTAGCTTTATATATTCAAGAAAAATTAAAATGTTCATTAAATGGTACATGCAAATTCAAAATCCGGATTACACCGGCCCATATTGAAAAATATATTAGCATCTCATGATGACACCCATTTGCCGAAATTCAATAAAACTAGAAAAAGTGAAAATTATATTCATATAGACCATAAAGGCGAGATTAACTTCTGCTTTTGTGTCATAAATGATACAGTCAGGGATGGTTATCCAACCAATTAATATTGTTGTGAAGTATCTCTGTAATGCCAGTCATTTATTGGCCAGCATGGCATTTGCCTTCAACATATCTACAATATGAAGCTAAATCTGTCTCCAGAAATCCAGCTCACTGATTTTAATTGTGCAATTAAACATTTAAAAGGGGTTTAAGCAATCATTACTAGTAAATATTGGAATGACTATTAGTAACTACTGGATCGATCTGTAATCTTAAAGGATTCCACATATTAACTTTATTAAGATAATTTACTAATTAAATAAAGTAGATAAATTCACTATTTGAATCTACAAATCATCATCATCATCATCTTCCCTTAAATCCCAGTTTAACCAGGGTCGGGATACTAATAGACTTTCTCCAGTCCTCCCTGTCCCACACCATATCATCAGTCAATTATCTATTTTTCATGTCCTTCTTAATTACCGCATCCCAAGTCAATTGTGGTCTACCTCTCTCTAGCTTAACATCCAGTTCTTCCCTCCAAACTCTCTTTACTACATCCTCATCTGCCTTTCTCACAATATGCCCATACCGTCTCAATTTCGAATGAGCTACCTATCCCCGCTCTCCTCAATATTCAAATTCATCCTCACATATTCATTTTCCATTCTGTCCTTCCTAGTTCTTCCACACATTAGATGCAACATTCTCATTTCTGCCACATGCAAACTCTGCTAATGTTCCCTTTTTAGTGCCCAACATTCCAAACCATACATCATTACTGGCCTTACCACAGAACTATAAAATTTGCCTTTCAGTCTTATTGGGATTCTCCTATCACACAACACTCCACTAGCCGTCCTCCACTTTGCCCATCCAGCGTGCATCCTACTAGTAACCTCCTTTTCCAACTCCCCATTATCCTCTATTACAGATCCCAAATACTTAAAATCTGTTACCTTCTTTAGCTCCACACCCTGACTTATAACTCTATCTACGTTGATCATCTCACCTTTCCATCTACTCTCTAAATGCTCCGTTTTTTCCTTATTCACCCTCAGTCCTTTACTTTCCAGTGCCTCTCTCGCGTTTTCGCGAAACATCTCGCTTACTTTCTCCACAGTGTCTCCTACTATCACCAGTTCATCTGCAAATAGCATGCACCATGGGGCCTCCTTAATAACTCCCTTAAGTAACTCATCCATAATCAATATAAACAAATATGGACTAAGGGCTGATCCTTGATGTACCCCGATCTTCACATCAAAACTCTCATATTGTCCACTCCCCACTCTCACACTAGTCTTCACCCTGCTGTACATATCTTTGATTAACTCAATATACCACCTGTTCACTTTCCTCTTCTTCAGAACTTCCCACACCAGTTCTCTTGGAACCCTATCGTAGGCCTTTTCAAGATCCACAAATACCATTTGTATCTTCTTCCTCTCGCTCCTTTTCTTCTCCATCAATTGCCTCAACATAAAGATCAGCTCTGTTGTCGACCTTCCAGGCATAGACCCAAACTGGTTGCCCTTAATGTTTGTTGAACCTCTCAACCTACTCTCCACTACTCTCTCCCATAGCTTCATTGTATGTCTCAACAGCTTAATACCTCTTTAATTCTTACATTCCTGGATATCCCCTTTACCCTTAAATACCGGCACTAAACAACTGAACCTCCATTCTTCTGGCATCCTGTCTCCCCCCGTAACATCTTGTCAAACAAGCTCCTCAACCACTCCACTGCTCCTATTTGAATCTACAAAATATACACTAATTTCAGTAGCAGTGGTATTTCTCTCTCCCTCTCTCTCTCTCTCTCTCTATCTCTCTCTCTCTCTCTCTCTCTCTCAGTGCCCTGCCCATTGACAATTCTGTGGCATGTAACTCCTTCATATATTTCTCTCCTATAAGTATTTTTCTAAGTATTTTTAAATTACTGATGCCAGCAATACTGTGTGCCAATGCCAAATTTGACTTTACTTGTATATTGCATGGTTATTGCTGGTAGAGACAAGTGCATTTTGGTTGTAATGAATGAATCAGTATTTTCACTGAATAACTTTTCAACCATTTTATAATTTTTGTTAATAGAGACCTGTGCCCAAGTCTAAAGTACTGAGAAACGAAACAGCTACTGGCCTGCAGAATGTGTAAGAACTTTAATCTTTATCTTGTTGCATCAAATGCGGTCTGGATTGTTAGCTATGGTGTGTTGTTCTCTGAACATTAACTTTTTTTGTGTTTTAATTTGCAAAGGACATTATTTCGTATAAATTTAACATGATATCACAATGTTTGTTATATCACATTCATCACACCTTGAGAAATTCTCTGTGTACATGCAACTGTTTAGAAGTCGCATATTTGAATATAAAGTTGTTCAATATTCTTGATGTATTGGTATTTAAAATGCATAGCATTATTTTTCCTTTTCCAAATAAAATATTTTTGTGTTTAGTGCACGCATTGGAAATTTGGCTTCAACTTCCAGATATTTTCTAGTATTTTGTTGTTTTAAAAATCTTATCTTAGTTTTAATACTGTTAAATTAACAGAGATCTAACTAATTATGTACACGTAAGAATAAGCTTTGTGATTGAGTCACTTCAGAGTAGAGCAAACACTGACTTTCCGTGTTGTAAGAGGCATCTAGGAGGAGGGTGAGGAAGGTGAGGGTGAGGAAAAATGTGAGGCCATATTTCTGCCTTCTGAAGGCTAAGTAACACATTTAGGATTGGCCTAAACGGTAGAATGCTGTTCTCATCTCTGTTGAATGGGAGGCTCCTTTCAGAATTTGAATTTTAACTCAGACTAGAATACATATTTTAGACCTGCCAATTAGCAACACACTAGAGGAGCTATGTATTGTTGTAATATTAAATTATTTGGAAAAAATATAAAGTTGACAATACCAGCTTGAAACATTTACTACATTTGTATATATATATATATATATATATATATATATATATATATATACATACAGATAGATATATATATATATATATATATATATATATATATACAAATGTGTGTATATATATATATATATATATATATATATATATATATACTGTATATATAATATTATTTTATATGTCTATATAATATAGATTACCAATATATAATATATCTACTATAACACACACATATACATAATATATATATATATATATATATATATATATATATATATATATATATATATATATATATAGATTTATATATAATTATATATGTATAACCTATTATAATATATACATGTATATATAATATACATATATATATAATAAACATAATATATATAATATATATAACATATATATATTAGATACTAATATATATATAACATACATTACTTATATAATGGATGCTTATATAAATATATATATTCATATATATATATATATATATATATATATATATATATATATATATATATATATATATATATATATATACGTATATATGTATAAAAAGTTGGTAAAGCTAAGGTTAACGTCAGTTTCCTCACTTGAAAGCAATGTCAGTGACGGGTGAGCCCA